>KZ062131.1:68720-195224 GCA_002091835.1 Anopheles maculatus | reverse complement strand
CGCTGTCGTGGTGGTGTGTACAGAGATTATGTGTGCTTCCCTGTTCTGCGTTGGATTTAGTTTTCTTCCAGGTTTGCGGCGGTCACACCGTTGGTTTGATTCTTGCAGTGTGTTTCTTTGCTAGTTGCGAGGAAAAGCTGCAGGTGTCACCACACACTACGCTATAACGAAAAGCCGTTCTAATTTCACTGCGGAATGCGGAAGAAAGATCTAATGTAAGGGACGCCACAACGACACCTCCTCCAACGGTGGAAAAAGAAGCATTTAATCCACCAACCCCACAATCGATTAGTGTGTACTCTTAGCCTGTAACACCCCACAAATAAGTCCTCTTCGATGCTGTCTCGTCCTTGCCTTTGGAAAGGACAGATAGTCCCGCATGATAATACACCCAAAAGCGAACACCGGGATAAACACGGGGGCGGCGCTCGTACGGAAAATTGTGTGGGCTATTACCGAAAATTAATATTTGAATTATTTATCAAACGCCTTCCTAACTAAGGTTCTTTTAGGCGGGGGATGGTGATGGCCAAGCGACCATAATGGAGGAGATTTTTTTTCCTTCTTTCAATAAGCATTTCTTTGGGAAGGAAAAATGGCCATTGTGGTCGGTTTTCTTGAGGAATGGGAAAAACATTCTGCCAATGTTGTGCCTTCCGGGGTTGTGCAAGGAAAGCTGTGGGCATCAGTTGCTCCATTAAACATTGATCGGTGTGTGGTTTTGTGTGTACGAGGTGCTTTTGGCAGCGAAAGGCCTCTTTAATGGAGATTTGATTTCAAAATTTATCTGAGATGATTATAGAAAAATCATCAAATGAGTAATAATTATATATTATTTCCTAATGAAAATACAACCGTTCTGTACTCAAAATAATAAATAGTCAATAGTGCTGCTCATATGCATGACTTCTAGTGGATGTTAAAAAAAAAACACCTCTTTAAAAACTTCTTTCATCCACCAAGATAACTTCCGCACGGAACGTTTGGTTCAACAAAGTGAAAATAAGTCCACACTCCTACACACATTCTTACAAGCACAAGAGCAAAACAAGAACAGAAAAACAGCCCCATGCAGCCGTTTATCATCGGAAGAAGCTAATAAAATTGGCGACCTTTTTCGGAAGGACCAACGCTTCCCTTCCGCGTGTGTATCGTCGTGTACTTTTCCTTTCTACAGCGCAAGGAAAACAAATAAATGTGAACGAAAACCCAAAACGCAAAAGCTCCATCCGAGCGAAGCCGGGCTTCTACGTGTTTTCCTTTCCAAAATTCTAGCATCCTTTCTCGATGCGCTGTAATGGGTGTAAAATAAACCATCCCTTTAAGGAAAGGAAGGTACACCTTTTCCGGGGTTTTTGTTATCGGTTCTCTTTCTAGTTAGCCGGGTGCCCTTTTTTTCTTTGGGAGGACAGACCCACACACCGCCAGTTGTCGGAAGGAAGTCGGAAAAGCACTGAGACACTGGTAGGAGTCGAACCGGATGGAACTGCTGGTGCAGAATTTTAATTACTTCGTATCGCATTTTCACCCGAAACCCAAGGAAAAGGTCACACTGGAAAAGAAAACACACACAAGCACACAAAACGATTTTTAAGGAAAATTGAAAGAAAAATATTGAAGAGAACCTTTTTTTTCTTCTTCTAATGGCTGTGAGAGAAAGCACGGCTGCGGTAACACTGGAAAACCCGAAAACAGTATCTTTATACTTAATTTTTCCGGGCAGAAAAGAACGCTAATGAACGCATTTAAAGGTACTGTGCGCCCTGTTGGGTGCACAATTAAGTCAATGGAGAAATGCGGATGCATTTTATTATTTTTTATCCTGTTGCCTAAAGAAAATGACATAAAATGAGTGCTTTTCTAGCAACGGTTTTAGCTTCAACACAGCAAAGCACACCTTAAAACGGGCGTCATAATCTGGCTGTAGGCGGTAAAATTAGTGTGCGAGTGGTCGCAAGAAAATAAAGTGGATTAGCACACGTGGAACGATTAGGAAATGTAAACCAATACTCTAGATAGGACTAACTAAACACGAAACCGGAGCGAGCCTTAACGAAGGCATTGCTTTGTGCGTGGTTGTGCTTCAAACTACAACTTCCGCTGGCGCGTACAACATACACGAAGGGCATGTCTTGTCATAACGTTCTAAGGATTCTTAATCCCCTCAGAATCGGCTCTTCGAGGAATTAATTCTTCATAGCGTTCTTGTTCTTACACTCTCTCTCACTCTCTCTGAAGGCAAAAACGCGAGGAATTGTGACAAGTGATTAGCTCGGTGAAGCTTAACGCATTGGAAGAGGGCGACAAAAAACAGACCATAAATCATCGGTACTTTATTCTATTTCTATCTGTTTGGTAGCTCATTTTTATGCGGCCTGCATGTGTGCTCGATGAGTTGTTTTTTAATTCCAAGAAAAACATGTTTAGTGATTAGACATCAACACAACACAGGTCTGTGTCTTGTGGTTTGAGGCGTTACCAATGTTTCCAAATCCTCCTAATCAACACTTTAGGCGTTGACAGGGGGCTTCGAAGGAAGGAGAGAAATACAAGAATACAAGAGTTCCTAGTTCCGAAAAAAGAGCCCAATGACCTGGAAGGAGAAGCAAAGAACTGGTGATAAGCTGTAAATAAGCAGCATTACATAAACACCATCGTTGGCAATGCTTACTCGAAATTCGAAAAGGGATTAACAAATCACCACCCGGTACACGACACGACGACACGCATTCTCGGTTCAAGAGAGAGAGAAAAAGAGCAAAAAGAAATAGAAAAAAAAGGCAAAACAAAATCGATTTAGAAACAATCGAGCCCAGTAGGTGGTACGGGGCGCAAAAGCAATCGATTCAATGATACAATTATAAAGAACAAAGCCATAAGAAAAAAAAGGGGTTTATATTTTTAATTGTTGTCCTGTTTTTTTACAACACGCATCCAGAAATTAAAAAGGTCAAGCAAGAAAGGATTTAAAAGATCAAAAAGTAATCCTTTTTTTATCATACTTTCCAAATAACATAATAAACAAAAGATCAACTTGGTATTGGAGAACGATTTCGATGCAATAGAAAAGGATTACAAAAGGTGGCAGCAGAAAAGTAGAGAGAGAAAAGTAACATTTAAAAACAATCATAATCATCACACTCCCGAAAGCGGGCCAAACGAAAGCGAAACACGGAACAAGATCATAAAAGTTGAACAAAGACATGAAACAAAACGAACCAAAAAAAACAAGGGAAACCAAATTTCGATTTCGAAAGGATAAAGAAGGACCCCGTACAAAACTTGATTTATCAGCAATTTGAATCGAATACATTGGATGAGTTTTCAATTCCTGCAGCTTCACCGAGGGGCATTATTCACCGCCACCACCCACCAACAGACAAAGTCATCGCGAAAATCCCGAAGAGGTCAGGATATCGTCGTGGCGGTTTACGAAGGGCTCTCGTTTGCTCGTTCCCAAGGGTAGAGCTTAGGAGTTGGTGAAGAATCGTTGTGCGAGATGCACACACACTTAGGAATGAAACAAAAAATAACTCTTCAGAGGTGGTAGAAACACGGCTAACCTTACCGTTCGGTTTCCTGGGAAAAATCACTGGAAGGCGGCGAGAGTGTGTGTGTCTGCGCCTCGACGCGAAGTGCCGAGATTTAGGATCAATTTGGGTTGTGTTTTGTTAGGATCAAAATCTCTTACCCGAGAGCCCGAGACCCGCCCTGTGCACGAGTATATAGCGCCGGAGTTTTGAAGAACAAAACAAAAAAGACTATTGGAGCAACATTTGCAGGTGAAGGCTTTTCCACCGAAAGTGACTCTCACCTTTTAACAGCCAAATTTCAGTATTTTCGGGTATTTTTGCAACATGCTCCCGTTCCCATGAAGCAGGAAAACCGAGAGGACGACTTTTACCATTTTTGCATACGCTTACTTCACAAGCGATATCCCGTGGGCTGGTTTCGGTCGAATGTTATTGCTTTTTGATCGGATTTAGCGCAAACGGAGTTGCTGGAGCACCAACAGCAACCAAAAAAAAGTAAAACATCAAACAAACAACGCTTCCAAATGGGGCGCAATTTAATGGCTCATGGCTTTTTCTGCGGTTGTCTAAACACACGACCAGCGGGAAAGCTGCCGAAACCTGTACCGGTCTTCTGTAGAGATGCGAATTCGTTCGCAAAAATGATGATGAGTTTTTGGTGGAAAACATTATCTCTGGCAATGATTGTGCGGGTCGTCCCTGGTAGGCATTATCTGGAGTTCACAAATGAACGTCAGCCAGTTATCACAATAAAATCATCATTATTCTGATGAATAGCTAATCAAAATAAACATCGCGTTCAACTTCTGTTGAGTTTTTCAGCTAAAGTAAATGCTGGTGTTCGCTACCAGGAATATCCGGCGCACGGCCAGGTGTAACATTATCGGTGTTAATCAACCAAAGGACATCCTTTTATATAAACGTGTATGCTACATCATCCACAAGTAGGTGAGACATCACATCTCATCTCTCTTCCGACGCACTTGACGCTGCAGACGACAACACAGGAAGTGTATGCTTTTCCGTGTCGACACAAGACGACCACGTTTATCAGACAACTGCAATCCCAGGGTCCACCCTCATAGTGTTCCCACCTACGCAAACACACTTGTATGCGCATTTCCGCTTTCCACTAGAGCTCTCGTGGAGCATGTGCATGTGTGTATTGCATTACCGATCCACCTTCTTCTTCTCGGGCAACGCTGCTAAATTGCAGTTGTGTGCTATGGCACACAGTAGCTGGTTTCGCTTTCACAGTTTTTAATTAAATTTAATTACTGACACATACAAACATACACACACACACTCAACCCCTTCTTTGCGCAAGCAACTTTTATGCTATCTAATTTAGCTAAAAATCATGTGAGATCTGAATGCCAGCAATGTGCGCCAGACGACGGTTGGTGCTGTCTGCTGCTGCTGCTACTACTACTGGTGTTAGGAGAAAAGGAGCATTTCGAGTAGTTGTGCTTGAGAAGACAACAAACACACACATATAAACAACACAAGCGCTGAGAATGCTAGAATTTCAAAAAGCGAAAGGTTGGACAACGTGTTTGAAGTTAGCAGCGAGTAATATACTATATCAAATAACGCCTATAAGTATGCAAAGGATGAACAAAAAATGTATCAAATGAAGTAAATCGAGAGTTTAAATACAAAAGACGAAAATTGAAGTTTGTATGGAATGTTCCTCGAAAACGCCAGAATAGTTCTTCGCAATATCTCAAGATTAAATATTAGTTTTTAAATGGATATTTATATTCTCTAAGTAAATAAATGTACAGAATTAAGTAGCAAATTCTGCCTGACATCTGAATAAATTACTCTTTTTTCTGTTTGCTCCAAAGAATCTCCTAATCAAGAAAGCTCATTTGCATCGATAATGCAAATATAAAAGTCGAAAAAAAAACACGACCACTCTCTGTGACCCGCATGTTGCAGTTTTAGGAACGATAAAAGAAAAAGCTTTTCCCGGTAACGAATGGTACTTAAATTATCACGATACTGAACACTCCACTAAATTCGAACCGAATGGCGAACTTTTGGCCCAGTCAAACAGAAACATCCCTCTCTTCTTTCTTGGGGTGGGCAGGGTGTTGAGAATGATTACCGCGCGCACACGAACAAAATCTTTCGGCGAGTGAAAACGGGAAAAGAATTCCCTAGGATGCATTTCCCGGCATTTTTTTTTCCTGTCCTTCTTTCTGACTGCAGGCGAAACACACAGCTTCCACCACTGGCTACTGACCATCAACTCTCTGGATTTGTTTTCCTATTTTCCATTCCCTTTTTTTTCGCGTAAGTGAACAGACTAGGTAGAAGCGTCAGGGAATGGAATGCATGCTGCTTAATTTCAAATTTATTGCAGTTTTACTAGTTAGTTTTACTTTTAATTATTTTAACGGGTTGTGCTGCTGCTGCTGCTGCACTTTGTCCTCTTTCTGCTTGAGCTCCCCCCGTTCTCTCCCGGTTTTTCTCATTGGCTTTATGGGAGGAGATCACGGTTATTGCTAAGTAGCCTTTTTCGTCTATGTTGCAGCAGGGGGGTTTGCAAAAACGAAATGGAGAAAATGTTTTTGTTTTAATTTTCCATTCGGTATTTTTCGCTTCCGTTGAGTTTTGTTTTTCCCCCCGCTTTCCGTGTCTCATGCACACACAAACAGGCGAGTTTTCCGGTTCCGGGGGAACTTGTGTCACACAAAACACATTGAGAGTAAACAGTTTTTGTCTACTCTGCGGCGCTCGTTTCGTGTGATGAAACTTTGGCAGCTTTTTCACTGGTGAGGGAAGGGAAAAATGGTGGCTCTGGTAACACCCGGGAGAAAGGGGGTTGAAATGTTTCACCCACCGGAAAAATCGCTCCGTGCGCGAGTTTGCATGAGTTTGTAGGAATTTTTCTCTCCTTCATGCGCCACGACGAAAAGTTGCTTCTTTCTTGTGGAATTTTTATTTACGGGTAAGAAAAAGATGGAGTTGCTGCACACACACACAAACAAAAAAAAGGAAAGCTTTCACCATCGTTCGTTCGCCTTCAGGAAAAGCTTCCAAACAAACCTTTCCTTTCGGCTTCCGCTGCTACACACATACAGTTTGCCTTGTTAGTTCTGTTGATTTTTCATTATGCTGCGAGAAAAGTATGCCCCGTTTCCTGGTGCTTTGGAAAATTGTTTTCCACTAGTGAAGGGAAGAAGGTAAAAAACACACACACACATTATGTGGTTGGCGCGCGCGCGGCTATAGTGGTAGCAGGATGATGGGCCAATTTGGGCAGATATTTGAGCACTTTTCCTCTCGCGCACACGCACGCACGCTTTGCAAGAAACCGCAAGAAAAGCTAATGTTAACAATTTAGTGCATTGTGGCGGTTCTCGTTGGCTCGTTGACTGGTGTGGATTTGATCATGGCAGAACCGCCGCGTTTGGTGCGATTACGTTACATTTAGCACACCGACGATTCTAAAAAGACCAATGCCCCGGCCAAGTCAAGAAGTGCAAGAGAACCGAACAACTCGAGCACTTACAGAAGACCGAAACTGGTGCGAATTTTGATGGCGAAAGTTTTTTTTTCGTTCCTTGCGAATTGCTGAAACTTTTCCCAAACCGTGGTGGTTGTTTAATGAAATAGTTTTCGCACCCCCAAAAGAAATACAGAAAGCTAAATGAATGTTCGTATCAAAGTTTTTTCGCGCCGGTTTTTTTGTTAGACGTTTCAGGAATTTCATGTAGGTAGGTTTACTCTTGCAATTTCCCGATGCATCGGAGCAGTCTCTATCGTCCTCCGACGGCATTATCGATAATTTCTAACGGCAATCGTGTTGCATTGTTTTGACGAGCGGGTCGTGATAATAATTCACCATTGTCGATAAATAACGTTTCTGGCTCATGAGCACCTTCTATGATTTATAAGACTTCACATCAAAACCACATCATCTCGTGCTCTCATGGCTGCTCGAAGAAGCACACCAAAAACATGCTTAATGTTGCACTTGTGAAGTACGGCATCAACCAACCATCGACACGGCGGTACGGCGGTTGTTACCTTCTCGCTGATGGCAATCAAGGAGGTCCAAACCAATCACAGAACCCACTAGCCGAACAACAAGCAAGCTCGAGAGCGCGCGCGCGCGCAAAAAGCAAGTCCCTTTTGGAGCAAATTTTGTCTGGCCTTTAAATCTGCACCTTCAGCCACGGCAACTTTTCGTGTTTTCCCGGGAACCCTCTCCTTTCGGGGCTATCGGGGGAGAGGATCGTGATGAAGACATTTGCTCGTAACTCGCGTGACCTGATGCTAAATTACCCACCGTGAGCAGCAGAGGCAAAAGGCCTACGAGGAATGGCGATGGGATAACGAAGAAAAAGCCAACTGCCATAACAACACGATACAGATTATGATTGGAAGGCGAAGACGATGGCGGTGGTCCTCTCTCATGGACGATCATGGTCGATTATGCTTCGCCGTACGGTGGTGTTGGCAACAACTGGAAAACCTGTGTATTGAGTCAAGAGGTGCTGCAATGGATTGTAAAATAATCGATTTTTCATGAGCTCTCTTGTACAATACACTTCGCCGATCTGTCCAGCCTGTCTGCACTTGGAGAGAACGGTGATCCATAATACACCCTCCACTCGTGCCGCAAGAAATATTCGATGTACAATAGCGCAACATTTAGGGAGCATCATCGTTTTTGTTGTCGGCAAATTCTTGGTTGGGGGGTACTAACTCTTGATCATGATCCTGACCTTAGCGTAATCTTTAATGGATGATCAGCTGCGATTGCGATGATTCAAAAATTGGAAATACTTCCTTTCCAATACAACCAGAAAAAAAAGACGAGCCGTTTCCAATATTTCACCGATGGAATTTGGTCGATGAAAACCACAAAGTATCGGTTTCGGGCATGATTCAGCGACGCACCAGAAAAAGATTTGTATTTACGTGCACGTTTTCTTTCCAGCTTTGTTGGAACTTTGGTACTCGTCACGCTTGGATGTAAACAAACATTCGCTTTGGATCTTTCTACCCCGGGGTCGGCAATATCTGAAATGTCCTCCCGGTTTCTACAACTTTACATCCAACATCCAAGAAGAGGTAATAATTGTTTACGTTACACTGCTCGCATCTCGATTCGCTACTGGTGATGCTGGATCGATGGTTTTGTTTTAACTTGTTTCGTAGAAAATATCATTCTAGCATCATCGCCACACACGCATGCAGGCGCAAACACCCGAACGAGATGACTCGGGGTAGAGTTATTTTTGGTTGGCCCATTGTTTATAGCTCGCTTGGGACAAACATATGCCCGAAGTTCGCTGACTCTTTTCTGCCCCTGAACTGCCTTCAAGATGACACACAACACTGAGTGAGGTCCTTCATTCAGCCGACAGCGCAAAGAAGCAACATCGCAACTCAATGCGAATTATCTCAGCCAGTGTTCTCTCCATCTTTCCATCACGATTAGGATACCCCTTGAAGGTATATAAATGATGCCAACCAAGCCAGCCGAGTTGACCGTTCCGCTTGATGATGATAAACGTGCTATAGCAAGGGACCAACAAACCAAGAGCAGTTAATTTTGTTTTATTTCCCGCAACCGCGTGATGCTGGGGCATGCCCCTTGGCCACCATCCTTTCGCGAAGGTGGTATACACCGCTTCTCTTATTATGCCTTTTTAAAAGTCGTTTTTAATTTCTCTTTACGCCACCCAGGCAACGGACGACCGAAAATGAGCCCGATTCCCTCCGGAAACCGAGAGCAGCGAAAGAGACCTTGAGTCACCGAAAAAGTTTGGGCTTCTCGCTCCGTTTCGCACCGGATGTGACGCCCGGATGGTGGATGGTCGCGCGGAATAAAATTGCAATAAATTTTCTTGACTTTTTTGAGCATTTTCTTGTCTGCGTTTTTTGCTCATTCTGGACCTGGTGAGGGTCAGTTCGCTGTGTGTGTCTGGCTAATTTGCTTCAAGAACACTGTGAGTTTGAAGACATCTTATTAAGTTTTGGACAATTTTTGAGGTGTAGACTTGAGCAGAAAATGTTAACTATTGTGTAGGGAGACTCGATTTGAAGTTGCGTGATCTAGTTTGGGTGACTCATACGGCTCAAGAAAGCAGGAAATAAACTCTTGCAACAGCAAGGCACGCCACAAGTAAGCGGATGTAATATACCACACCGAATTCACCAAATTCTAAAGCAGAGTAAAAAAGTCTAACATGCTACTTCTCAAAACGGAAACGATGTACGAAATAGCTGAAGAAAGAAGAAAACAACATGTCAACCGCAAACCGATTGGTGAGCAAATAGGCGATTGAGTGTACCAACAAAACATCTGCACGCATCGGGGCATTAAAAAACATAAAATAAATGTTGTGAATCAACCACAATCGTCGTAGTAAAAAAAATCCCCAAACTTGCTTTCAAGCGCGAAACGAACGTGTGATCATCTTCTACTTGCGGAGCCGACTCCAGAGAGACGTCCAACCGAAGGCGAGAAGCGAACGGAAAGATACACACGCGCGCGCGCGCGACCATTCTCACAGAATAATAAGCATAATAATCTCATTATCATAAATATGCTAATGATGCCTAGCGCTAGGAGAGCAAGTAGACGAGTCGTGTGTATGCGGTGGACAACATCATCACCGGTCACACGGATGCTGCTGGTGGTGGGTTGTATGTATGTACGCATCCCAAACGACATTGGCCACAGTCCAAACCGTCAAAACTGGATCGCAAACCTTATGTGCCGCCACAAACCGACAACAAAGTGGGCCAAACGTTTTGCACATTCTTAAGTGTTTTGTTCTTTAGACGGCGTGGAGTAGAAGCCAAGTAGCGCAAGCCTTTAACTGGTGCCATCGTTTAAAGACCACAAACAAGCGCCAACCAACGCTTCCCAACATCGATCAATTTATCCCAATTGTGGTTATTAAATGTAGCGTAATTTGCGGTGTTTTTATATTTTGCAAACAGAAGAACAGCTCACCACAACCACCAATATTGATTGACAGTTTTTTTTGTGTGAAGCTTTCCAGTGTGCACAATAATTGAACAACAGTGGACAGTTAGGCACGCTAGCGGATACAGTAGTTGTCGTTAGTCATTTCATTTTAAATATTCAGTACTAACGTACTCGACCGAAGGTTCTTCAAACAAACACACACACACTGCAATACAATGCGAAGTCAGTTATTTCATTTTCATTTGATTCGACTGTACGCAATATAATTCAAATAATTGCTTGGTCAACTTCGTCAAAATGGGAACAGTGGCAGCAGCGTGATTGAAATATTGTCACGTTCCCCAGTGCAAAACATTCCACATTTCCCATACTGTCTCTCTCTCTCTCTCTACTCTCCTTTCGTTCTCCAATATACACTATTCGACCACGAAGTTGCGATCCAAAATTTGCTCCGGAAATAGCTGGTCCGGTACAAAAAATAAAACATTTATTCCAAACGATTCCCAGCCAGCAAGCGGAGAACAAACGAGGAAACAATAAAAAAAGATGGAAATAATAATTTGAACATCTTGGCAGCGACTGTGCGGGAAAATTGAATTTCCTCCACCCATGATCACCACGACAAACACACACACACAAATACATACAGATGTGACCCGATTGCGAGAATATGCTGAATTTGCATAAACAATTCCGTGACCCTAAACTATTTTGCACAGCAAGATCCGGCGGCTAGACGACATTGAGGAACCGCCGGCCATTTGCTGCCGAGTGGGTCTACACACACATACTGCATGACTGGGAGCAGCGTAAAGAATTGTTCTGGATGATTTTATTTCCAAATTAAATCTATTTCTGGATCGCAATTTTTCAAACCAACAACATGACAGCAAATAAATTCTCAATATTCGCCCAATCAAGGCTGTACGACGACAAAAACTGCAACTGTCAATAAATAAAACCTTGCGGGATTATTCACTCTCGGCGCGGGAACTTTTTCCAACACTTCCTCCCATTGGTGCAGTCGGCTTAGGTTTCGCCCACCAGCACCGCACGCATATCGTGCACTACAAATCCCGAGAGCAACTCCAAATCCAGGTTCTGCACGTTCAAACAATTCAAGCATTTAACGAACCGAGACTGATCGGTGTACAAGCTCCCACCTATTGCGCCTCACACAGACTAATGGAGCTCCTACCGAAGGAGAGGACTCCATCACGTCAACGTCACTCGGTTGTCATCTTGTGGCGGCCACCCACACACACACTACACACCACGTGGGTTACAGCAAAAAAGGTGGATACTCGCACCAAAGTCGGAGGCGCTTCAAGAGCGTTACGCACTGTCTATCTTAATTACTTAATTGAGGCAAAAGTTCGTTTCGCCCCGTAGCAGAGACGGCGAGCATCTCACAATGATGATGATGTCTCCGAGAAGGTGGCTCCTCCAGCTCGGCGTATTCTACTCTGGAATTGTTTGGGAAGCTTATTAAAAAGCAATAAGCGAACAATGAATGACAAAAAAAGTGGCTGGCACCGCTCGATAGCAATTTAGAGAGATTCTTCACTGATGTAACACACCGCACGACGTCAAGTCAAATCGAATCGTAAGTTGTAAGCCGTTAAATCTGCTTCGGAAGTGGGACAACAGTGTCTTTAAGATATCCGAGAGCTGTAATCATGACCAACACAAGAGGGTTGCGTAGAATACCTCGAGCTAAATCATGCTTTGAACAAGGTTCTAATCGAGAAAGTCTAGAGCGCCCTTGTAGCTGTGGCTTAACGTCGTCTCATCAAGTCGTCAGAATCGAATCCTGGGTCTAGGGATCTTCACCAGTGAAAGAATGATTGGAAGCTAACGGGGTTTGTCGATCGAGTTCGGCGCGATCGGTTTTTGTGTTTAATTTGAAAATTTAAAAACATTGCTTTTTTTTCGTTAACTTGTCTCAGCATGATCTCGAAAAGCAGTGTAAACCTCATTTTAGTGTTACCGCGTTACATCGAAGCTCCAACCGAGCCGGGAGTTGAAGTCCTATGTTTTAATGAGCCTCATTTTCAGACCTGATTGGGCTTTTGGGGGTATTTTTCGATTAACGCAACGTTTTTTTTCTTGTTCCTCTCTCTCTTTCTCTTACACGAGAATATGTTCAAAAGCTAGTAACTTGTGGGGGAAAGAAGATTGGAAAATCCTCCCCAACAAGGTGCCGCCCGGAATGATCATCATCTCTTGTCCGGATTGAGAGAGAGAGGTTTGGTTTTGTTAGTTAGCGTTCTTATTATTAGTATGTTCGTTTTTTATTATTTTACAGAACCCAACGAGAGCAGCACTCCAGCTGGGCACCACCAAATGAACCAGAATCGAGGCTCAGGTGGTAGTTGACTGCAGACCCCGAGAAAGAAGAGGAACACAGTGTGATCATTTTGTTAATGATGCTACAGAATGAGTATTAGCTTTGATGATCTAGAACGAGCAATCCCACATCATCTTCTGAAGGCATTCGCCTCAACAAAAAAACAGACACATGAGGACACGCTGATGAAACGAAGAAGAAATACGATGACAGTTATCTGCGCGAGGAAATCATCTCACTCTCTCTCCGTTGCATTTCCTGGACCCGCGTGGGGCTTAAACGAAATTCAAACAGACAGGAACGATGTCAAGACAAAGCAAGTCACCGCAAAGAAGGAAAAAAAACGAGAAACACCTCAACCATAGCACATAAACAAAGCGCACACACAACAGAGTCGTCCGAGTGGACAAGTTCGAGTGAAATGAGGAGAACTAATTCTAAACGACGATCGCCGACTTTTCGTGCTTATGTTGGGATGCTGCGAGTGGACAAGTTCGAGTGAAATGAGGAGAACTAATTCTAAACGACGATCGCCGACTTTTCGTGCTTATGTTGGGATGCTGCTGTTGTTGTTGTTGTGGTGGTGGTGGTGCACACACCACGCAACTCTCATATGCCGGTTGTGAGTGATAAATGTGCACACATAAAAAAGCAACTCATCCACATATCACTGGGTAATTTAACGAGCCGCGAGAGACTCCACGTCCAGCATCACGCGCACAGGAAGAAAGACGCAGAGAGAGCAAGCACAACACATGAATCTTCTCGCGGTCTATACCTCGCACTAGCGTTCGCATCGAAATTGGTGGCTTTAGCCCCGCTTTGCGTTTCTTTTTCCACTTTTAGTTCCAGTTTTAATGACTTCATTTCCAGCGGGTTCTCTCAAGGTTGTTGATGTGTCTTTTTTTTTCGTTTTCGTTTATTGCCTCGACTAATCAGACTTTGTTCGCCTTCTGAAAGAGGTTTTCCCTTTTTTTTCTTGTCTTGTGGACTCGTCTAAGTAGGATATAAATATGTCCACTAGTGTCATTTTCGGGTGATTATTTATATCAGTGCGGTGTGCTTTCTTTCGCTTCGAAAGGCTGGTTTTCCAGTTTAAGTTGTTCAAGTTTTCTGAAGGGTTAATTGTGCCATTTAGTGGACAGCATGGAAGGATTATTTAAAATAGTCCATCGCGTAGATTATCATATCAATGGCGGAAGATGTAAGAGCATTTAACAAAAAAACAGATATTTTATCGTAGTAAAAGTTTCCAACAGTCAAACGATGTCAATGACTCCGGGGGTCAAGTGATGCATTTACAACCAAAAGTGAGAACGCTTTAAAATAATTTTCCAGCCACAGCGAGAAAAACGACCGTACACAAACCTCGACGGAAACTCACCGTTTAGAGCTGTTGGGAGATTTTCCACCACAGTTGTGGTTCGGGTTTTCGGCGAAAAACTTTCGCCCGTATATACTTCCATTTCCTCTTTACCTCGTGTACCGTAGTTCTGCCGAATCTACGGTTCTGGGTTTTCACTGCAATTTAAACGTTTCGCTAGGGGTCACCAGCGGGAAAGGTGTTTTTCAACCGAATGGAAACATCTGTTACCAACGAACTACCCCGTGCGTGCGTTAAATCCGGTTTCGATTTTTGCACATTTGTTTTAATGTTTCTACGAATTTCCCGAACCGTTCTGCGTACTGATGACGGGAGTTGCGATTGAATGTTGAACAACAATCGGGCAAACACGTATTACGCATCACATTTTCCAATTAAGATTGTTTGTTCAAGGTGGGAAAATATCATGTGATCATGAGCTTTACATTTTTCACAGATTTTTCCTGTAAAGAAGTATAAAATAGACTCCATCTCAAGTCCATTCTAGATTTATCCAACAATAGTCTCATAACCAGTATAAGGGATTCATAGGGCGATCCAAAGTAAAATTAAAATCCCGCAAAACCTGTCATCATCTGTCGTCATCGTTAAACGGTAGAACGATGGCCATACGCTTGTTGTCAAGGAGGGTTAGCCGATGGACAGCTGTCTCGGCGGTTGATCGCCGATCCTTGACCGACCAAGATTCTTGATGTTGATCATCTCCCTCACACCAACCTGCCCCCAACTTTTGGACGAGAGCTCGATCGGGATTTAAGTTTGTCACAATGACAGACGCTCGAACTACCCCGCTCCGATTTTATTTTTACTAAGCCGATTAAAATGGACGTAAAGGCGGCTCATTTCGGTCACCCGAGAGAAGCAGCAGAAAACGCAGCAAAGACAACAAATTACAAATGAATTGTGTTATTGTGTGGCCACAACAGCCAGTTCTTCAGCTCTCTTGCTGTCGCATCAAGCAGCCAAAGTTCGCAGAATGTGGAAAAGCTGCTAAAGCCCGGTAGCTGGCAGCGGCACTCATTAGAATCATCAAAAAACCCCGGATCGGTCCAGCAGTCGTCGATTTGAAGCTACCGGAATGGGAACGGTTCGGAAGGGTTATTAAATCATCTTTAAGCCATCGGCGCAAGAGATCGAGAGCATTGTGGAAGCGTCGGGGAAAAAAAGACGGAAAATCCACCAATGGTTGCCGCTTATGTGTGGTCGAGCCAAACACCAAATAAACATATCGGAGGAACCATAAAAATATCTGTCCACCGTGGAAGCGCAGAATTAAGGCGAAATGAAATGAAACACACCTTGTGTGTTTTGAAGAAGCCGCTTCTGGTTCTTTGATATTTGTAATTCCATTATTTTTTTTTCTTCGATATGTTTTATGGCACAAGGAGCCGTTTTTGACTCATTTCTTGTTCAACTCCATTTTTCCTTTTTTTTCACACAATTTGACTTCGTTTTACTCTTGTTTTTAACTCATCTCGATTTGTTCTCGATTTTGGTTTACAGATTATACATCAAATTTTATCTTAGCTAGTGTTTTTTTTTGTTTTTACTTATTTGGAATTCTTTTATACATATTTTCATTTCTGTGTTAACTTCCTTGATTTTTAGTTTATTACTTGTTTTTGTGTTGTGTTACATTTTTTTATGTTTCTTACTTTATTTTACTCGTCTTTTATGTTTTACTTGATTTAATATGTTTCTAAATGATTTTGTTGGTCCTTTAAGAATATTCTTTGAAGAGAATTTTTAGTTTTGATTTATTATTTCGATATAAATCAACATTTACAACCAAAAACCAATCTCTTACAGCTTCTTAAGACGGCACACAACACATCACGAATCGAACACACCGCTGTGTCGCTTCAAATTGCTACTGTACCTCTCAAAAAGGTAAGGCAGCAAAAGCAAAACCACCCTCGACAATGAGCATTATTATTGCAAATGCACGCGCACTGCTGCCTGCTTGCACTCGTTTTCGCACTCTTTTATACTGTGTTTCGATTGCAATCTACCGGCCCGCTGATCGCGCGCGTTGCACCCGAATAATAAACGAAAGGAAGAAAGCAAAAGCACCACAAAAAAAAATGGCGCTTCTCCCCCTTAGCGATCGAAAGCGTTGCGGGATCGGTTCCATTCCGGCGCAATACGGCAGGCACAATCGGAGAGAATCGGTGCGCGACCGCGCGTGGAGCGGTTTTTCGGTGGAAAATTTATGGTTCTTTTCTGATAATAAATTTTACCTTTTCCTTCATCAGGCCCGCGCGACACCCGGACACCCCTCTTTAGTGGGAGGCGCGTTTTTGTGTGCATCTGGGGTAACACAGATTTCGCTACCGAACGGAGTGAACCCCCGGTTGGATGCAAGGATACCGATTTCGATTTTTAGCCGAATTTTCCTACTTCCTTCCTGCTCGCTGGTTGTGTTTCGTTCCGTTCTGTGCCAGTTGGTCGTTCGGTCGGTAGGTTTTTGGAGCAGTTAATGAGAAAAATGGGCTGTGCAGCATCATTGTGCAACGGATGCGGTTGCAACACGGCACACATACGCTTACCAGCCAACCAGCCCTGTCTCTGTGCAGCAGCACCACCAGCAAGTACGGGGTTTTGTTTGCAGTTTCTCGCGTGCCTTTTCGGCGTGGTAAAGTTTCCGGAATAAACGTGCTAGGCGGCCACTCTACACACTAAAACTTGGAACTGGTTTTTTCGTTTTTCCCCGGGGGGGAATCTAGCAGGATGTTTTGTGTGCCGAAAAATAGTACTTTGTGAAGGTATTTGGAAGCAATTGCCGTAGTTGCTTGTTTCCGAAATCGATAAAAAATAACTAATGGCATGTTGTAAAAATGGCTTGGCGTTTGTTCGTCGAGCACATGTGTAGGTTGGCTGTTAAAGGCTTTGGGCTAACCAGCTTTAAAAAGAAATGTTCTGTTTGGAATAAATTCTCCCAATGAACGCCCGGCGGCGATGAACATCTCATTAAAAAAAAAGCCTGTTCCTTCTCTCTAGTTGCTCTTTACATCATTACACCCTCTCTATAGAGACTCTATTATGATGCTTGAACGCGTCTTACGTGTGTAACTGAATGTATCCTCAAGTATACTAGTGTTCACACTCGTCGCAAAAACCCACTCGACGAGGTGGCGGCTGTAATGAAAAGCAGCGCGAATAAAGCACCAAGTGTAATGTGCAAACGGAGCTCGCGGGCGGTATCCTTTTTCTCAGACCTGCACCAAATTGTGATGACTCACTTAGCGCGCATCACCTTACACACCCCTTATCGTTCAATCCATCATCATTATCCACTTGTGTGTGCCGCGAGAGCGAAAGTGCAGGAAGTCCTTTTTTCCCAATGATCCAAATAAAACAAAATAAACACAAAAGCCAGACTCTCTCTACAGTCGTTCGGGGTTTTCTAGAATGCGTTAATCACACACACACCCACTGGGGAATGCAGAAATCGGGTATAATGAAGGTAAATCACAAACTGTCACACATACCCCGCGAAAGTCCCGCGGCTGCGAGAAAACAATCGCCGTTGTAAGGGTGAGAATCAGCAGAGTGAGGACAAACTGCAGCATAATTGCAATTATCGTAGCCCTTTTCATGTGCAGCACAGGCACAGCATAAACTGGTGTGGAGCTAGCTGGTGCTACGGAAGCAAACGACAAGACCATACACACAGTGGCTGCCTGCCTGCTTTGCTACTGAGCTGATGGTGGTCTTGGGTTCACAGCATAACTAGCCCAGCGAGAGACCAGACAGAGACAGAGGGCTCAACGACAACAAGATGAGGTGTGACGCGGGCTTATGATGCTACTGTCATAAATTCTTCTTACTCCGGACGGGGCACACAGTTCCAACACACGCGCTCTCGCTCTCTCTCTCTCTCGCTTTCCGGCGACAGTATCCTGGTCACGGCACCACGACGCTACCGTACCCGAACACCGGGCCAACCGAATCCGGCAAGATGGTATTTAAAAACCGCAATTATTTTAATTGAAGTGCTCCACGTAACAACATCATCATTTTTCACAAGTTTGTCTCCCCGGTACCTTCTTCATCGGCTGACTACGGGCTCAGGAGAGCGAGAAGGTGAACTTCTTTCAGCGCGACATTTAAGCAAAGGAAGATGAAGTCTTGGCATCTTGCTGCCAGTTTTGTGGCGCTCTCTCGGTGGTGGTGGTGTTTGCTTTTCACGATTGTGTTCCTTGCGAATTTTCCTTCTCCGGGAGGCTCAGTTTTTTTTTGGTTTTGTTTTCGGCGCATGACTTCTCGTCGCCGAAAAACGCGAGGAGTGCAAATAATTGCGGCATATCTCAATAAATTTCTTTCGAACCACAACCATCATCATCATCGTCCTCATCATCATCATGATGTTCTCATTCGTTTCGTGCTAGTCTTCGTTGGCTCGTCAAGAGCGCCTTCCCATGAGAAACCCGATGCTCGCGTGCAGAGAAACAACAGGAGGTAAGGATTAAAAATAATTTCTCAATTAAGCAGCACCATCTTACACACACAAAGACACGCGAATTGACTTCCTTCACGATCGCAAATGGTGGTGGTGGTGCACACTCAATTATCGGGTGGTCCTTTCGGTTGCAACGGCTGCACCAAAACGATTCCCGCGGCTCAAGCGCGACTCTTCTGATTATGTTCACGACGATGCCAAAACAGCACAATATTCAACTGCGGTGCAATTATTTTCCGGCACAGAAACAAATCCCGCACCATATGGTAGATTACTCTCGCTTTCGGTGTTAGCGCGTACCGTGTCTCCGGCAGGCCAATGTCTCGGCCGTGTTCCCTCATTACTCAACCTGCCACATTGCGAACAAACTGCGCGCGATGCTACTTTGGTGGTAATTAGAAGCGTAATCTCGAAGACTTCTTTCATCCGGATAGAAGATCCCGATTCGGTTGGTGTGGTCACCGAGCTGTGCTGTTTTGGAAGGAAGCTGCAGACGAACGACGAAGTGCAAATAGACACGACAATCGATCAGTCTTGAAGAGTCGTCTGCTGCGGGTAAGGTTCGATCAAAGGTTGTCACGTGTCTGTTGGCGAACAGGCGGTTTCAGTTGAAGTACCCGGAGATCCCGGCCAGCTTGATGTTTTTGGGGAGCATGTTGCGATTTTGTAATTCTACACCCAGACGACACCACCCAGCACGAACATGCCCAGACGTACAAAGCGGAGTTTGTCATCGCTTGTCTGGGACTTGAGATGTGTTCCTCCGCTAGTCATCTGACATATGCAAAAGGACTCCTGATGAGAGTGTACACCGCGCGTAGTGTGTTCGGCACCGATAAGAGAGGAACGATTTAGTCTACTCGAACATCACCACCAATGCCGAACGATAAATGGTTGCATGTTCATCATCAACGTAAGACGCAAGTTTCGTGTCATCCAGCACAGCAACTTCTGAAGCAATTTATCCGCCAGCAGACGTCAAAGCGAACACAGACTCTTGATTGATAAATTGTAATATATTAAAAGGGTAAAAATTCATATAATGTCACACACAAAACAGTACGTTGAATGTTGCGCAAATAAAACGGATATAAATCGATCAACGTGACAAGCGCATACAAACCGGGCCGGAGGTTCGGCAAAATCAAATCTCAAAACCAATCAAGAATGTGCAGTGTGCTAACTCTGGGGTTCCGTAGCACAATTTAAATTCAATCCAAATCAATGCCATACCAAATTTAAACTTATTTCAACTCCATCCCTTTCGAAGGGGAGAGGCTCACTCCAAAGCCTTTCGCCGACGAGAAGGAAGAGTTTGCCAACTTCAATCTCTACGCCGCTTGGCAGCGATGCAAAATAATCTTAAACAACAATGCATTTCCCGAAGGCGACAGTTCCATTTCAGTGGGCTGGGATGCTGGTGGTGGTGTCTTTTGATAAGAACCATAAGAAAGACACCCTTTCACGTGCAGCGATCGCAATCGAATGCTCAACTTGCACCCGAGCAGCTGGAAAATCGAGTACACTCGCTCCTGTTTTTTTTCTCCTTATCGAACGCCATTGGGTGGTGGAAAATCGATAATGCTTTCCCAGGGCAGAGATGTCTTTGCCATGGTACGGCAATGAACCGGCACCAAAACCTGGCTGCACCACGCGCAAGATGAATGCATCACACGCCGAACGAAAACAACCGATGAAAGTATGTGGAAAAACAATCGTTCCTTTAAAAGTTTGCGCTCCCGCTTATTCGTCGTTTTTGTTTCCCTCGTCTTCAAAGACAACCGGACTCACCGATATAGAACCGATGCGTCTGGAAAAACGGCGCGAGAGTACGGGTAGTACACTTTCCACAAACTATTCCATTCCTTCTGCCATTAGCTATCTGCTAACACAATCCTTCCCGTCACAGACACATTGCACAATCCTTCTTGTTGGATCAGTGGCATTTTGGGGACGCGGTAGAGGGAAAAACTTTCACCGCGCGGGCTGATGTGGTTGCGAAAAAGGGGGAAAAATGCCAGACACACGACCCGAGGAACGATGTGAACAAAAACGGATAAATACCGTCACATGCGCGCTACTGGACTGGGCGCGGTGGTATACTATTTGAATAACGCTGAACCTTGCGCGGGTATTGCCACCAAAGAAAAGGGGATGCATTTTCCGGGAAAAATTCCCAATCGTTGGAGCGGGGGGTGGTGAAAGCATGAAGAAGCTTTTGCCGGATGGAAAACCAGCAAACAGAGAAGGATTTCTCCGAACAAAAGCTTGCCAAGTGAATGCATTCCAATGTGTTTAATCTATTTTTTGCTGTTTCTTCACTGTTCCTTCGACTACTACGAACCGCCAGATCAATAGACATAGCTAAGCCATCAAACAGAAGGCAGAGGGCGTGCTCGAGAGGTACAGGATACAGATGTAAAATTGCTCGAATACTTTCACTTTCGGTGTTCAACGAGAAGCGAATGAACGAACTTAGTAATCTCGCGCGTTCTACGTACCAAGAGCTAATAAAAATTAACCCCCTTAAGAGCAGTACGTGTGCAAGAACCTTGACGCTCGATCGAAGATGGTTATAACCGGTTTCCATAGCAAACCACAGACTGAAAACTGCACAAAAAAAATGTCCTAATGATTGGAAAAGAAAGTTCCAATCGATGGTTGGGCATTTATTAATTTTCTTTATCGAACAATTCAACACAGCAAACTGAGCTTCCCAACGCTCCACGGTAAACGGAGAGGATAAAGGGCTGATATCTTACAATTACTACACCCTTATCCAGCTTCGACCATGGCACCCTGTACGCATTTCCAAGACGGTTCACCCCCCCCATTCCCGAACAATGTCGTGTCGTTATATGCTCCTTTCCAGACCATTTATATTTTATTACTATTTAATCTCGAACTGCCATTTCTCGAGAAGCGCGCACCATTTTCCCAAGGACACTGAACCATTATTACCTTTGCGCCAACCTTCTGACCAGCCTGCGAGTGGGAGAGAACGAGAAATCGGTTTTGTAATCCTTAAAACCGTTCACAATCGTTTAATATCCACTTATTGATACTCTGTGCTGGGTAGTTCCAACGGGTTGCAAGCAGCAGTATTCACACAGCAGACAAGGACGCACTCTCGACCAATTTAGTGGTAGTATTTTGCCGGTGTGTCTCGAGTCGCTTTGCTGCAGAGAGTGCAGAGCGTAGGATGTGTGTGCGAAAGGAAGCAGAATATTTGAAGCAGATTTCGTAGCAAGATAATGGTGTAGTCCTGTGCGATTACCAACCATATCACATTGGCTGCAAGTGAGGCTTGATCTCAGCGAGTACAGCGCACTCTTTGGAAGGTCTGTTTGGAGGGATGACGAAGACACAGGGTGGTACGCGGAGGGCTGATTCTAGGATATCGAATCCTAGCAGCAATCGAATGTGCCATGTCTGATTGTGTCATGTGGAGAGAGCAGGTTCGGAGCTCTGGGTACGTGTTCTTGTAGCCGAGCAGCAACACCCTAACCAGAGACGTGCCAGAAACCGAAGGAGTCTTATCCTATCAAAGACAGCACACCAAAAACCACTCTACCGATATCAGCGTGTGAAAATTCCAACACTTTTCTCTCTCGCCACCGACACGTTTTATGCTGGTATTCGTTGAAGAATGACAGAAGCATTCTGTACAAACGCTCTCCCAATCAAATGGTCCCCCCGGTTTGACCAATATCATGCACTCCTCCGGAGGGATATACAGAAAACACGATTATGTCTCCAGGACGCTTTGTTATATCCCATTATCTTTAGTTGTTTTCAATCACGTTTTATTGCAAACCGCCCGCTCAGGTCGTATTGATATTAATGATCAAAAAAGCTGCAACGATGTGTTTGCACACACAGCACGAGACATTTGTATTGATTTCAGCCCGAACGCTTTATTTTCATCGAAACGCCTCTTTAAAAATCGCTAAATGGAGCGATTAATGTACTTTTAAGTCATCCCGTACCAAGATTTACAACCGCGCTTGGGGTCACCCAGAATATTGGACAGGAAAAGCGAGGGCGCGCTCTTGCCAAGTGAAATCGAAACCGAAAGCGAATTTGAATGATTGAAGCATACGGGGCGAGCTCCAACAGAAAACGAGAAGGTAACCAAACGGAAATTTCATTTGATACCTTAATGTTTCCACACACACACACATGATCTTCTAGTCGGTTGGAGAAGGATCCCAAACCATCGAACGCAACTTCCTCAGCAGAGGTAATCGATATAGGTGCGAACGTGAAAAACCACATTAACGAAACGCGATCGATCGACAACAGATCGATCGATCGAGTAAATGATACTTTCGCTCCGCTCATACCCAAACTCAAACGATCTCTACCCTAATGCACCGTGACACGCCGAACAATCACCATCAAAAAAGGACAGTTTTGACTGTGTACGGGGCGCGTCGCAAGATTTATTGACCACGCGCGTAGCTCAGCGAGTATCGGGTTCTTTCGCGTAAGGCAACCGGTAACATGGGGGGTGTTGACTAAATGATTTCCCAACATTCCACAGTCCGATCTGATGGGAAATATATATATTTAAAAGATTCCTTTTCGTCAATCACGGCCGCGGTGTGACACCGAGGACACACCGAGAACAGAATGTTCAATTCATCTTCAATAAAATCCCTCGCTGACGTAAATAATGCTTCTTTATTGAAAAGTTTATTTGATTTAAATGCGAGAAATAAACCCATTAAAAGCAGACAGAGACACACACGATTATCGCTAACAACGGTGTTAATGATGTTGTGGCCGTCACACCACGAGAATGGAGAAGTTGGTTTTGAAGTGATGTTTTACTGGCTTGTCAGTATTTTTTGTGTGTATCCTGTATTCTCTCGCTTGTCTGATGAGATCGATGAATGGTTTTAATTTTCTTTCTTTTCCCCCCAACCAAACACTGTGACGCGGGAGTATCATCATCAATCGCGCGTGGAAAGCTACTCTCCGACATCCCTGACGCGTCCTCCTGCGTGCTCTGTATGTGTCTTAAGCGAGCGCATTAGACAAACACACCATTAATCTTTCATTTTGTCATTGAGCTGCGCTCGTTGTGTGGCGTTCGCGCACGACCAGACAAAAATGCAAATACAAATATTCAAACGCTTTCTCGCTTGCCGCGGATACACCAAGGAATGCGTGCGTTCGCGGAGTTTTTGGTGGTTTTTGGCCTTCCAAGCGCGAGATGGCACCGAGATGAATGTTTGAAAGGCGCGCGCGCGCTCGGTGTGTGGTTGGAAAATACCGAGCGGAAAACCACGGAAACCCCAAACCTAACCTGCTCTGCTGTTGCCTGTTCCTTTGGCGATGGGGCACATTAAACGCTAAAACCGTATTAGCCGTCAGCATCTTTTCTCTAGGGGGCGTGTACCGAAAACGTGACACGCCGTCCGTACACAAGCAGCAGTCAGAGCGAGAGAGAACGGGAAGCGAAAGCGAGAAAAGGTTTGGCAAAATGCCACCCCGCAAAAAAAACCCTCCTAAACAAGACGAAGAGTCGCGCGAAAAACTCCACCACTTTTCACGCACATACAAACGCGCCGTCCCGCTTTAACGAGCGCTAACCCATGGCTGAGAAAGTTTTCCCCACTGTCGACGATCGTTGACCACGCGCGTAGCTCAGCGAGTATCGGGTTCTTTCGCGTAAGGCAACCGGTAACATGGGGGGTGTTGACTAAATGATTTCCCAACATTCCACAGTCCGATCTGATGGGAAATATATATATTTAAAAGATTCCTTTTCGTCAATCACGGCCGCGGTGTGACACCGAGGACACACCGAGAACAGAATGTTCAATTCATCTTCAGTAAAATCCCTCGCTGACGTAAATAATGCTTCTTTATTGAAAAGTTTATTTGATTTAAATGCGAGAAATAAACCCATTAAGAACAGACAGAGACACACACGATTATCGCTAACAACGGTGTTAATGATGTTGTGGCCGTCACACCACGAGAACGGAGAAGTTGGTTTTGAAGTGATGTTTTACTGGCTTGTCAGTATTTTTTGTGTGTATCCTGTATTCTCTCGCTTGTCTGATGAGATCGATGAATGGTTTTAATTTTCTTTCTTTTCCCCCCAACCAAACACTGTGACGCGGGAGTATCATCATCAATCGCGCGTGGAAAGCTACTCTCCGACGTCCCTGACGCGTCCTCCTGCGTGCTCTGTATGTGTCTTAAGCGAGCGCATTAGACAAACACACCATTAATCTTTCATTTTGTCATTGAGCTGCGCTCGTTGTGTGGCGTTCGCGCACGACCAGACAAAAATGCAAATACAAATATTCAAACGCTTTCTCGCTTGCCGCGGATACACCAAGGAATGCGTGCGTTCGCGGAGTTTTTGGTGGTTTTTGGCCTTCCAAGCGCGAGATGGCACCGAGATGAATGTTTGAACGGCGCGCGCGCGCTCGGTGTGTGGTTGGAAAATACCGAGCGGAAAACCACGGAAACCCCAAACCTAACCTGCTCTGCTGTAGCCTGTTCCTTTGGCTGCCGGTGGTGGCGATGGGGCACATTAAACGCTAAAACCGCATTAGCCGTCAGCGTCTTTTCTCTAGGGGGCGTGTACCGAAAACGTGACACGCCGTCCGTACACAAGCAGCAGTCAGAGCGAGAGAGAGAGCGGGAAGCGACGAGAAAAGGTTTGGCAAAATGCCACCCCGCAAAAAAAAACCCTCCTAAACAAGACGAAGAGTCGCGCGAAAAACTCCACCACTTTTCACGCACATACAAACGCGCCGTCCCGCTTTAACGAGCGCTAACCCATGGCTGAGAAAGTTTTCCCCACTGTCGACGATCGTCGTTTCTTGTTGTGTAGCACGCGCGCACAGCACACGTCAAGCGGAAAAACCACACCGCCCATTGATTAACGATCTTCGAGGTTGGTTTTCCCCCGGAGCTGATGTACGGTACACAGTTAGCAACCGGAAAATCATACCCGCTTTTCTTGAGGTACACGCGCACTCGCTTGTGTGTTTTCTTTAACTTTAATGCTTCTTTGGCGTGCCCTTAAGTAACGGAGCGTTTATTTTTATTTTAGTTTGCCACATTACACACTCGGGCAAGTAGCCAACGCGAGGGCTCCCGCCTTTTTCCTGGTGACATGGTGCAATGTCAGAACGGGAATGCTTGTAACACACGAAGGGATCTCCCTAACGCCCAAAATATGCTCGCCGTCGCATAGTTTTGCCGATCGGTAAGTACATCGTTTACGACCACGCCCAACAGTGATGTGTCTGTTGTTGTCAACGGAAGGATTAGGAAGGGAGAAAGCGCATTTCTCAACCATGAATCCACTGGTCGCGCGAGCTAAGCTGTAAACTGCAACCGCTTGTGCCGTTTTGTACATTCGGAAGATCCCAGACATTATCCTTCGGGGAGTCATTAACTCGATTATTATGGCGGCAAAACATTAGATGACAAGAAATTCCCTGTGCTGCTTCAAGACATTCGAGAGTTTTTGGAATTATTTACAACAACAAAAATGTGACTATGTATAGAGTTGACTCAGATGTATCAATATCCTAAACTGAATGTAAGCTGTCATGTTAAAGAGCCAGATTCAGATGAGAATTTCGTGAGTCTTATAAATGTCTAAAAATCACACAAAGAACGCTCTTGATCGCAACAATAGTCACACTACACTGCGTCCGAGTACACTTCAAAAAACGGCAATTAAAAAGTCATCAGAAGAAGCTGCCGAGAGCGGCTCACAAAAACAAAGCACTATGGCTACAAAATCTCCCATCACAAGCATCGATCCCTAAGCCGATCAATATTTATTTTATCCTGAACATTTCAGCCGAACTTCAGAGACGCTAGACGATGGGTAATGAAAAATCAATAAACTTCCTTCAATCATTACATCCACTCCAAACATAGTGCAGAGTTATTGGAAGCGAAAAAAAGAAAATTCAACGCAAAGCACAAAGTTAAATGATTTCAAGCACAAGTCTTGCCAGAAATCTCACCAAACCATTTTCTTCCATCTCTATTGAAGTGTTGTCATGTGCAGTCGGCAGAAGACCTAAAAGTTCCCACAAGCTTTTACCATGCTGTTCGTGTGTGTTTGTTGCAACAAAACTACAACTTCGGGTCGTATCTATCGAACTAGAATTACTTACTTTAATTAAATTCTGTCCTTCAAAACAAATGTTCAAAGTAAATAATTGTACACCCATTCTGGGAAGATGAAGACATCTACACACTCTCTCTCTCTCTCGATGTTGGTCGGAAAATTCGTTTCATTCAACCTGTCTACGTGTCTAGGCTGTCTCTGCACTCCCTCTCATATGCACACGTACCTTCTCTCTCACCGAAAAGTTTCTTGGTTTCGGTGCAAAATATCATTTGCTGCTTTTCTGTTTCAGGTGCAACAATCGATGTACCAAGATTTGACAGTGCGGGTGGTGAACGTGTTTTGTGAGTAGGACGAGGAGAACAAATACTTGAAGCTTTTTCCGATGCTCCAAAATCGGAACGGACTGCCACAACATCCTCCGACACCCACATCACTTCGGTAAACGCCACCGGAACTCTAGTTCATTCCACTCGGGTACCTGCCAACTGAGGCGCACAGCATCGGGTCTTCATGTCTCTCAGGCCGACATGCACACACACACACATACTCTGAGAGATAGAGACTGTCCATTTCCTTTCCGGGAGACGACCGAACAACTCATGCCAGGGTTTTTCCTGGAGAGCAGGTTGGAAAATTAGAACCGAACAGCGGGAGCGTGTGGTTGACTGAGTGTACAGTGTGACACAGAAGATGCTGTATCAGAATTTTGGAGAAAACTTCCCAACTAGCAACAACATCTCCTCCTGTGTGGGCAAGAAGCTGGTTAACTGAACAAAAGATAGCAGTGGTGGATGTGGCCAGGAAAAACAGATACTTGCTGCACAATAAAAAACTAAGCCATCGTATCACATCACTGTTTCCAATATCTTGCGAAACATTCGAAATATGCTAGCCTGGGAGGACACACATCAAGAGGCTAGCGGTGAGTGGAATTCGGCTTCTGGTAGGTTTTGTATTTCTTGTGGCATTCTTTACCGAAACAGGAAGTTCCACTTCTAAACACACACACTCACATACCGGCGAACAATCGTTTCTTTAATGTTAAGGTTGATTACTTCCAACGGCGAGCTTCCCCGACCGATCCCGGTGTGCCGTTTAAGTGTTTTTGTCAGCAGTTTTTGAATGCTTTGATGCGACAAAATAAAAGAATCGCAAACACTTTGTAAACTTGGAAATAGTTTCAGTACAGTGGTGTGTAGGTATGCCAGCGGATGTGTGTGCGGGTGTATTAAAACATAGCACGAGCAGGAAGGAATTTCTATTGCAAAGCATCGCTGCTCAAGTCTGAGTACTGAGGCCGCTTCGAATCGTTACGGCAACGCGTGTGCTTACTTTTTCCAAGAATGAGAAAATTGTTATTGAATCTTTTCCACCGAGGCAAAAAGATAAGTTCGAAGATAAGTAAACAGGAATGTTAGGCGGATAGCTCAATAACACGCGCATTCTGCTGACGATATGTATTGGACCATAGCAATAAGAAGCAACATTCTTTGAACTCAGAGAATTATTCCGGATGTTTTAACGCGTGTAATAATTGTATTGCTGCTCGATCTAACCAATTAAAACTAATATCCGTCGTGGCTAGGGAGATCACGCCTTGAGTTTCGCACTTCATCAATAACAGCAACTTCAATCGAGATTAAACGATTCATTAGAGAGAGATCACTAATTAATATTGCTGCAATTCGTATTCGTAACAGCTTTTATTTGTGGCATCAGTTACTGTACCTTCTAGCAACAAGCTACTTTAGACTACAAAAGCTCACTTAAAGACCTCTCTTCTCTTCATCAGTTAATGATACGATCTTCACCGTCTACAATTGGTGATTAAATATTTGCGTGCCCTGATGATAATCAACCAAGCCAAGGCTCGGCACACACAAAATCATGCTGCTAGACTTTATCCAGTTTAGGCAAAACGAGCTTTAATACCCCATCTTAACCACCGGCTCTTATACACAGCTTGGTTGTAATGAACAACCTTACCAGCACCAAGCAGCCAGAGTTGCCTGGAAACGATTACCTCCGTCACAATAGGGTATAAAACAAGAGGGCAAGCGCGCTCCGAGAGAACAAACACTGCCAATACGGGACACGCCATGAACATGGCCACATCACGTAACTCCGCCATCAATCACTTTCCGCTCCGAGAAGCTCCTAAAGGTCTAGGCGCGCGCGTGCTTCACTCCTTATCTTCATCTTGAAACTCATCCGGCAAGAAACTGCCGGAAACGCAGGACGACTTTCAACACTTCCTTCCCGAATCGGGGTCGGTAGCGGAAATCTATCTACCACCCCACACACACACTATCCAAACAAAACAATCAACCTTTCACAACATAAATATCATAAAACAATCTAGTGTTCCGCAGTTCCTGGCGCCTGCCACTCACCAATTGCTTGGCCCGCCCTGCCAAGAAAAGCTGACGAAGTTCGTGGGTAGCTGCTGTAACACGCAATTTATCTACATTTTCAGCTCGCTTTCGACTACCATATTTCCCTGGGCACACACACTCACACACACAGCGATCGCTTCTCACGCTTAAGCAGCGAGAGCGTCCTCTGTTTCGTGCCCGGACGAAAGGATAATATCCAGCGGAAGCTCTTGCACGCTCGCGCGTCCGCTTCTACGGACTTTGATAATTTGTACTTTGTTTACCGGCAGCACTATATACCGGGTCCTCCTGGTTCTGGTCTGGTCGGTTTCTTGAAGTGTCCTACTGTGGAGTCGCTTCCGGTCGCTTTTTTTTTGTGTGCGAATCTTGAAGGAGCAAACAAACGAACAAGCCCCACACGAACAGTGTCCCCCCCTCGCTTGGCGAGAAAGGTTTACAGGGAAGTCAATGAGGATATGAGCTGGGTCAGGAAGCTTTTGGCTACCGGTTTTCCCAGGGCCACAACTTTCCACTCCCTTTGTGTACAGCTAATTAAATTAATTGAAGCATATTTACAACAGGACTGCGGCGGCGGCTCCTGCTTTTTCACTCTACTGCCCTCGGTGTGGTGCATCATCCGCCGAAAGCGCTGGGGTGCGGAAGCTAAATATTGTAGCAGCATAAGCGCTCTTTCCGTGCTGAGCTTAAAGAGCTAAATGATGAAGTAATAGAAAACTCTATTGCAACACAACTGCTTAAAGCGATTGCTCGAGAGCGACAAGAATGGAATTTCTTTTGGATGGAAACTATCTTTAATTGACAGTTTATTAATATTCCCTTTCTTTTCAAACACAAGGTTATTGTTGACATTTTATTAAAATGTCTGGGAACATGATTGCCAGTTCTCAATCTCGGGTGGACCGATAATTGGTTTGATCTAAGGTTTGGCATGTTGGATATGAATAATACTTATGTTAATAATAAGTTAATTGATGAAGAACTAGATCCACAAAGGTAACCAACTGAATTATCCCAATAAATAGCAATTAATGCTTCAAATACTTTTGATCCCAATTTGTCTTCCCTTATCTGCGGTGTTTCCCTTTATGTATAGATCGCTTGAGTTGCTATTTGATTGCATTTAGCACACTTCTCTTCTCGATGGCAGAATAGTGAAGTTGGTAAAAGCATGAGAGCCTTCTCAACACACCAGGATAATATTGGGGTTTAAATCTTCGCTGTGGATATCCTCCGCGGACTCGGAATGACATTATTTAAACACAGATTATTAAAGATATTGGTACTTACTTCCACACTAGTAACGATGAAATAAAGATGACTAACAATAAAAGCCCCGAACACAGCACTATCATGGCGGAGGTTTGGAATGATGGACCACTGTGGTAGCTGGCGTCAATGATCTGTGAATGGAGAATAGAGAATACGTCAGTTGGCTGTCATTCTAAGCGTGTGCAGTGCGCGCCTCCTCGCGCTGTTTATTTTTAATTGATGCATGACTTGTTGAGACTAATTAAAACTAAACCCTCAATTAATAACTCAATTAAGCGACCTCTTCAAATGACCACTCTCCCCGGTCATTCACACGTCCCTCTCTCTCTGCTGGTAGGAGATTGTACAGATATATTCTTAAGTTTCCCCGAACAAGAGCAAACCAAGTTCGATTGATGGAAAAGTTGAAGCAGTTGAAATCGTTTCATTGCGTTCCCATTTAATACTTTACAAAGATTCGGCTGACTGACGCAAGCGACTCTGATGGGAAAAGTTTCAACGGAAATATGTTTGGGGAACTAGCAGAAAAAAAAACATACATACACACAAATTGAAGCAAACCGCTGAAGGAGCTTTTCTTCATCGAACAAACCGATAACATCCTATCTCTCTCTCTCCTTCTCTCTCCGTCACCGCTTTTCCATTGCCTTCATAAGATGCGCCATTTAGTGCATTACACGTTCGCGAAACAAGACATTAAAAATAATTTCTACAACAATTTTTAATGACAAAACTTTCCACTGTTCGGCGCGGTTCGCACAAAACGCGTACTGCCCCCCTCCTGCTTTTTCTTCATCGATTGGTCCGGCAAACGGTGTGTGTGTTTTCCTTTCTGCCGAAGAACTTTTCCAAGAAGCGAAGAGTTCCACAGTTTTCCACTTCTCAAAAGGCATTGTGTGTGTGGAGGAGCAGCAACATGAAGCGGCTGCTGCGCTGTGTACTTCAAAAGTGAAAATTTTGTAAAATATAGCGCACATTTCCTTTCGATTCATTTGGTCCGATGGTGTTGCGCTGCCGCCCGGCTTCCGAATCGATGGATTTATTTTATATTTCCCATTCCAGGGGAAGCTACCAGAGTTCCTCTGCCTACCTTCGCGTTTCGTGTGCTTTGAGCGGGAAAAATTTCAATGAGCCATTTTGACTAACTTCACTGGACAAGAGCTATTTTCCACCGCGGGAAAGATGTTCAGCAAAGAGGCACCCAAAAGCAAGGAGAAAACAATCTCCGGATGCACTACAACACAGCTTGGGGGAAAAAAAAGTTAAACGACTCATTTGAATGGAAGGATGGTGAAATTTATAGCCATAAGTGAAAACTTTCGAGATAAAAATCCCACCAGGCAGTGTTTTTTTTTTGTACTCTCTAGGCCTCCGGGTTGTTGATGAAACTTAAAGCATAAAAAACACGCGCGGACACGTGCTACTACTCTCTCTCTCTCCAAGATAAGGAGTCGTGAAAAATAGCGCAAAGATGATCATCATCACAACAAAAAACGGCAAAATTGCATGTCGTACTTATGTTGGCGCACAGCAAAGCTCCATGGATGCTTCAACACTAAACATAACAGCAGAGAACAAGAACATCACCGATCCATCCTTTTAAAAGTTTCACAATAAAACTTTCTACTTCAATGGAGCCGGTGGTTTTATTTTCTTCTCTTGGCTTCACTGGGACAGTCTCCATCCCTTCGATGTGATTGTTTTTAAGGCACACACACACCATAACAAATGGGAATTCGAAACCGGAACATAAGCGCACGGGAAAGAAAATGGCTCCATTTATCGTGGCATGAAAATGGCTACAAATTTATAATTAAAAGCCATAAAAATGGTTTCGGGATGCTTTGATGGTGACATATAATGGGTGTTCGGAAGGACGTTGAAGGAGGGGACACGAAGGTGTTCGATGGGAAAATGGGAAAAAAGGGACTCGCAGTGAGGCATAACAGTACAACAGCACAAATTTATTCCACCATGTGGTATACAGACAGACAAGAGCAGGCCAGCAACACCATTCAATCAATTGTCTTCACTGAACCGCGAATGAAAATTAAATGATTTTTTTTTTTGGTTGTTGTTCCTGTTTGTTGAACAAAGCGTCACTTTACAACAGAATGTAGGGACCCAATTAGACAAATTCGAGCCGTAGTAAAAAAAAAAACCCAAAATCTCTCCAGAATCAATCGCAAAAACAACCAACATTTGCCGGGGATTGTCCAAATGAAAAGAAAACATTTATTAAATCATTAATTATTCATCGGAAGGATATCCGAGCTGGAAAATGGATCGTTCAAACCAATCCACTGGACCAGCGCGACAAAGAATCGTCACAAGTGGGGCCTTTTATTGTGCATTTAATGCCAGGAAAATGAGCCCATTCAGGGTATCTTGATTTGTTTTCGTTTTAATATTCTAATTCTGGGAAAAAAGGATATTTGGGATCCTCTTGTTTTTTGGAGGACATATTATGATTAATAGAAGCGTATTAATTATGCATGCCATTGATTTCATCAATACTTCCGAACTGGATTGACTTAAGAAATCGTAATTTTTATTATTTAATCAAGGATAAAACAGCTACAAAATTAGATAAAAGCCTTTTCCTACTTCTTGCCATACTCAAAGTCCCGGAATTCATTAGGAAAATCCGTTTATCCGACCTGGTACCGCTTCACAGCATTTTCGTCGTACACGAAAACACACATATCCCTCTAATCCAATGCGAGAGACACCAACCAAGATTCCATAAAACTTAATTCAACCCGACATTTATAGTGCCGTTAATGGATTTCCCAATACACACACGTACACGCACACATGGACAGACCAGTACGCAATAAAAAAATTCCTCTGAATCTAGAAGTTAAAAGCTGTTTGTAAAAGCAAACTCACACGTACCGGTTGCCACACAAAAGGGGCCCGATGGCGTTGTGCGCTAAAATGACCCACAATCTAAGCACAACAAAAAAAAAAACCCCGACAACGCACACACACAGGAAGTATCCTTCCAACGACAAGGACTCTTTCCATTAGGCTCTGAACGCACGTACAGGCCAAGCCAAGGCATGGGACTGTTAACAAAATCTACCAGACGATAACTTTGCATTACGGCCCGGCTCAGCACAAAAGTCGGGTACCCCGAGCCGTATTACGTACTGTTCTCGTTTTACGTTAAACACTTACACGGCTGAAAGCAACTACGATTCCACTTTGATTGTGTGAGTGAGTGACTAAAGGAAAAGAAACGAAAACTACAACCTATTGGACACATATTAGAGCGTTGCGCACACAAAAGTAAGAAAAAGCGTAAATTGATCCTTTCGTGATCCTTTCGCCCTGTATGTGTGTTTGTGTGCGATTTTGCTAAGCCAAAAATATACAGCTAATAGGTTGTTAGGAGAGAAGCAAGCGACAAAAAAGGGATAATCAAATAAAATCGCACAAAGGATCGATTTTAACAAGGACTAACCACAGAATAGCTTCATTTTTCTTTGGTCCAGGAACATCTTTTTTCTTTTGTATCTTTTTACAGGATCTCTCACACAACGTTAAAAGCTTTTATTTCCTAAAAGGATTCTTAATTAATGCTACATCTCCCAGAAAAAGCCTAGCAACATATCTCAGGAGGAACCTGAGCGCCCCAATGTTTTCCACAATCAAACACGTACTTATTGCACACTGCAGACACAGATCTATCAACCAGATATCACCTGCACACAATGAACTGTAGGTGACTCCGGACCCGCTAAACAATGGAGCAAAACGAACCCGAGATGTGATTTCTTCACCCTTTCATATCACACTTGATCAGCGTACGATCTTTCGTACGCTTTTCCCGGTTTTCGGCGAGACCAGAGAGGTTGGCGCGATTCACAATGGTCATTCGTCGATTTGACCACGTACGTGGAGTCTCCCGCACACACCGGTTTCGCAAACGAAAAGCGATAAGAAACGGACACAGCGAGCAGGAAGAGTTTTTCCGCAACGGTGAGATCTCGGGGTTAGGTTAGGGGCCCTTATGATTGTTTGACCATCATCAAATCATAGCCGAAGGAAAAGGTCGCCACATACAATAGTCTCGGACCACCTTCGAACGCATGCTCCATAGACAAATACACACCACCGTAACGGGTTGGGGAGATGATTGGGTAGGTTTGATTTATTATGATAAGGAGAACAAAGGCAGTGGAATGAAAATAGTTTCCAGCACTCCAGGATGGGATAGGAGTGTGCAGTTTTTCCCTGGCTTGGTCGTCCCTCCGTTGCGCCATAATTCTTTCATCACCTCTGTCCCTCTCTCTCTCTATCTAGATATACTGTGCGCGAAAATCCATGCAGCGAATCATAACTCATGGCAGGCCGAAAAGGTAGAAAATAGAAGAGCTTAGTCGGTACTCCCTCAACTCAGTTAACAGGTCACACATTTGAGCCGTTTCATCTCCGAAAGGGGAGACCCGACCCGGGGACTTTGGTTTATTGTCTGTTATCCGCAACAATAAGGATCCAGGCACAGAAGGGAGTGTTGTGTGTGCGTGTGTGAAAGGACCATTTGGTATTGAGCTCGCATAAAAAAAAAACACAGTCGCACACTGGACACTGATGGCCCCAAGATGCGAACCGAAAGATAACCGATGCCGACGACAATGTGTTGAAAACGAACTCGCCGCTTTCGTTGTATAGGTGTAAAATAATCGAACGTTTGTTTCGCATACAATAGACGACGAACGGGGTCACTTTTGGTGATAAGACGAAGAGATACGGTAAGAAAATGGGGCTCGCTTCATCGAAAGAAGAAAAGAAAAGGATTTTTCAATTTTCCAAGAGGTGGAAAATTTTCAATTATGAAAAACACTGACCCAACTCTTGTGCAAGGTGTGTGTATAAAAAGTCAAGTATCTCTCTCACTTGGAGCCGGAGATCCTGGACTTAGACGAATGCTCCACACAAAAAAAAACTGTTGGATGATTCTACACCGACAGACGATGCATCCGATGATGCAGAACGGGGACGAGGGGTTCGTGGACAGGTGTAGAGGGAGAGCAGGAAACAGGCTTTCAATTACATTTAATCCGATCCGATGAGTGGAGTCGACAGAGCTACACAGCCAAGTACGCCCGGAACACGGAGGATTTGATGAATTCGGAAAGAAACGTTTCAGACGGATTACGGCACCACCAACGGTCGGGATACAACAGCAGCTGCTGCTGTTGGTTTTACCTTTTCGGACTCGCTCTCTCTCTCTCTCTCTTTCTCTGTGTGTGCATGTGTGGCTAACCGTACGAAGGATTATTATCTAAAGCACTCTCCTCCAGAGCCGAGAGCTCGAGTTAAGCTGTTCAATAAACCAACCATGGAGTGAGGAGTACAGGAGTCCCGGGGTTCGCAACTTTTCACCAATCATGTACGAACGGTCCCTTATTACCCATGCCCATGCTTCTCTACTGATCCCCGAAACGAAACGTTCAATTAATCGATATTTTACGATTTATGTCTAGGTACTACGCTACTCTCACTTACCGGGAACGCCTCGCACATGTCGACATCGGCGAAGGAACCGGAGGCGCCTCCACCGAACGGTGTCTGCTGCAGCTGCTCCTCGTTGCAGTTGACCAGCTCCGCCAGGAACGGTGGCCGGGGTGGTGGTGGCACGAGAAACTCCGGGGGAGGACCCGGCCCCCCACACTCATTGCCACACTCTAGGTCGGGATCCAACATTTCCCACATGTAACGCCACTACTGCCGCCCTTTACAAAACCTGTGGCGGACGTGGTGGATGCCTACACTACCCCTCCTCCTTCTGCACACCTTCTCCTCCTCCACCCAACTACAGCTTCTTCCTTTCCTGATTCCCTCCCTTCCACATCCACCCGTCTCGCTCACACGCACACACACACACTGACACACAAAAACAAAAGGAAAAACACTTTCTACCACCGCACACTGGACGACATTGAAATGCGCGTGGCCACAGACACACACACAGACTCACGTGGAATGAAAAGCGCTTTTCACTCACGCTGTCGCTTTGCACCGCTTTTCACACAACACTGTTACCCCATGGAAAATCTGGCGATGAACTACAGGCACGGCTACAAACTAACAAAACCCGTGGGGCAAAAACGCACACACAACACTAGCTGGAGAAACACACACTGGTGAAGTTGTTGATGACCCGTCGCGTGAGAGACGTGGGCGTTATTATTGTATTTGCAATCATAAATCTGTAACGAGAGGAAGAAAAAAAAGGAAAAACATTAAGCTCACTGTTAATATACTCGTCAAAATCAAGGAATTGAGAAAAACCTCATTAAAACTTGCGTTGCCTAGGCGCTTGCCAGGTCCGGAAGCAGCAGCAGCAGCAGCAGACTCTCTGTCTCGCTCTGCTTCTCGCGCACTTCACGCGCTGCGTAGTATTTTAATTAATTATTAAAACTTTTTAATTTGTTCACAATTAGTCAGCAGAATGAAGGCGAACCGAATAACACTCCACACCGCAGACAGGAACTGCACACACAGAGAGGTACGGTTTGCGAGAATTACCGAAGGACCAACAAGTGTGACGCCAAAGCAGGCCGCCGTCGGTCGAACAATTTCAAGGTCTTCTCTGATCGGGATCTTTTTATCTTTCCGCTATTTAAGAGCGACCCGGTACGAGTAAGTTCCCGCCACTCTTGATGTCATTCTCGCATCATAAACGTCACATCGTGAGAGATGCCTATGCCAATGTCTATGTTTGAAAGAAGGACCGCCGGAAATTAAAACCATCGTTCCGTGCAGGATTTGTCGTAGGTTTCGGACACTGTCGCTTCTTTCCAATTGTTTGCTTCCGGTAATACCTTCCAGCGGGCGGGATCGATTGCCAGCGGTCTAGAGAGTTGTGAACCCTCATCACAGCCAATAGCCCACAGCCAGGGGGGAAGAGTGGACGGGAGGACGCTGTGCTTAGGTTGCCAAGACACGGACCGTTGATGAGTTCCCGGCGTCTAAGGCTTCATCGAAAAACCGCGCCACAAGCGATTAATTACTTCATCGTGATAATTGGAAATTTTATGGCTTAATTAAGCTTTGTACTTTCCTGATCGATGAATCCGACCAGCCGCACAACAGATGGGACACGACACCCTGCCCTGATGCCTGCCAGGTTTCATAATTCTCGCATCACTGGGAACGCCAAAAAAAGCGCTGGATCATTGATACAGGTCGAAGCAAGAAAGCTACGCACGCTGGCGCTATTTGATTACTTGATGAAGAGATAGCGTTTCATTTATTATAAACAAGGCTTTTTAAAAACGTAGTGGTGTAGTTTTATAAAAAGTTGATCAAGGTAACAAAAAAATTGTGGTTAAAAATAGTCGGAACCAGCCAACTACCAGGAGACGAAAGCTCAGAAATGCATTTCTTGAAGGCACAATCTGTAACGGGGACAGGAAGAAAAGATCCAAAACCTTAGGATCATCACGCAGAACAAAAATCCCTTTATAAAACCGTAATCAGAGCGTGATAAAAATAAATCATATGATAATCCCTTAAAATTGATGATTTAGCAGATTGCAGGGCGAAGAATCGGGCGCGCTTTTGATGCTCGAACCTCGTCCCCGTTTGTGTGTTCGTTTATTTATTTATTTTAGATTTTCGAGCTTTTTTTTCTCTGAGTATCACGCTGTTGTTGTTGCTTCTTCTCCTGATCATCGCACAGACTCAGCTCTATCGGAATATTCATCTAGATTCCGTTTACCGCGCGCCATGCGCCACCGTCCACGCGAAGTGGATACTCTAGCGAATCATTTTTTATTTCCCATTCAATCCGCCGGGAAAAAACGCGTTTATCATTTGTTTTCCGCTTTTACTCTCTATCTCGCGAACGGAGGAGATGGTTTGTTTGCGTTTACTTTAGGGTCCCCCGCTCAGGGACCTTCTTCTTTCGCCTAAATTCTTATCGCACTTCAAACAGGACATACCAACCGCGGGATAATAATCATGGATCTTCTGCACCGAAAAATCTCCGGATGGGAGGTGAAGATTTTTGGCGTGACCCACTTCTCGTGTTCTATTTTTACCCGCTTTGAGGGAAGCTTTGATTGTGTGACTTTTGCGAGCTCGCGCGGCTGATGATAGTGTTCTGCTGAATCAGTGTCAACACACAGCAACGAACGACGACGGAAACGATAAGCGCTAAGCTGGCCATCGCTGACCCCGCGCTTCGTCATCATCGTCGACGTTGACTTTTGATCCGGACTCTCTGGATAGCTGGGGAGGGACCGGAAATCCAAACAAAATTAATTTTTCAATTAAACATGACGAGTGGGACCCATTTTTTTGTCCATCATGAAGTTGGCGATGTACCCGAGAGAGACAAGAAATTAAATGTCCACAACGGGGAGATATTAAAACCGGAATTGTGCAGCATCAGGAACTCTGTGTGTTTGGTGACACTTTGGCGTTTGAGGCGGTACGAAAGCGACGGGTTAATATCCACCATTCGTGTAGTAGTTGATGAGCTTTGTTGAGTAAAGGCAGCAAAACACTAAAGCGATGCCTTATATTCTTCTTGGACCGCAAATAAACCCAAACTACAAATGTCTCGAGGATGATGAGTTGGTGACGTATGAATTTGGTGCTAGGAAAGCTACAGCACCACTGTTATTTATCACGGTGACAAGTCTCAAAACCGGCAAGAATGAGGCCATCACCAATATCATCACACTGCAAATAAACTGTGGTCCACAGCCCAACAACTTCAACCGAGAATTCTGAGCTCAGGGAACCAAAAAATTGGTCCAAAAACAGAAACACAGACAGCCGGTTACGTTTGTGGTGTGGTGTTGCTTCGAGGCCTGATTTCGGGGGGGAACTGAAAGTAGCGATATTCTGGCTATGCAGACGATTTGCACGCGCGCTCGGGCCAAGCCTCGCCACGTATCCGCTTCCCTGGGATCTCACCCATCCGAAAGACTGTGTGCCGTACACGAACGAAACCTAGGCAAATGGTTCTGCGGGAGTTTTCGTTTATCCGCACGTTGGCATGCAACTCACGTTTCACATACCCCACACACCACCGGTTCCTTCTTTCTCTTCTCCTCTCCAACACACACATACACATTCGTCTTACTTTCTTCCGCATCACCAACAACAAAAAGCGGATGGTTTTCAGTTTGAGTTGTTGTCCTTTACCATCCTCCAGCCACACAGGCAATAGAATCAACGAGGGCGAACAAAAAAAGAAGTTAACCGGTCTCTTAACTCACACCATCCGGACGAGGTCGGTTTTCTCCCACAGCTTCCAGCTACCAACCTGCCAAGGATCAGAGCTCGGCAGAACCCACACACAACACATGATGAGCAGACTCTGATGGGCGATAAAAGCCAGCGAACGAAATAAATATTCACTGATATGTTGTGTGTTCCGGAGGTTTTTATGTTGCGGCGGTTTTGTCCTCCTTTCTCCACACCCCCACGTGAACTTATGAGGCGGATCGATTTTTATCCACCACCGTCGTTCGGATCGATATTTTTAGGACCTTCCGGGGATGTGTTTCACGTGGAGCTCTCGGAGTTGTTTTGCCCCGGCATCCATAAAGTGGCAAAAGTTAAGGACGTGTCGATTGGAGTGGATTATTCGATTATGATCGATAAGCGAGAAAACGGTGAAAAGTGTTCCGTCGGAGGATTTCCGATGCTTTCACTGTTTGACGCAGTTCTCACTGCGATTGATCACTAAGAAATAAAACAGTGAACAATCGCATCAGGTGAATCATGTGCCTGATGGGTAATAAATCAAGACAGGATGGAACACATACGAACAGAGGGCGTAAAATGGGCTAAAAATGTAAGCGTACACACTTTACCTATTATTGTTATCCAATTTTGCAAAGAAATAATGTAACAAAATAACACATCACACGCAGCGCGCACTCTGCGTAACCAAATCCATTCCCCCGGCACACAGCCAATCAATGCGCTGCTGTTGGAAAATCCCACACAAAACTCCACGTGACAGGATATCCCTGTTTTTGCCAGCTCTAAACGCCCACCCCACCACTAACGATAACTTCATCAGACATCAACTGTCACGTTTTACGGGAAACAGCAACAACAACATCCGCCATGTATATATGCGAATTTGAGCCGCGCGTGCAACATAAATCAGCAATTGGAAACAATCCCTAGAACGCGAGTGATTGGTAAACATCGCCCATCATTGCCACATCGAAATCAACTCCACCACCAAGCACACCAAACCAAAAAACAGGGAATCAAAGGAGTCGTGTTGTCCTCCAATCCCACACCACGTCGCGAATGCGCGCTTGCCGAAAATCGTTTGATGGAACACAATTGGAACCCTCTATCGTGATGAAAAACCGCACAGTATCGGGAAACTGAGCCTCTCCCAGCAGCTAGCGCTAGCCAGCTGGAAAAACAAAAAGAGTGAACAGCGCCCCGACCGAGAATTGGATTTCCGGTCTCGGCATATACAGGCAAATTTCGCCTGTCAATCGCATCCTCTCGACTACGACGACAACGCGACTCGCACACACTTACGCGCTACTACGGTGTTCGTTACGGTGCCCAGAAATAGAAACTCACACCGGAGTGGGTGGAAAAGAAACGTTCACATATGGAAACTCACGCACTCGGCTAGACACCGCTTGGTAGGTGGGTTAGCGCTACAGTAAAGCCTAACTCAGGAAAACCCAGAGACAATAGAACGCCACCGGCGGCGGGCACGGACCGATTTGGAATGGCTAGAGAGATGGAAATTTATGCTGCGGCATCGTATTTTGGAAACATATACGCAACACACCTGTATTGTGTTTGGTGCGGGGGTTTTTCCTAGTACACCGAGAGCCCACACACATTCGGGCTGACTGTGTGACGCGTAGTAAACACTTCGTTTAGCAGAAAGGCAACCGTAACGACTGCGGTAATAGTAGCGCGCAACATATCAGCACGTTTCGTCGTTCTTTTGATAAGGGATATATGGGAACAAATGGAACGACGCCCAGTACAGTAACGCGCGCTCTTTTACCTTCCACAGGGGTCGTGCATTTAAGAGGCGAAAATAGGCTTCATCCAAATGAGGAAAACTGTCATGAAGAAATATAGAACAACCGAAAGATCCAAAAACACACACAGACCTCCACAGGGTGGTCAAGATCGAATGGAACTTCCGTTGTTGATGGTTCCTCACTAAACACATTCTGCCAGGGATGTTCCCAGAGCGACCTCTCGCACACATAAATTCTGGCTACTACCGAATTGTTGTCTAAGGGAACAAGGAAACAAGGGCATCGTGTGCGTGTGTGGGTTATCGGGATGCGCTTGGTCGAATATGATCAATACCAGTCAGGAGTAGGAAAGCTATCTTTTTTGGAAGAATTTTACCAAAACATCAGTTTAGAGACGGCATCCCTGGCAAAAGGGAAAACACGCACTCTGTGACCTATATATGCGAGAATAACATAGATTCGCGTGTACGGATCCCCTGTGTACGGACACAATTGTTGCAGTTTTTGGAATGTTTCGGCCTTGTTTTGATTTTCCCTTGCTGACGCTTGGCTTTCCCGGTATGTACCTTTTTATCCAGGTCTGGAAAATGTTTGCATATTAAAAAAAAGAAATAAAATTGTTCATTTATTTCTAGAGAGTTTAATTTAATTTCATTTTGAAAATTTTTAAAATTTTCAATGAAATTGGTTGCTTTTAAAATACTATCAGTTGAGAATTTGTAAAACCCAGTAAGAGAATGAAGTCAAATTAATGAATGCTAAGCGTACTGCTGACAAGGCTTGACGGCTATCCCTAACCCACAGAAGAAGAATAAATACAGACCGTAACAGCCAGAATTAAAAGACACGGTATTACACTTGACGGCTAAGTGACGGAGCATTTTCATTCAACAAACACACACACACAACTATATATACTTTTGATGAAAATTAATGGCCACTCTTTCTTGAAGCGATTTCATCAAATAATTTTCGTAAGCCTAGCGCCTGTCTTCGAAGATTTTTCGTGGGGAAAGATAAATGAACCTGCCGCCACCTGGAGCTTGGCGCTATTTATTTAAACAAAAAAGTGGGAGAGAAAAATTTATTACTTAAAAGGTGAAAAATTGATTTGAATTTTATTTGAAGACAAACAGGTAGTGAACTTAAGCAACACAGAGAGAGAGAGAGAGTGAGTGTTGTGTGTCGAACATTTAGAGAGGTATGTAAATTGTGTTTCCCCTCATTTTCCTCGCTTTTTACTCCCACACCTCACGCCCTCCACAAATCACACATAGCTGTGATAATGCCAACTTGTAAGGGCAGCATGTTAATAGCAGTTGTAAACACCGCCCCATGGTGTCTGTGTGTGCCCATATACGCACAAAATGGGGCTCGATACAAACGCGGTGTGCCGAAAAATCCCGCACATTCACACGTTGTCGGATTGAGAGGGGGCCTTTTCTGGTCCTCTTTATGCGCTATGCTATTTATGCTGCAGTATACCTCTCTCTTTCTCCTGCTCCATCCCGCTCTAAGCTGCCCATCGGAGTCGGATAGTGTAGAGGTAAGGGTACAAGAAAGCATCGGGGAGGAGTATTTAACTGAACACGAAAAATGCATTTAAATCGAGTGTACACAATGTGAGCCCGTGTGTGTGTCGGTAACGCGCACGCTGGAAAAGTTCATTGTGTTGTCGCGTAATTGCTCCACACCAGTGTGTCACCAAGGTTCGGGCAATTCAGGCGATGAGTTTCAACGGCTGCCAGCCAAGAGGGACTGACTCTAGGGGAGAAGAACTGCGGTGGACAAAACATTTACAAATGACGATGGTTTCGGAGGGCCGACCGATCGCGGGAAGCAGGTGAGCGCGCTCCAGGACACTTAACAGGACATCCAACCGGGGCAATACACAAAAATACCTGTTGGAACTGGTTGGTAAGTAACCGGGAGGGTGAGTATATTAGGAGTCTCTGTATTTTTTGCGCCGACAATGCCGACGCTGCACATTACAACTCCTGGACACCGGCATATCATATAGTGCAACGAATGCGTACACAGCAAGCCCACCCCCAAAAACCAAGGGTGGAAAGATGGATGGAAATGGGAGGCTGCTGGAGCAGGATACATGGTATTACTACTACGAGGTACACACATGGATTGCAGAGGACAGAAAGCTTGCAAGGTTCGAGCGTGAACAACGGGCAGTTACATGACGGGTCACACACTACTCTCGTCCGCCTGTGAAACCAATTAATCGATCTATGCGCATGTTTTTCGTGCACATGTGAAACACACACACACACATGTACTTTTTAAAAAGTAACGAGCAAACAATACACTAAACATAGATTTCCTTGCTCTAATCGCCTGTTAAGCCTATTCCCTACGGGCGACAGAGGCTGCTGGCTGTTGTAGTTGCTAACGGGCGCACTTGTAAAATGGACGCTTGTGAACATGATAAATGAATGTTTGTCTAGAGCACACTCCCTCTGTCGACACAATGGGGAACCAACAAACAATCGTTTCGCATTTATCATCGAACAACTTCATTTCCAATCACACTGCGTTTCGATGCAATTCTTTCGATCGCTGCAAGTGCTGCACTTTCAGATATATTAAATTGCTGTGGTCAGTTCGAAATATTAATGTTCTTTCTCACTCACTCGCTCTCTCTCTCTCTTTGTCCCCAGGATCGACTCCTATTTCGTTTGCTTCACACCACAACAAACATCTCTATTACTTTGGTCTACCAAAGTTCCAGGAAACCGCACTTTCCTACTCTCGCCTCAAAACACTAACCGAGGAGGAAAATTTTACCTAACCCCCAAAAAAAACCGGAGAAACATATAACTTTCCCAATCGATTAAAAAAGCCCCCCACTTACAATGGAACAGCTCTGCAATAATTGATGCTTTACGATGGGGAGGTTTGGGAATGCAAAAATAGGGAGCCAAAAAAAACAAACTACGACTAAAACCAACATCGGAAGGAACTACTGATGAGAAACTTTCCCGCAATGAATTCATTTCCCTCACAAATGTAACGGTGTGTGAGTGTGTGTGTGTGTGTGTGTGTGGCATACATACATACAAGCACAGAGGAAAATGGAAAGTTTTCAAATTATTGCTGAATTATTAGTATCGGAATTGTTTGGAGAGTCGAAACGAGGCAAACACAAGGAAGTTGCCCAGTTGCTGTGTAACGAGAGTGGTTTGGTTTTTGGGATGGTTTAACCCTAAAATAGTGTTTCCAAAGTTCCGTTCGTCTTTTTTTCCCGAAACAATTGAAGCTAGTAGAATTGATTTAGTGTAGTAACAGTTTTTTTTTCTGTCGGACTCTTCTGCAAGATAGAAATTAATGGTGCGAGATGTAGCGCGCTTGGTGGTGGTTTTAGGTTAGGTTTGGAACGTTTGGCGATCGTTCTGTGGCGTGGTCCACGCCGAGTTCCGGGAAGAAGACATAGAGAAAATCCGGCAAGCTTTTAATCCTCGTTCATCGTTTAATGCGGCTAAGCGTTGGCTTACTGCTAAGTGAATTGTGTGTCCGGAGCATCCAGAAAAGGTGACATTTCCACGCACGAACCGCGGCCCCGCACCACAATCGCCACACCACACAACCAATCGATCGTCCTATGTGTCATCGTCATTGTCGACTTAAATTGGATTGCAAGCTCATCGAGATCAAGCAAAAGTCCACACACACACACACGGTGTGGTGGTCAAGCAGCTGGAATATGGCGAAGCGCATAACGCCCCACCGTAACCGAGCAATAAAGGCAATGGGCAAAGGATTAATAAGGTTGGCTTACGGTTTCGCTCGGATTTGGTTTCGCTCGATAAGTCCTGAACAAACCTTCGCCCTTTTGGTTCGCCCCCCGGTGCTGGCAGGCAGAAGGACGCAACGTTGGTCGATGGCATTTGAAACCGCAGGATTTCTGGAAAATCAATTAAATCCTACAACCGGTCAGCGTCCGGTCAACGATGGGAAGCCATGGTGCTGTCCTGGTTAGCATAACATACGCACACACATGCCGGTGTGTTATGGCATTCTACCACCAACCTACCGGAAGAGCCTCACCAATCTCGGAAGGATCGCCTGGACTGCACACTGGGGGCTGCTGAGGACCACTGTAGGCGATAGTCCCATCGGGATCTCCTCCACATATCGTCGTTCTCATCGAGGTGGTGAGTGTTTGTGTATGCGCTCTGCTTGTCTTCTCTTGTCGGACGATGTTCTCCGAGACATTCGACGCTAATGGCCACCACCAGCACCATTACACTGTGTGGACGACAACGTGTACGCTGCTGAGTAGTGACAGCGCAAACACAAACCACAAACATACAGGAAATATCCTGCATACAGTAAAAACATTGAAGAGATTTCTTCAACTATTTGACTTGAGTAAACACACACAGACAATCACCTTGCGTTCGTGTATTTTCGGAGAGCGTGGATAAAGAGTCTCGCTGACGCCGGTGTTTTTGGTTTTCATTAGCGTCTCTAAAGAGGTTAGGTTCGCTGTGTTTGCGGCGCTTGGAGAAAGAAGCGTCGCGACAGGGTAAATCGCTCAAAAATCAACAATTTTCTGGACGAATTGTTCCGGACGAGAGGCGCCTCCGAAAAAAAAACCTCCCCGAACGCGTTAGAAGGAAAGCGAAAGGAAACACACATTGACACTTGGTCCGGGTTGTAATGACAGAACACACGAAGAAGATGGAGTTCGGTTGGGGAAAACAGCTAATGGACTTGGGTGGAACACACAGACAAAAGGCGCAAGAGATGCAGCAGTCGTAAGTCTCCTCTCCCGGAGGGGATTTTCACGAAACCGGAATTCATGCTGTGCGCGTCCGCGTAAAGTAAATACAATTAATGCCCCTCCCGATCCCGACGCTACACCATGCAGCGCTAATAACGAACGATGGCTCTGGGGGTTAATGGCAGTGCACTGTTGTCTAGAGAGCTTGTTTGTATGATGCCCTTTTCTCGCGCGGGTTAAGAGTAAATCGGCATTCTTTTTTTTCCGAGTTCAAGAAATGCACATACAGACAGAAACAAACAGAAAAAAGAGGAGCTCCAGAGCAAATAGTAACTATTACAACAATATGTCCGTAAGGAAAACGGTGCAGCAAAGTCGTCAGTTAATTTAAGGCATTAGAAAGACTATGTGATTATGAGAGAAATTAATTTGTGATTAGTTAGCAAAGGCTTCTCCTTTTCTCCGTGGTTCATTGTGCCCTTTCGGGGTGGAACGGGTTCAATTGCCTCTCCTGCTGCTTAACACGGTGTCCACACAAAGTACAACGGGCACCCTAAAATGGGAGGTTTAGGTATCTTTGGTGAGGTAAGTTTCGCGCCATCATGCTAATTATGGTTGGTTGGCTGTACACCAAACGCCAAGACACAGCACACCACCGACGGGATTTCCTTTTCCGACAATGCGGAACTTAAGCGTACCTTCTTAGGGGACACGTTCAAGTAACGAAAGAGAGAAAAAACGCTCTGTTCCAAACCAGGGATTGTAAGAATTCTCAGTCTTGGAGCCTTCGTTTTTCAACCAGGGGACTGATTTAAATGGGCAGCAGCTTAAACGTCCCATCCAAAGAGTTTGCATACTTCAAGGGGCCCTCACACACTCCCTCTAGAAGACTTATAAATATTGCAAGACATAGTCACCGGCAGCAGCGAGACCACTAGGCGCTAAGGGGCAAGTGCAGTGGTACATCTGCTCTAGGATGACCATTCCCGATTCTGCTTAGCTGAATTTTTCATAATAATCCGTACATATTTTATGATAAACTAGACACTGCGCGCACCGGGCACCAACCCCGGCGGAAGCCAAAAATGGTCTTTCCAGACGAAAGAATATCCATGGACACACAACCTTTTAGGTGTTTTCTCTGGTCCGGGGGAAGGGTGGTCCGTGCGACGGTTTTCTCGGCTAGGTTTCCGGGATATTGCTTCGGTTTCGGATAGCGAAGTGGAAAAGAAAATTGGTACTGCATAAAAACGAGCAAAATATGATATGCTTCTTCCTTCCCATTTATGGCACACCAGAGGGCAGCAGTCAGACGGATTTATACGGCGGATATATACACCACGCAGGCCTGCATCTTCATGCCGTTTTCCTCTCGCGCGCGATGCTACATGCGGCATCATGGCCATTGGGTTTGGTTAGGATATCGTTGGAGTGTGAGACGATTTGTTCTCCCTGCGCCAATGTTGGTAATGGAACCAAAAAAACCGGAACACACACACACACAACGAGAGGCAAATCCCACTGACCACCACAGCACCAGTACCAGTATGTTCCAACAGGACCAACACCGGAGGGCGATAACTTCGGATGGTGGATGTTGCTATGGAAATGGGTGCGATTAGGGGAAGGCCAGAGCCAGAGCAAGAAAAACAAAAGAATGAGCAATAAAGGTGAAATTTATATTTGCTCTACTGTAATGGGCCACCCTCCATCCATTTGCGGAATACTGGAATCAGGAAGTGTACCCGGGCAAGAGCAACCGTTGCTTTATCGGACAACGAACCTGATGATGCTCCTGCGCTTTGGCCATTTTTTTTTTGTTTCGAAGTGCCCTTTACCGTGTCCAGTGTAAAAAGATCGTCTACCTTGAGGAACACACAAGATTCAAGGTATCAAAAGAGAAATTTTCTTGTGTCGGCATTGCGGCATCCGAAGAGCGCTTTAGGGGCTCTATTGTACGGAGTGTGCCAGGTCGGCCTGTCCAACACAGAGTAGTGTGTGGTGGTGGTCCGACAGTATCAAGCGCGCGAAGAAAGACAGGAAAATTATATTTCCTTCTTACCGAGCTGAATTATTTACTATCAAACTATCTCGGATTCTCGCCACACGCTAACGATGGGCTTTTTTTTTTTCGTTGCAGAGTAATAGGGCATATATACACTCCACTAAAACCATTCAAGTCCCTAGCCAACACTAGGTATGGTAAGGTCGTACCCCTATTCAATGGAAAACACGGCTTCTATTCTGAATGCTCAATTCGGAACTGACCACCGCCAGTCGGTTATGGATATGGCAAAACGATATGCTTGCAAATGGCATGGACCACCCAGTTCTGTGCTGGGCCGAGACAACGTTATTACACACGACACAAGCAGGCTAGGAGAGTGCCAGTTAACACTATCCGCGGGAACCGAACGACGACAAGAACACTTCATCCGCTAACCTCCCGAAACTGGAACCATCCTCGACACGTCCAAAAGAACAAAGCGTCCATACTTCTTGCGGGGCGGAGATGTTACAATGAAGCGCAAGACGTAGCGCGAGCCCTGGAATGTCTTGTTGGCGGGTTCCCTCGGGACATGGGATGCGAAAAGCACCTAGAATGGAAAGCGAACAGCTATCAAGAAGAAACCCCTCGATGTTTGACACTCAACGCTACACACCTTCGGGGAGGGTGCGAGATAAAAGAGACAGAGTTCCTCTGCCTGTCACCGCATTCGGAGCAAGATATCACCATTTTTGGATCTTGCTCACTCACCAACAGAGTCCCCGAGAAGTGCATTGATTAACGCCACTGGAATCAGGAAGTGTACCCGGGCAAGAGCAACCGTTGCTTTATCGGACAACGAACCTGATGATGCTCCTGCGCTTTGGCCATTTTTTTTTTGTTTCGAAGTGCCCTTTACCGTGTCCAGTGTAAAAAGATCGTCTACCTTGAGGAACACACAAGATTCAAGGTATCAAAAGAGAAATTTTCTTGTGTCGGCATTGCGGCATCCGAAGAGCGCTTTAGGGACTCTATTGTACGGAGTGTGCCAGGTCTGCCTGTCCAACACAGAGTAGTGTGTGGTGGTGGTCCGACAATATCAAGCGCGCGAAGAAAGACAGGAAAATTATATTTCCTTCTTACCGAGCTGAATTATTTACTATCAAACTATCTCGGATTCTCGCCACACGCTAACGATGGGCTTTTTTTTCGTTGCAGAGTAATAGGGCATATATACACTCCACTAAAACCATTCAAGTCCCTAGCCAACACTAGGTATGGTAAGGTCGTACCCCTATTCAATGGAAAACACGGCTTCTATTCTGAATGCTCAATTCGGAACTGACCACCGCCAGTCGGTTATGGATATGGCAAAACGATATGCTTGCAAATGGCATGGACCACCCAGTTCTGTGCTGGGCCGAGACAACGTTATTACACACGACACAAGCAGGCTAGGAGAGTGCCAGTTAACACTATCCGCGGGAACCGAACGACGACAAGAACACTTCATCCGCTAACCTCCCGAAACTGGAACCATCCGCGACACGTCCAAAAGAACAAAGCGTCCATACTTCTTGCGGGGCGCAGATGTTACAATGAAGCGCAAGACGTAGCGCGAGCCCTGGAATGTCTTGTTGGCGGGTTCCCTCGGGACATGGGATGCGAAAAGCACCTAGAATGGAAAGCGAACAGCTATCAAGAAGAAAACCCTCGATGTCTGACACTCAACGCTACACACCTTCGGGGAGGGTGCGAGATAAAAGAGACAGAGTTCCTCTGCCTGTCACCGCATTCGGAGCAAGATATCACCATTTTTGGATCTTGCTCACTCACCCACCAACAGACTCCCCGAGAAGTGCATTGATTAACGCCGAGCGAGGTTACTGCCGGTGTTTGGAGTACGTACTTGGCGCGTACCTACCTGTCGTCTCCCGCCAGCCAATGGCAGGAGGACCAATCTGGAGTGATAATATTCACAGATAGAGTCTCTGTGTGCCCTGCTGCGACACATAGCTGACATGGTAAAAAAAAGCCCCCCGTCAGATTTGGGTATGTTGTACGGGTGTGAGTAAGTCACACAAACCTTGGGGCTCTCGGTCCTAGCGTCCAGGGAGGCGCAATTCGTTCTTAGCGGTCGTCCCGCAATATCCACGGCCGCGCGCATCCAAATCGCACAGCACCCCGCGAGAACAAACCGCGCGCGACGTCAACATGGCGAGAAACGGTTGGTCCGCGAAAGGTGCGATAATGACACCTGGAATAATGGCGTAATTTTTCTCTCTTTCCGCTGTTGCTTTTTAATGAGCGCTTAAGATTGGCCAGACCGACGTCACCGCCGCACCAAACATTCCCTTCCCCAACACCGGGCTGGTTGTTCTTTGACAGGAAGTGGTTACCTTAGTAGGTATAAAACCTACTCCGCCGGAGGTCACACTATTGCTCATTGCTCGATGGCGTAGCCGACAACCGCCACCTAAACCACTTGGGTGCATTTTTTGCTCTTCCACCATCACCGCAATTATGACTTTGTTTATGCACCTTCCCTCTTTCTCTCCCTCTCTCTCTCTCTTTACCTTCCACCAGCCCGCGAGACTCGGGTGTGAAGGATTGCGCTACTCCATTTTTGTTCTCGAAAGTCTCGCGATGGCGCAGACACTTTTGAGTCCCCCGGGGGGGGGGCTATAGCACGATTGCGAGTCGCTACTGCCCAGCAGGACGGTGCGCATTAGCAGCGTGTACTCGGCAACCGAAGCAATCCATCGTGCGGATGACCACCTCCGGTGCGACAAGATGCTGCCGGTTTGCTGCTACTACTTCTTGGCGTTGCGTTAACAGCATCTGCCCCAGGTACGAGCGAAGATGCAGTTTCTCGCCCAGTGCATTTACATTCGTAGTAGGGGACCGCTCCGAGAGTTGCAATTTGTAAAGGAAATTGTTATCCACTTTCTACGACACACAAACACGCTCCTGTAAAGAAAAAAACGACATTCCGGTGTAAAGGCAACAGAAATTGTGGCGAACGATTGCCCCGTCTAAACAAACGTGCCGTCCCCGTCCGTGTGCCTTATGTTTCCCATCAAAGGCAGCTTAGCTGGCAGAAGCTGCCGGTAAACGAGAGCATCAAAGCTGTTCTCTTATCCAGCTTCAAACAGCTTCATCCACCCGAACAGTGACTCATTGCCCACGGATTCATCCGTTCAGCCGATATATCGGACTATTAAACTAAAAATATCCAAACATAAAACAACCGCACAACGCACACCAACAACTCACTATCTATGGGTGCGCTTCTTTTACTTTCTGTTCCACCATGTAGAAATGTGGCCAAATAATGTATCGTAGAGCCGGCAACACTCTCGGCGAGATCGGTTGAAGTTGAAACGCACTTCAACCCATCTTCCGATAACGCGTCATTGGACGCTTGAAAAACTCTAAAATATCCCGCAGTATCAATAGACCCCGGGTCTCGAGAGAATGCGTTTCGACAACTGGAAAAAAGCTGACGAAAACGATCGCTCAACCTTCGCCGCCGCTTAAGAGCGCGCGCTGTTCGGGAAGATGTGCCACACAACCTCACCGTTCGTTAAATCCAATTTTAACTGCTTCACTTATGAGGGGTTGCTTCAGATGATTACGTACCGTCGTGTAAGGAAAAGGTAGAAGCTATTGGCTTTTTTCGGTCGTACGACATTGGTGATGAAGAAACAATGGCTGCTGGAACAAGACACACCGTCACCCCCGACACACCAGATAATATTGTGGTGCCGCCGCTCTCAAGAGCACGAGAATTACAGCGAATTCCAACCACTTGACAGTCTCTCTTATCATCGAAAGCAGCTTCCACCAAAGCGAAGACACAAGTAGCCCGAAGCGTACCGATGACGCTAAGACATTTTAATCCACCACCGGGGCACGAGAGATGCCTACCGAAATTCTTCCACACAGATGTCCACACAGCTCCCAAAAGTGGTCCGCGGGAACGTTAGATTTTAACGCGCGCCGTTGTTAGATAAAGCGATTACACATACTCCAACAGCTCATCCCCGTCCAATTAGGAGTCAATCTTTTTCACGTAGGAATTAGTTCCGAGAAACGGTTTTGGGCATGATTAAGACGCACGAGAATAATGAGCGCATCGTCATACAGAAACAACTGTGCGGGATTCGAACGGCTCCTCTGATAAGGAACTGGATTCTAAAGAAAAAGAAAAACAATCTTACCAAAAACAAAATTAAAGGCACAAGATTAACGCACCAAACCAGCTAGAAAGAACCCATAAAACAACACACCTAAAATCTAACACACAAAAAGCAGGTAGGACGGACCAGGACGCAAAGAGAGCGTCGAGCGAAAGAACACAAAAAGGTGATCCCAAAACCCAACAAACTGACCGCGACAAAGAGGTCCCAGCGAATGAAGTAATCTAAAGAAAATGAGGCAAAAAACAACAACTCAAACACCCAAAACCCGACCCGCTCGCGTTTTGAGATCCAGTTCTTTAGCTTTGCTTTAGGTTTGTCTTAAATGTCTTAATTGGAGAGGGACTCGATCTCTTGCCGCGTAATGATCAGTTTCGGTGGACGCTGCGCGTTTGCCCTTGGTGTTGTCCAGACCGTGATCGGAGTCGGATTCGGTGGGGAGATACCCCTTCGTTATCTTGGAGCACGCGTGCGCACACACAAAAGTCTCAAACGTACCAATTTTTTCGTCTGACCATTGGTGGAGATGATCTCAACTAGCTCTGGAATCGAATGCAAACAACTTCTGGTGATTGGAAAGGCATGGAATATGGAAGATCTTCCACCCCCGGGAGGGTTGTATGATAATAATATTCCCATCAAACGGTTCATCACGATTTATTGAATGGTTCTCCGCATCTCCCATTATCCACAGTGAGCGCAGCCTTCCGACGTTCGTTCCGGAGGCAAACGAAAGGCACAGACACAAAAGGGACCTTTCAAATGGTTGAATGAAAGCTAACACAATACGTGATCTTGAACAAAACTTGCCAAACTAAAGCAGAGATCTAAAACCCCGTCCGAAGGGTTGCCCTTTTATCCGGGGCGCGCGAGCGCGTATGTCCAGTAGTGTCTGCGAACAAGCAGTATCCCCCGCTATTGTCCAAAGCCCGGCCAATCCATAATCGAAAAAAGGGGGAACGAGCAGCAAAAGATGCATACTTTGAAGGAGATTATTTTTTGAACAAACAACATAATCCACCTTATCCTCCCCGGGGCCTCACCCCCCATCGAGCATCCGACCGATTTACCGACAAACAACAGAAAGCTTCCGTTCGATTATTTGCTTTCTGCATTTTGAAGTTTTAGCTTCGGTGAAGTTTAGCTGACTTTTCGTACCCCACACACCATCGCTAAGCGCGCTACAAATGAAGCTAAAGATGCTGATCGGAAGCAACGGCGAGAGACCTACGAGCGAGAATTCTGAGCTCACTTCCAGATCGTTGCACACACACACACACAGACCATCGACAACACAATCTCGAACGAGGTCTGCCGAAAAAGTTTCAAAAACCTCACACAACAAAAGTCGAACACGCTATGCTTGAAGAATTTTAAAACATTCCATGTTGCGTTCGATTTATGTTTTCTTATGGAGAGGCGGGCGCGCGCGCGTGCCCAACGAGGTGGAAAACCACCACCACCACCACCCAGTGCGGAAGGGAAAGAACTTTCCAACGCTTTTCCTTCCCGAGGCTTCACCGTCTTCAATCGAACTGTCTCTTTAAATTTACCTTCCTGGGGCGCTCCGTGTGATGGCGTAGGAAAGGGAAAGGGAGGAGAGTTTTCCGCGCGAATAGAGATTCTGAATTTTCCTCCGCCGGCAAGAAAAAAGGGGGCCACACTGGGTGAGAAAAAGCTTTCCCACCGATCGGCGAGTAAGACGAATTGCTTTTCCTTCCAGCCGATTTCTTCCCATTTGCTCTCGGGGCTTGGTGCGCGCTCTGTGTGCTTGGTGTGTGGCGGAAAGTTTTTCACCGGAAGAGTAACGGGGAAAACCCCCAGGAACCTTTTGGTGGGTTGGGGGGTTTAGTTTAACGGCGAGAAAGAACGTGTTTGCATTATTGATTGGTTGTTTCGCGTTTCCGTTTGCTTTTCGCTCACTCCCAAATGATGGCACTGGGGGTAGTGGAACGAATTTTCCACCAAACCTTAATGCAATCGGGGAGGGGAAAAGCACGCGCCAGCAAGTGGTTCATCACGTCGGTTGCAAAGCAGGTATGGTTTTACGGTTCAACCAAACACACATACGCAATGGTACACGGCATCAGTCGGAAAACACACTTATCTACCCGTAATCAAAACGATGCTTATGATGATGATAATGATGATGATGATCGGCATTGCGCCAGTGCCACCCAAGCACACCGTCACACATTCGCTGGGAAAGCTTCATCATTATTCCGATTATTGTTATGATGATCAATGCTATCACATTGCGGCAAAGAGCATTCGTGAAAACGTTGCCCCACTTTTGCGCATTTCCGATTGAATTTTCCGCGGGGTGCTTCGCTGTTTCGCCCCACACCGCCGTTCCGTTAGCAATCGGGTGGGTGGCTGCTGCTGAGCTGACAGAACACACGTCTGATTCACCTGTTTCAAGGACTATTGATGATTGAATTACGAAAATATACACGCGAGCGATTGCTGGTGTTTGTGTTTGTGCCAAAACAGAAGACATAAAACAGCACACCACCATCCTCGCCACACAACCGAAAGAGATTTTCACCAAACGGCGCCGCAGCAATACTACACGAGTGGTCTGGAACAAGTGGATGAAAAATGTTTTCATTTCAAGGAAACAATACAACGTGTACCGCCGTTTTGAAATTTATTTTTAACCGACTGCGAAACGTTCGAAGCACCCTGCTTGTAAGCAAAGGGATTTCCTCAATTTCAACCCTATACTCTGCTCTATTTTTGCATATTAAAAATTGAGCTTCCAGTTTTGGACAAACCATTGCGCCGGAGCCGACAGAAGCACCAGCAACATCGTCAAGGTAGCGGACCCTAAACATGCGTCCAAAAAATGTACCTCCCCATAGTCTATACACACTCTTCATGTGAGTTTTGGTTCCGAGAAACAAACACCGGCAAGCATGGCTTTATCCGGAGCACCGAAGAAGACGAACCACATGCCACTTGTGCGAGAGATTGTGGATATACACACACACGAGTCGCTCTACAAGAGGACTAGCTTACAATCACCGTAGCAACGCGCACTCCAGCAACAAGCCAGACATGCAGCAGCAAGCAGATGTAAAAGCGCATGCACACAAACACACAGAGCCGAAAAATTCGCATTAAAATCCATTTTAGCCGACGATTTTCCTAGAAGGTCCGATGCCTGTTTGTCTGACCCAAACAACACGACGAGCATTGCGTGTGCTTTGTGCGGTGGTGTACGGACTGGAACGTTTCTCGATTCATATGATCAAACATTGGGGAGAAGAATCGACGTGTTCTTGGAAAAGAATCGACGAAATATCGAGCATCCGTTGTGGCGTCCGGATACCGGAAGAGAAGACCCTCCTCCCTTCTATCCTAGGGCACAATACCAACCGACAAAAAAATGACCCACAGGAATTATCAGGCTCGTGCAGATGACTGGGCGCGCAAAATATAAACCATCCACACTCCACCATCCGCACCACTTTCTTACGGGTGTTTGGGTTTTACTTGCGAAATCGGATTGTTCATGAATATTCACAACATTTAGTTGCGAGGTCGGTTATGTCCGAAAATTGAGTGTTAAAGTCGCGGCGATGACATCCTGGTAAAAGACTCCAAAAGGTCGTGGATCAAATCTCATCTTCGCAGGTACTGGTAGAAGAATCCACATAGGTTGAAGATGTACCAGAAGACCACGTCCCAAAAAAGAAGGATTTTACTTTGGTTTGGCTGGAAACGAAATGTTCGAACCCTCACATCGGTTGGCTGGCTTCACGTGAACGGCAGCAAATAAATCAGTACCTCAGGAACTAATGGAGACCTTTCTCCTTGACATTACGACGACTTTTGTAATGTGCCGGCGGCACCACCAACTGTCTAAAGCTGTGTCCTTCGTTCTTCCAACTGACGTAGAGATCGTTATTAAACTTTCAATCCGAAAGCCTACCATTGTAACGAACCCAACCGACAGCAACTGGCCCAGCAGTTCAATATGCCTCGCCTTAGGCTGCCCCATTTAACTCTGTCACCCTAGTGACGCTACTGCGCTATCTCTCTACACACGGCATATCGTACAAAGGATGCATCTTTCGCTCAAAAGGATATTCGAGTCAAACAATCAAGAAGGTCCCCGAAACCTTTCGCCGCGGAGCCTTGAATCATTTTCCAAAAGCAGCACACAAAAGCACATGAAACGAAATCAAACAAGGTGAAAAAGAAAAGATCGACGACCATCTAAAATGGACACGGCCGCCTTTCTTCCCCAGCAGTCCTCGGTTTGTTTGTTCGATCTCTAGTTCCATTTCGAACTTCGAACCGGATTTTTCGATTGCTTTCGTTACAAAATGGAATTCGGGACAAAAAAAGTTCCTTAAAAAAAAAAACCCGAACTCACCATCACCTTCCGCAGAAACCATTTCCAATTCTAATAAGTCATTTCTCGATCGGTAACGGGGTGCGTGTTTCCCAATATTTCCTTCGACAGAACAAAAAAAAAACACCAGGATTTTTCACTTGCAAACCATAAACCCATCCTCTTCCGGACATCGCTGTCGCCCTGCTGGGTTTTTGGAAATTGGCCTGAAAATTGGCATTAATTAAATTGCCGAAAAGCCCTTTTAGCAACGCACCCCCTAAGGAGGCCCACCGAAAACCTTTCCGTCGCCAGGAGAAATCCCTGAAATTATGCCGAATACCTTAAAAAGGACAACAAGAAGGTTCAGAGCGCAAAAAGAAGAACCGGGAGGGGGATGATGTTTGGTGGTACTTACTCGACAACAACTGCAAAAAATACATACACACACCGCTTTTGTGAACTGTCAACCTCACAACAAAAAACGGGACGAGAGTTGATGACTAAAGCGAGCGAGATAAAATGAATATTCATGATCGATTTACTTGTCTCCACAGCCCGGTGTGTGTGTTTCAAGAGTTCAGCCGGTCGGGTGTAAACGGGGAGTTGTCCGAGTAGTTTGTACTTGCCATGCAGCAGAGCTCGACCTGCCAGACGTTTTTGTGAGCCTGCTGCTACTTCACATCCAACTTAACGACATTCTAACACGCTTTCCGATTGATCGGAGCACTCTCTCGCTCTGAACTTCAACACGGCAAGAGGGACAGATTTTTGATGAACTTGACCTGTTAAGTTGTCAACCTGTGGTACACAACACACTCTCCCCGTCAGAGGAAACTCCCGCTGAGCTACCGTACCAGACCAGGTTACAACAAAGCAGGAGAAGGTACAAAAAAGCCGGAACACCACAGATTCATTCGTTACCGTCGAAATGAAGCAATTGCGGGGACAGGACTTTCCACAACAAAACTGTCGAACAAGTAATTTATACAATTATACACAACACACACACAACCGGTTATCTGACAACGGGAGAGTCAAAAGCTTGGAGAAGTGTAGAAGCAGGTTTTGCTGAGGCCCAAGTAATGAACAACGCGCTTCACCCTAAAATGATCGATCGATCGAAAGGTGAAGCGCGTGAAAGCATTCCAGAACTTTGGGTACTGTTTAATGTGCTGTTCCCGGTTTTTCACGTGGCTCGTTACATTTGGACGTCAAACTATGTCCACTTGTGTGGATGAGAAGCAATGATGGAATGCCTAACCTATTCCAAAAGATCTTCGGGAAGATTCACAAAAGATCTTTCTCGTCTAACTCTTGGCAATATTCTGTATCAGATATTCGCCTAAATAATTTGACTACAGTTCCCTCAATGAGCTATGCAAATGAACAACTTATTGTTTGATTAATCAAACCCTAACCCTGCTTAGGCCTTATTTCGGAGCGACCATCACCTAATTTGCTACCGCAGAAACACACTACACCAAGGCAGCAAAATGCAATCAGCAACAAACAAATAATGCTTCTCACATGGCCGATGTTGTTGTTGTCCGGAGGTACAGCAGCAAGTACCGTAAGCTCTCTGGTTGCCCGCCTTCTCCATTTCCGAACGTTGTGATCGAACAGAGGATATTGTGCCGGCATCCGAAGATGATATTGGTATATTGGTACCCATAATTAGCCCCAACCACACGTTGGCCACCGCCGCGGCTACTTACTTGCTCACGCTCCTTCATTCCATCTCGACCCGAATGGCTGCTTTGCGCTACGGTGTATGTCGACCCCGTCTCGGATGCCTTTTTACTGGAGAAATGGAAGAGAGAGAGAAAAAAGGGAAATAATTAGACGAAAAATGTTGCCACCCATTAGAAATCTTGTTGCTCACTCGAATTGATGAGGATCCGTTTCCTCGTTTATGCTAATGCAAACTGCTTTGCCAGACACACATACACCCAAGGCGGTACTATCGTTTCGAAGGAGATGAGGAGACGATCCCCCAAAGTCGCCCCCCCCCCCCCCCCCCCCCCCCCCCTCTTTGGGCATCCTCACTCTGCTTTTCAGGTCGTCAATTTTGAAATCCATTAGCATTATGCAGAGAAAAGCATCTCTCAAAAACACAAAAAAAAACCGGAGCCAGGGGAGAAGGAGATTTGAGCGGCAATTAATTTACACCTAAATACGAGGAACAAAGTGAGGAAATCTTTCCTACCGGACAACTGTGAGTCTGTGTGTGTGATTAGGAAGTCAGAAATAGTAATAAATAAATAGTGGAAACAAACCCGAAAAACTGGCCTCTCGAGTTGGAAAATCCGCGTGTTGATTCTTTTACCACGTGGCGCGCGCGCGTCGTCGTGTCCACCAAGGGTGATGATAATATTTTCTGATTTTTTTATTACACTTCTTACACCCACCTATACTGGGGGTTGTCCAAATAAAATTAGACGAGAACGTCAGAACGAATTTCCAAAACGATCCAAAAAACCACAGACGACGAGGAGGACGACGAAGTTCTCTCGGTCGGAAAATAATCGGCTATAAATAAAAAATAATAAATTCCATTGCACGGCAACCGTTCCCCCACAACTTCTACTACTACCGCTGAGAAGAAAAACAACCAAAACACAATGGAAAATCGCAAGATCGCTTCCACAAAACACTAGCGAGAAGTCGGCGCGAGCGGCTTCTTGGATTTTCTTCGTGATATTTATGCGCGTCGCCTAATTATCACACTTATTTATTTGTTTTTCCAATTTCGACCGTTACCAACTTGCTGTTTGTGTCCCATGGGTAGCGCTTTTTAAATGGCTGTTGTGTATGTGTCATTCCACCCATGTGTGTATATGCAACTCGCTTCAAGAAAACGCAAACGAATAAAAATCAGCTGCACCATAAGAGAAAGAGCATTCAACCCCAGGTTTATAGCAGGGGAGTTTAGTGAGGGTGCATGGGATAATTCTTCCTCAAGTGGCACACGTGTGTGTGTCTGGGAGCAGGTAAATTATAGCGCATTGTAAGCACACTGGCATCCGCACACATTGTACGTGAATGTATGCTGATTCCCTCTCTCCCAAGGGAGTTTTTTGATCTCGTTATGCTCGATGCGTTTTCTCAGCTCCAATTTAATGGGGCCGTTTGGCTTGAAGTTGAACCCTGACACACACACACAAACAAATAATACACCATAAAACATACCGAATTATCCGCAGCGATAGTGCACACACTAGCACACAAACAGCGTGCGTGTAATGGTCAGCCGCGCTTCTTGAGTCTTCGGGGGTTCCGGTGAATCATGGACTAAACTTTACCTTTACCTGAAACTCCCATCTCTCAGCATTACCGGAAAGAGCGCGGTTATAGCGGGGGAGGAGAGGGAGAGTGTCCGTGCAAAGGGATGCACAATCTGCAAGGCCGTAATTGCTAACCTTCATGCTTTCTCGAAATGTACGGGCCGGAGCGCGCACGTCCAAAAAGGCACACACAGCCAGCAGAGATAATTTATGGAAATTCTGCACACTCCAGTTAGCGCACCGTTTAAAAAGCTTCAAGATCTCTTTCTCTTTCGGTGGGCGGATGAGATGGTGGGTGCCTTTCAGTTTCGTTTTCGCGCATGAACCTGGAGATCCGGCTATAAAGGTTGGCGTTTAGAGTAAGCGCAACTTACAACCTTTCCTTAACTAAACCTTAAATTTTCATAGAAAGCGATACCAATTTCAGCTACTTCAAACGATTATAGCCGGTCCGTGGGCACGCACGATTATCGGATTCGGGATCGATACCCGTTCATCTTATCCCATCAATGGAGAGAGAGAGTGAGTACCACCAGAACAAGCGTAAGCAAATTATTCGTAAAGAAGCGACGAGAAAAAAAGGCCGAGCGAAAAGTGAAAAATTCCTAAATCTAAAGGCACTCACTTGAAATAGCCCGATTTTTCCCATTTCAATTTCGATTTCCCTGAAATGACTTTTGGAAAATTGATTGAAACAGATGTGGCACACACCAACAAAAAATCGTTAAGTAAACCACTCTCTCATCGCAGAAGTTACGGTTCGTTTTTCTGTTATTTCTGTCTGTGGTGCACCGCAGGGGGATGATGAGGCCACCCACCCCGCTGTGTCCTTCATAAAAAGCTGGCAGGCGATAAAAAGAAATGGGAGTTGTCAATCGAAATCCATTTCTTCGGAGCGGGGTATAAAATCGAAGCGCCTACACGCGCGTGCGACCGTTACGTTATGAATAATTTAAAACTAATTAACATTTATGCTTTGCCGACACTGTTGCCGACGACTTGCTGCTGCTGATGACTTTCTTTTCTAGCAATCGCACCGAGAAGAGATTGCGTTTTTTCCCTTCCTTCTTTCTTTAAATTTAATTCCTTTTCTAGGTGACCTCTCAACCTCCAACAGCAATTCAATCGACTCTGTGGAGAGCTTTAGGTGCCTTAGCCGACATTGCTTGTCCTGTGCGACAATCGTGTAGCGGATTCTCTTATCGAAAGCACAACTATGACTGCCGACAACAGTGTAGAGCCGAAGCGGTCAACGGTTGCGATAATAAGTCATAAATCTATCGACAGAGACACACTAAAATCGAACCTTCTGTGTTTATCCGGAAGACTATCAATAAACAAATATACGACCCTGAAGAATCGTGTTGCAATGAATGCAGCAAATACACTGCGTGAGAAACGGCTTTCTTATCGTGAAGCCTCCTGTCTTGGTACACACACACAACACCAAGAATTTATTTGCCGGGGCATGCGATTACGCGCTCAGGAATGATATCCCGAAAAGTAGCCTACAAATTGGAAGCATTCTCGTCACAACCGCACAACCGTCCAATCATTTTCACCCGATAACATCACGTACCGGCAGAACCAAACACTAACACCCAATATATCGGAGGTTCACTGCCGGCATTTCGGTCATCCATTTTTCTGCGCAAGTCCCGAAGTCATGCTCCGGAGATATCCTTGGAATGGGTGGACAAAAAAGAGACGAAAAGAGCTTTGCTTTGTTAGTCACACACAGCATGAGATGATGGTGATGATGATGATGTTTGAAATTGATCACTCAATAACTTCTGCCGTACAGGCCGCCATACACAGATTACAATTTTTCAAACCAACTCGCCTCTAACTCGGTCCAGACCCATTTAGAATTCCAACGAATCCTTGGCAAAAGAGGCAAGAAACGTGTGCACGATCCAGCAAACCCCGTATCTAACCATCCCTCCTCTATCATGTGCGGCAGAGGATTTATTCCGGGGCACAGCGGTGCCCACAAGAAGGAACACGTTAATAAGACACAGACAGAGAGAATCTACCAGGAAGAAATAATAAAAAGGATCTTCCCAACAACGGAACAAGAAAAAAGGCAAAAAAGGATTCCCGCTTTACCAAGGATTCATCCGAATGGTGAAAGAGACAAAAATTATCCTTCTCAGCGGGGGATTTCTATTTCTTGCTTGTGCCTTGGTGCCTTGGTGCCTTGTATGTGTGTAAAAGCCTTTCGGTTAGAGGTAAAAGCGACCAAAACCAAGGTTCACGTCACGTCCCGCGTACGTGTTTCCATCGCAGTAGAAACTCTACGGTTGAAGATATGGTTGTTTCTGACCCCGACAAACATATGTCGTCCTTTTTGATGGACTCGATTCGAATTGTTGAAAGAATTAGCAGCCGGCTGGACTCCGGAGAGAGCAAAAAAAACGAGCACCCTTATCGGGTGGGACACAAATGTTTCGCATTCACACGCACAAAAACATGCGACGGCAATTCGCTCCGTTTTGGACAAAAGGCACACACGCACTCGGGATAAGTAAACCATTTTCCACCTCTAATACCTTAATGAAATGTACTTTCGATTGTGTGTGACACGATCCAAAAGGACGTGGGACGTGGCGGTGCATGCAATTGGTACGTGGTGCGACACAATGGACGACTTCTTTCTCCTGGACGTTCGGCCCATATTTCGTCGATCGACGGGCAATTCATCTTCCATTTTGGGACGGGCCGGGTGAAAAGGAAAAGCCTACATACAACCAATAAACCTATTTGAGGAAGCTAATTTCCTACAGCGGATTACAAGCAAGACGCTTCTCTCGGCTTACTGGAGAGCGAAATTCGGTGGTTAAATGGCAAGGCCATAGTTTCACCTTCGCCGTATGTTGGCAGAGAGTCTGGGGCAACACGGAACAACTGCGTGCACAATCAACCCACCCGATCGGTATTATGAAGGGATGAATAGCGACATGCGACAGAGAGAGGGCGGCAGATTAGCAATAAAAGCAAAACCACTGGCCCAAAAGCACACGTTACTTCCCAAAGGAGGCAATCACACTATTCGCACCCGGCAGACTCTCTCGCCTGGTTCGAACGAAAAGAGGATTTATTTGTCCTTGCTCGACAGAGACCCCGGAGCAGATTGATGTAATGATACCCAAAGTGTCTTAATTCAGGCGCACGGCATGGCACCCCAGCGTGTGCGTGTGTGTGTGTCGATGTGGCTATTTGCAATGTCTTACTTCGAAATCCTGTTTCCCGGGACGCGATCGAGAAGCAGTTAAAAACAGACGACGGGACCCAGCAATGTTGGAGAGAAATCATGAAAAACATGACTAAGCCAGTATGTGGTCTGGTCTAATAACGCGCGCGCCCCAACCAACCGACGATCTCAATCAAGTTAAAAGCGAAATATAAATTACGCCAGCCCACCTACCTCTCAACAGACATCGAGGGGGGACACCGGAATGCTACTACACACGAGTGTGCGCGCCAGCCAAATGTCGGCGGCCGCCATGCTCTCCACATGGAGCGCGCGCCCATACAAGCGATGTATTACAAATCGCCCATTTGATCCAAACGAATCACTCCCCCCGAAAACGAGGAAACGAGTAGAAGAAACAGACCTGGAGGCGTCACATGTACATGTACAGGCGAGAGACACGCGGCGCGACTTACGGACTTGTCTCTCTTCTAGGCTAATAACGGGCGATTACAATTGAATTCTCGGATTGCGAAAGGAAATGTATCTCCGGTAGGCGAAGCGGCCCAGATCGGTGTGTACGAGAAGATGGGATGGTGGCGGTGATCATCACACTTCGATGCTGCATCTTTATGGTGCACTCGAACGAATGAAATGACCTCCAAACGGACGACGCCATTTCCGTCCACCACAGCAGCCCCAGCAGCAGTTCACCACCGTCGCGCGCGCACAAATGATCGACGTGATGATGATGGTGCTTCCTCGTCGGTAACTACTGCTCTCGGTGTTTGGTGTGTATCTGGGCATACATATCTCGGCTTTTCCGTTGCAAAAGGTGGGTTCTCTAAAGGGCGTGGAGCGGAAGTCACGCTAATGGAAGATGCGAACATTATTTCGCCACCGCCCTCACACCGAGGGCTGGAAGAAAAAGCTTTCGCGTGCATACTATTCGTTGGTTGGGTATTTCGATGCTTCGATTGCTGGAGAGATGGCTCTCGTTGCGCCTCGAGCTTCAATTGCGGGGTTACTCTTTCGAAAAAGATCTTGGGAATTCGCGGAAGTAATGGTAGGTGGTCGGACATTATTATTAACGCCGTTCGTACACCCCACATTTACCGGAAGCTGGACACTACTGCTAGACATTTAATCTAGAAAATGGAATCGTGGCATCGATATCTGAAAATAGAATTGGTAGGACCTCTCCTGACATTATATTTACGAAGAAGAATTTCAGGTTAATAATTAATTCTTCACTTTGTGCATATTGGTAGGTCTACGGGTAAGCGAAGAACGATCCTCAACATACAGAAAATCTTAAAACAACAACCAAATACGCCAAAGTCTACAGGACCTTATATAATACTAGCCTTATATAGCTCTTTGTCTAGAATACGCAATAATTGCCAAAAGCTTAAAATATTCAGCATTCTATTCGTTTCTCATCCGCCATACTTCAATTCAGAATTCGCCGACTGCTCCAAGGATTTCAAGACTTCCCCCAAAACGAAGAAAAAACTGAAAGGAAGAAAAACAACACAACCATAATTGCCGACAAATTATACACACCTTCGCCGATCCTTCTTTGTACACACGCTATTACCACGCTCCGTTTTTATTTTGTGCGCCAACATCGCGCGCCTGAGCCGGTTGACTTTTTTGTTCCATTTTGTTTTAGCAAAAAGCTCTCAGAACTAGTTACAATTGATTGGGGGTAGAGCAGAAACGAAGCACTCGTTTGCGTGTTTGAGAAGGGTCCCCTATTGGTGCTGTGTGTGTGTGTGTGTTGTTGTTGAGTGATCAATTTGATCGCACGCTATTAAACGAAATGATGCCCGTCATAATAATGGACGCGGCCAGGTCGAGGGATCCATATTTAATATTGACAAATCGTGACCGCTGCAACAGTTCCGCGAAATTAAATCTATACAAAAAAAAAAAAACGCTGTACTATTGAGTTGTTCTATTCGGGAAAGGATAGTGGATGGCTGCTGTCCGACCAGGGGTAACGTGTAAGAAAATCGTTAACTACACAACAGCCGCAAAAAAACAAAGCGTCCTTTCAGTGCGTACATACACACACAGGAGAAGAAGCGAACCACAAAACAAAAAACTTTACATCTAATAAGACAGAACGAACCACCAAGCGTGTGCGCGAGCGCGTTCGTTCCAGGAACGCTGGGATGCATGAATGAAACGAGCGAAACAAGATAGTGAACAAGGTTGAAGAAAAACTACACTCTATAACAACCACATCTGATAGATCAGCGCGTCCGATTAGTGTGTGCCCTGATACTCTCGTCGCACGGACACATCATCATCATGACGACGGTGCACAGCGCACTAACCTCCGCGCGTCTGCCAAAAGGGAAGCCGAAGATGAAGAAATTAAATTCCCGATTTCCCCAACATCCCGTCGTCGTCGTCGCGCAAGATATCCGACCGATCATTCTCCTTCATTGTCCACTCGTTTTCCCATGGTCACGATCAGGCGGCGATCTGGAAGTTCCGACCGCGTGTTTTCGTTGGAGGAGATGAGGACACACACACTCACGCAAACAGAGTACGCGCGGAAGAAAGAGCAAAAACAACCTTCAGGGAAAAAAGCAATTTTTCAGCTCACACCAACTGATTGGCGTTTGGTGACTTGGGTATTTTTTCATCTGGCCGGCAATTTTTCCCAACCTCCCACCCCCCTCCCTTACCTTGGGGTGTGCGTATGCAACCGGTGATCAGCAATCGGTCAAACTGCCATACCCATGTCGTGGAGTGTCGCGATTCCAGCGAAAGAAAAGTCAATCAGGGTCGTCTGCACCACACAAACGGGAATATCAACTCTTTGCTTTTTCGGAACTGTTTCACCCATTCGGGTGAGTGTTTTAAAGGCCGTTGGCCTATATTTCCAGCACGACACAAAAAAAAAACAGAACCAACAACAATCAATTAATGGCCAGTTTTCCCACCTGAAAGTCATCTCAAGCAGACACTCATCTACTAGACGTGAAGTAAACGAACCTCTTCTCTCTCGGTTTGCTCGTTTGGTGTCAGAAGTTGCTGGAATTTTTAATTACTCCATCGGGTGTCACCACCCAACCCAACGCACCGGGCGGCCAGGTTCGAGAACGTTTGGCCCCGCGCAACCCCACGTGTTGAATAAAGTGAGTAGAGCGAGCGGTTTTAATTATGTGACACCGAAAAAGGGTGCAAGAGTTACGACCGGTGTGTGTGCCGCGTTCAACAAGTCGAAAGTCGAACGGGCCAAACCCCGAAGTTACAAGCTAAGCGCCGTAAGGAAAGAAAGAGCGTGAGAGAGAGAGATAGAAAAACAGAACCGAGCCAATACAAACAGATTTCAAATTAAATCCCCAAACCCCCTTTTTTCTGGAACGGATAACAGGACAGTACCCTGCGGCTATGATCCAATGTCAGTGAAATTACTTTCCACCTTAAATCTCCAAAACATCAAACACAATTCGGTTCGTCGAAAGGTACTGACTCTCCGCTGGCGCATCCTCATCTTCTCTTCTTTCTTCTTCTTTCATGGTCTAACGACCTCTTAAAGGTCATGCCTGCCATTTCTGGCTTACTAGACTAATTGATACCGCATAGTTGGTTAGTCAATCCTCACTATGGGGGAACGGCCCAGATGAGACTTGAACCCCGGTCCTGCCGTGTGAAGACCGGCTCCGCTGTCGCATCACCACCGGGCCGCCATCCTCATCTATAACAAGCATCCTCATCTATAACAAGCCGATAATGGGGCCCAAATCGTGCCCAAGAATAAATATTTGCATGCCCTACAACGTGGGCCCATCATCTCTCGGGCCGTGTCACGCAGGTGTACCAACGCCCCTCAACAGCTCTCGAAGGGCGTGTGGAACTCATCTTCAAAACAGGCCGCCTTTATGTCTTATGATCGACGACCGGGTGTTGTCCCGGATGCGTGTTCTTCTCTTGTGTTTGATCTTAACAAACAGTGTCCCGGAACAATGCAATCCCTTCACTCGTGTCGCGCACACACAACCTAAAGAGGACACACGAAAGGGCGGCACATACCGTCAAGATCAATCGGCGTCTTTGTTTCACAGGGGGGATCGACGAGTGGCCGATGTGGCTCATCTCGCACCTTGCGAGATGATGCGCGCACTGGGTCAAGAGAGCTATCTATGAGTCGCTACACCTGAAGAACGGTCTAGGCTCTCGAGAGGACATGCACGGTGAGCCGGTGAATCAACAGCAGTAAAGAACAGGACCCTAAGCTGTCCATAGTCGAAGATGTGTCATGGACAGGTAAATCTCGAAGCGACTTTTCCACCATGTTTGTACAACGTTTCGAAAACTAACAAACGATTTCATTGAGCATCAAAAGCTCATCAACCTCCATTACTGATGCTCGGATGTTTGTTAACGCTTTTGGTTAGTGATGCTTGTTTTGGTTCTCTTTTCTCAATCCATCCCTTATTACCATCCCCCGTCTATCAATTACGGCATTCTGCATACGAATGGAAAGCAGAATTCTAAACCCTTAGTTATCTCCTCACGATAGGGATTATTCACCTGTGCTACACCGTATGTGAGAAGTGGTGTCCTCCAATTACGCGAACTCTAACGGTGTTGTGCAGTGTGAGGTAGTAGCAAACGATCGAGTACTCCTCTCGCATCGAGTACACACCTTTGTAGCGGACCAACGGGGTAGAAATATTGGCACTCAATTAAAATTATCATCTATTCAGCGGAACTGCTCAACGAAACACAAAATCTACCACCGCCAGTTGCATTGAGCATTACCATCATCATCGTCCAACAAGCACAACACCACTCACGCCAGGTCATGTTTGTATTTGCCTAACCAACAAGAACTAATCAATCAACGCAAATCACCAGAGGATTCCATCATTTATAACCATAACAACCATGGAGCGCCGCTTCGCTTTCCGATTACTCCGCAACCAACCCGAGACCTCGGTGCCGCAAATGTTTCATTCTGTCACACCAAAACAAACAAGCTTATCCAAGTGTTGTTGCTGTGTCCTCATCAGTAGTATCAGCCCGAGTACCGCAGGACGTTCCAATGATGGCAATTGATCCGAGCGTAGTAAAACTCCAACCCCAATATGGAGAACTCTCTCTCTCGTCCACAACCCATCAAAAGTGGCGATATATCCACGGTTTTCTAGTTACGATCAATATTCATATGCATCAGACACCAGAGGAGAGGAGTTTGCGCTAGCCTCACACACCGCCGGCCACGATTCATATGCATCAGACACCAGAGGAGAGGAGTTTGCGCTAGCCTCACACACCGCCGGCCACGAGGTGGAAAAACAAACCGTGGTCCCGCCGCGCCCGCGCTGCCATTAAATGGACATTTTCTCCCTAGACGCTCGTTCCCGCATCCATCAGGCAGCAGGTTTTCGCATCCTCGCAGGATTTTGTTACTGGAGCGCGGAAAAACTTTTCCATACCACCGCTTCCCTGTCAGTGTGTCCTCCCCGTTGTGTTGTGGATCGATGGTTCTCTTGGGGGATTTTACACATTTCGCACTTCATCGTACACAACACAGCAGAAGAAGCGGGCAAATGTTGTGGTGTGTTTGTTGGCTAATGTTATTACCCCGTGTTCAAAGACACAAATGGACATTTGCAAACATCCGCTGCAGACGAGCAGTAAACATCATTAAATGGATGTAAGGCTTAACCCAGCCGTTTCGTCGAGAGTTCCTTGGGAAATTCAACAAACTTTAAATAACCTTCTTTTTTCGCTTCGGAGACTTCGGACGAAACTTTTCTTCGGCCAACAAACCGCGAATTCCTCCAATTCACTGATTCTATAGCAGCAGAACTAGAGGGCGCTTTGAACGTCGCTTTGATGTACACAGTTCAACAAACGATGAAGCGCACAAATCGCCTTTGATTTGTACAGACCTCGATTCGATTCGATTCGTCTCGATTGCGGTGAATAAAAATCGCTCAACACACACAATACCGACAACGACCTGTAAAGTGTTTTGCGTGTGTTTTTGCGCAACTTACCGCTTGACTGAAATGCTTCTCGGTCTCCGAAAAATACAGATTCAACCCAAACCAACTCCGTTCACCCGAGAACGGAGAAGACTGGTCAGTTGTAGCGATCGAACACAACACAGCAGGAGGGAAAATAAAAAGGATCAATCAAAAAACGTACAACAGCGCGCAACAAGTTCTGTGTGCGATCCTTGCCGGTGGACAATGCTTTCTCCTTCTCCATACCGAAAACAGCAAGCCTCCTACACCACTTTAAAAAAAAATAACAGATTCTCTGACAGATGTTTTATCCGTTCCGGTTCGGGCATCGGGTGGCTGCTGTTTGCCTGCTCGCTTCCGTTACATGTAGTACTACAACACCGGACCACAAAGCGAGGTCCTTTCCACCGGGGGGAAGGAGCGCTTGAATCAACTGGTCTGTTCCCAAATAACCATAAAAAAGGGAAGGAAAATCGCGCTGAAAACATCCACCACAAAATACGTTTAACTTTTTCCCGGGAATCTCGTCCCGGGACATTCCTCCAAGCACGGGTGCATCCAGCGGGCGGACACAGAAGGCCCGGAAAGCTTTCTTACCTCGCAACCAGCGGCCACCAAACCGAGAAGATTCGCAAACGAACGAGCAAATAACCAGTCTAACCTTCTCCACCAAATTTCTCTCCATCAAACCCACCCCGAAGTTCACAAGAAAGTTTCTCATCTCATCCATCCTTCCCCGGGAAAACTTGCTGGGGCGCCTAGGTTTGGAGTAAGGGTTGCGGGAGGTTAGGACATAAAGAAAAAGCTGCTTTATAACCTTTAACCCTCGCTCGCCGCTGCCACGCAAAAGGGTACACAACATTTTTCCGTTTGAATGGAAAACAAATTGAAAACGTCAAAGTTTTGTACGGTGAAAGATCTCTACTCTGTCTCCCCAGCTGGCTGGAGGATATTACCTTCTCGTCCGATTCCTCTCTTGATTCACTTGTGCCGCACGTGTACCGAAAGGATTTGCCAACAACTTTAACCTCCACCACACCACACAGACCTCTTGTTGCCTTGGCCAGAATACTTGGTAAATACGATTGCGTATTTAAAGAGGAAAATCTGTGGATGGAATGCAATCAGTTGAAAACCTAGCATGGTTGTGACTCTGTGCGGTTCGAGACAGTAGGCATCATCCACCAAAAACCTCTTGTTTGTCTGGTTGGAGAATTAGTTGGTTGGACGAGGACTAACGACGGAGAAGAAAGGATTGCCAACAGACGCCCGGCCGGTCCTTTTGTATTATTATGAAGCCGACGCAAAAATCAATACTTTTAAAGTCCTTCCTGCTCTAGAACTCATGGTAGGATGGACTGCCGCAGACAACACACTGTCCCTAAAGGGCAATCGTTCTAGATGGTAGCATAGTTGCACCTCGAACGCTTATACGGACTCCAACCCGCGTGTTCCCAAGCTCTGTAGGCGAGGAAAAACACATGATACTCTTTCTGTTTGCAAATCCAGATGATGATCTTGACGGTACGAGAGAGAACACATGGTGATTTGATCCGGGTAGCGCGTGGTACACCACCTTCAAACACACGCAAACGATCAACTCTACCGAGACACACAATGTACCGGGGGATGTGTTTTCCACGCAAAAAGGATAAGTGGCAAAAAAAAAGCCGCCGAGTTGTTCCCGCGTACGAAGGAAAGAACTCGCTGCACACACACACACACGCACACGCAAAAGCTTTCCGCAAGAGCGTTGTAACAAACCCCGGAACACACGCTTAAAGCTTTGCGATGGAGAGAGGAAAACCAACCGCACTTTTCCACCCAGGATGGATGCCTAGATATTGTGGTTTAACCTGCGGTTGGAAAAAGGGAAATGTGCTTCTTGTTATTTTCTATTTTGCTTTCCCACCACATGGTTAAGGATGTGGTTGGCGGCGTCGTGTCGTGGCTGACGCTTGAGGGAAAGGATTGGTTGCCTACATAGTCCGGACAGCAAAAAAACAGTAAGGCTGTGTGTTAAAGCGGGTGTTGATGGGAAACTACCCACCCTGTAAATACCTGCGAATTCTAAACTCTCAACACATCCAAGGCTTGAGGCTGCGCCTTGTTGTTACGTCACAGAGTGTTGAGCATGGGTGGAAAAATGCTACAAAATTAACTCTGACGCATTTATCGCTTTCATGACTAAAAGAAACAGGTACGAAAGCGTAAGAGCATTTTTCATACTCCAGCAATCAATAAATAGTACAAGTAAGTTGAGCGCACAATGCAACTTTTACTACTATACTACTTGACGATGGCATATGATGCCCTGCAGCGATGTTGTTAAGCGTTGAAACAACACTTTGTTCTGCTGATGTACGCGGGAGCAAGCTTTCATCGATATTTCATAGCGCAACCCGTCTACAGCAGAGAAACAAAGCAATGGTACTAGAAAATTCTGCACCAGAAGTTGCGATACATTCAAATCTAATCTCTTTGTTGCTCTTTTGCATGCATTGCTTTCTGGCTGATAAGGACTCTCCTCTCCAAGCGATAGAATTTGTTACCAAACCGAGCGAGTGATGGTTTTGTGGGAATGGCTGGTCTAGTGCGTCCCCTCACCAACCCAACAGTGGGAGATCGATTCTGTTCGATTTTTCAAAAAAAGGAACAAGCAACAAGCATCGAGAGCAGCAGCAAAACATGCATAAAACATGCGACCCTAGAGGACACTTCATAAAACTTTCAGCGGAGCAAGCAAAGACTCCGCCAAAAACCGCAACAAGCTTCCGAAACCGCATCCCACAAACAGCACAACATGGTGGGGAGTTTACAATTGGTAAGGATTCCGTGGCACCAAACTAGGTCACAGCACGCTGGACGAGAGCTACTTCTTCAGGTTAACCGGAAAACATGTCAGTAGGAAACTCTTACAACACTTGTAGCAGAGAAGTGCGTGTTTCTTTCGGGCAGAGCAAAACTTTTGCTGTAAAACCCCTTGTGTTTGACCCAATAATCTAGCAATGGGTAACTGAAGTTTCTGTGTGTATGTTCCAAGGTTCCACAATTCTAAAAAAGGGCGATTGCTTTAAAAACGACGCTCACCGGAGTGCGAGCGATGACGAGGCATAAAGTCAAAGTTCACGCTTTAAACTATCCTCCATCTTCCCCGGAGAGGTGGGAAAAATGAAAAGGACACTCGGTACGAATTTTCATACCCATCCATCCGTAGTTGCGCACACACAGAGGAGACAGAAACGAATCCACCTGAATCTGCATTATCACTCGCCGTAGCATCATGTGGGGTGTCTGTGTGACTCGTGTCTCGTTTTTTATCAATTCTCTAACCCCTCTCGCTTGTTCTCTCTGTGCCATCCGTTCCAACCATCACTCTAATTAGTGCGGTTTTCAACTCATCCCTGTCCTGTGTGTCCAACCCACCAACTACCGCGCCGGTTAAAGTCTCATGAGCGCGATTTCTCATATGTCCGTACCCAAGAGCAATGCACAAAGCAGTATCAAATGGCGACAGCGCAAAACCAAATTCTGGGTAGCAACGAGCAGCACTGGATTTTCCCGGCAGAGCGGTGGAAAAGTAGAAAAAGGCATCGACCGAAAGGTAATTTTGCAACCATTTAGAGAGAGGCCGAGAGGCTAATGACAATGATGATGATAGTGGTTGAAAATGAGACGCAAAAAGGATGAATGTCTGGGTTTGTGTGTGTGGCGGCGCGCGCGTTGGGGAAGGACTCTCTGACCTGAAACTGGACCGGATGACAGACCCATCCATCCCGGGGCCTTCACCAGTGCGCACCATTTCTTGGATCGCTTCGTCAGACATCCACCAGGACTCCGAGAGCGTGACAGAGTGTGGGGGGAACAGATAGAGCGAGCGAGTTCATTAGCTTATTTGCATTTGCGAGTGATGATGACGATGATGATGAGACGACCGGGAACGCCACGCCAACTACTACTACTACTACACGCATTAGTCATCGCGTGCAGTGTTAGGTTTTCAACCGACTGAGTGTTCCTATGTCCAGCGAGCTTCCACAGAGCTTTGGGTAACAATGCATTCCAAACCCAGCACCCATACACAGAAGTTAAATGCATCCCTTATTCTACCCAAACTCTAGGAGGTGACTGGGCTGCTCTCGTGAGCAGACCCGGCGAAAGGATTAAATTAAACTCCAGCCATAAACCGCACAGCAGATTCATTATAATCGCCATGAATCTCTCTCTCACTATCTCTCACTATTCGCAGTTGTGATCCTCATTTACAAAACAATAAAATAAAATTTGATGCATACGAAACGTTTTCCCACGGGTGTTTTTTTTTTCGAGGGTTGCGCAGACATTAATCCTTTACGCTGGGTTTTGTTTTACACCAATATAAATAATACACGGCTTTTCAATTGATTTTGCACCTGTTGTTGCTGGGTGGTGGTGGTGGCACAAAAGCAATAATTCTGTTTACTGTTCATTTCTCGTTAAATTACACGATCGGCGTACGGGCGTGAAAAAGGTTGATTGATTTTTGACCAACGCGAGAGGCTTCCCGTGAGCATAATGATGAGGGGCTCCGGCGCGGATGATGCAAAACAAAATATTGACTTCACAAGCTGGGCAGATGCAACAAAATACACCGGGCCGGGGGGATTGTGTTTGTTTTAGCAGTGTAGGAGGGTGCTTCCCAATTAGTGAAGTTCTTTTTGTGCCAATAAATTATTGCGGTTAAGCCATTTGTGGGTCCAAAAAATCAACCAATCTGGTTAGCGTGAAGAAATTAAATGATATTGAGAGACTAATTAAATTAAAACAATAATTTACCGAATTGATGTTGGATCAATAATGCTGATGGAAGAGAAGTTGGTAGGGACCCAATATGTCGCTACTTAGCGGTTGAGGGCATCCTGTCAACGTGAGGACATTCTCTCCAATCTTGGCATCCATTTAAACACCCAGAAATGATGGATGCGAGAGAAACCAACCGGAAGGACACACCATTTCACACCACACATTTCCAAAACATTCAAATGAAAAACAAATCACCCCAGCCGACGGTCTCCGAAAAGCCTCTCCCCTGATCGGTGGGATTAGGCCGCATTTGCACCAAACAACGCACCACCACACAACCATTCTCGGTGGCAATTATTTCGCTTCATAAATCCTACCCCGTAGTGCAAATCCATTCCGTTAAACTAGAGCAAGAACAAAATAAAAGCCTTTTCTAGCAAAGAAAAACCCAAAAATCCGCACCAAGGATCTCTCCCCGGTGCTCCACCGCCGACGGGCGAAAGTGAGGCTCATAAATTAACGGATCGGAACACGGAATAAAGGCGACCCAATTTTCCCACCCCAAAAGTTTCTTTTTTTTTTAACGCTCTTAAACCTCTAAACAAAGCGAAAAACAGACGCAACGAGCGCGTTATCAAGATGCAATGAATCTTCGCGCGTGGCCCCCCCACGGAACTACGAATTCGCAAAAGGAAAAGAGGTGGTCTCCCGGTGAGTGGCGTTGATGGGGGCGAGATGCGCAACAATTTCGCATTTTCACCCTTGGCGCGATGACACTGCTTGATAGAGAGTGCGAGAAGCAACCAAAAGCATGTAAAAAGCTTCTTGTGGTCCAACAACTCCGAGACACGCGACCACCCCCTCTCTAGTGAGCAGAAGAAGCAGGGGACCGGATGCAACTCCCGCAGAGCTGCCGCGGAGCTAAAAGGGAGAGTCTTATCGGATGACACTTGTGTGTTTCCTCAATTTCGCGCGCCACCATTTTTTTTTTTGTGCCAACGGAGAGATGGAATCGTTTCAGCTAGTTTCCAGCAGGAGCAGCAGCAAAAGCACAATTCATATTGTACAAAACCACCATCTTTTTTTTTTTTGCTGCTGTTGGTTTGGTTCGATTTAGAGACCGCCAAACTCAACAGGACCCCCCACGAACTTGTGTGAGCAATTTCAACTTCCTGCTCTGCATTTTTCAACCCAACACCACACCATCACCGACAAAAAAACGGAAAGAAATCTCCATCATAATCTTTATTTGTAAAACGACAACAACCAAAAAAAACTCGGCAAAATCTTGATGAGGCCACAGAGAGAGAGAGAAAGAAATTGGGAAAAGGAGGTTTTGAAGTTTCTGCCTCGGTGGCAGAAATAAAAATGTCTGAAATATGTCATAAATAATACAAAAGCATAAATGTGTCGCGGACGCGCGCGCGTTTCGACGACTCTTCTTGGGTGGGTTATTTATGTTTCATTTCTTGTTTTTGTTTGGTTTCCTCCTTGAAGAAGCCAAACGAAACAAACACAATTGGTGCAACAAGAGAGGACACACAATCCGGAGGACTTTACCTTCGCGGTATATTACGAGATAGTAGTAACTGGTTGGTGTACAAGACCAGCGTAAAGTTCGTTTTTATGGCTGACCCAACTTGAGTAAACGTTGGGCATCTCTACCTACGCGCGCTCCTTTCTTTCATTATGGCACCATCGTCGTGCCATGATCCCCACCAACAAGGGAGGTCACACTGCTGGGCACGCAGAATTCATATTTGATGAGATGAATGTAGTCCTGTGTGTCCATCTGCGCGCAGCACACGACGACGAAACGGCAAAAGTTGGCGGATTTTATGAGGCATTACGGGTAATCAACTTTTTCGGGAGAAGCACAACTTGATGCCCGGGTTTGAGATTATCAGATACAAATGGTTGCACTTTTGTGTGCGTGCGTGTATGTGTGCAATCGACAGCATCAGGAAGGAAGCTCTTCAAGAGACTCCACCGTACAGCAAGACTCGTCAAATGTCTCCGTAGTGATGATGGTACAAAAGAAAGTTTTACGGATCAATTTACAGTCGCGGATACCTTCGTATACCGTCTTCTTTTGTGGCCACCAAACGCGACCAAAGCGTATTCCCTACCAAAGTCCACTCATCTTTCATCCAAACGTAGAACCCTGATCGTGTGTGGGATATCTTCACTGTGAGGGTCAGGTTAAGGAAGATCATACCGGCAAAACGACGACGCATAAACATGATACGCCTTTCTGCTCATCGCTCTCTAAGGTTCGGTTCTTCGGTTGTTCCCAATCGGGGGGGTAAAAAAGCGTGTCCTCACGCGTCCGTCTTTTTCGATTTGGCACGTGGGGCTTTCCTCTCGTTTCCGATTTGAACTGCATTTGGTGATAATGCACAGGTGATCGTACGGATGGTTTTTCTGTAGCATGAAAAAACATACAAGGCTAAGATGATAGTTAGAAGAAAAGATACCGATATTCCTCCTAACAGGCTCCAGTTCCAATGGATGTTGCTGTATTGCTCCAGATGCACATGCTGCAGTTTTGGTTCAATTTCCGTAACCACACTTGTTTTGGTGTTTTTGTGCGCTGTGTGTTTTGGTTGTGTATGCGTTTCGTTGTTCAGTTTTTACTTGTGTGTTCAATTTCAACTTCCTGCTCTGCATTTTTCAACCCAACACCACACCATCACCGACAAAAAAACGGAAAGAAATCTCCATCATAATCTTTATTTGTAAAACGACAACAACCAAAAAAAACTCGGCAAAATCTTGATGAGGCCACAGAGAGAGAGAGAAAGAAATTGGGAAAAGGAGGTTTTGAAGTTTCTGCCTCGGTGGCAGAAATAAAAATGTCTGAAATATGTCATAAATAATACAAAAGCATAAATGTGTCGCGGACGCGCGCGCATTTCGACGACTCTTCTTGGGTGGGTTATTTATGTTTCATTTTTTTCTTTTTGTTTGGTTTCCTCCTTCAAGAAGCCAAACGAAACAAACACAATTGGTGCAACAAGAGAGGACACACAATCCGGAGGACTTTACCTTCGCGGTATATTACGAGATAGTAGTAACTGGTTGGTGTACAAGACCAGCGTAAAGTTCGTTTTTATGGCTGACCCAACTTGAGTAAACGTTGGGCATCTCTACCTACGCGCGCTCCTTTCTTTCATTATGGCACCATCGTCGTGCCATGATCCCCACCAACAAGGGAGGTCACACTGCTGGGCACGCAGAATTCATATTTGATGAGATGAATGTAGTCCTGTGTGTCCATCTGCGCGCAGCACACGACGACGAAACGGCAAAAGTTGGCGGATTTTATGAGGCATTACGGGTAATCAACTTTTTCGGGAGAAGCACAACTTGATGCCCGGGTTTGAGATTATCAGATACAAATGGTTGCACTTTTGTGTGCGTGCGTGTATGTGTGCAATCGACAGCATCAGGAAGGAAGCTCTTCAAGAGACTCCACCGTACAGCAAGACTCGTCAAATGTCTCCGTAGTGATGATGGTACAAAAGAAAGTTTTACGGATCAATTTACAGTCGCGGATACCTTCGTATACCGTCTTCTTTTGTGGCCACCAAACGCGACCAAAGCGTATTCCCTACCAAAGTCCACTCATCTTTCATCCAAACGTAGAACCCTGATCGTGTGTGGGATATCTTCACTGTGAGGGTCAGGTTAAGGAAGATCATACCGGCAAAACGACGACGCATAAACATGATACACCTTTCTACTCATCGCCTCTCTAAGGTTCGGTTCTTCGGTTGTTCCCAATCAGACTCTCTCACCACGGAATGTCGTGATGGCGGTTGTGTGGCTGGAAAGAAAATTCAATCCAGAAGGTTTCAAGTTTCCTTCAAGTTCCAGCAACCAACACCACCGAACTCATCCAAATGGTGCGTGTACCTTTAAGAGCGCGCCTACCAGTTTTCACTCCACATCGTGGTGGTGGAAACACACAAACTTTTCCAATCCAACTAGAAGAAAAAGAGTCCTATCTTCTAGCTTGGTAACCGCGCCAAGAAGGAACGGTTATGCGGTTTTTTCGGGGGTTTGCGTACCATTGCGGCGATAATGAACGATAAATTATCGATGCAAAAGTGAAGCGAGCGAGCGCAAGAAGGAGAAAGAGAGCAAGCAGTGTCTAGGATTTTTGGACGAGCATAATCATAAAACCATCCCGAGGGCGGTGGTGGTTCTCTCGTACCTATAAGGCCACCAGAACAGGCCATAGATTAAATTGAGAAACTTTGCCATTATGCAAGACACCCGGGAGGTATTTTTCAACGTACTTTATTAGAGACACACCAACACTACATTAAAGGCGCTATACGCGTAGCTAATAAGGGGCTATGCGAGGTTCTAAAAATGTTTTCTCCCAAACATACCGGAACACACCCGGGTAATTGAATTTTTAGTGCATGTGAAATAATGCCAAAACTCGTTTTATGTGATTTTTTTTTTTTGCAAACCGTTGTGTTCCCAAATAAAGTGCAACTAAACAAATCGATAAAATAAAAATAAACAAACGCTTTTGCTCCACTGTCACGAAATAAATTTAAATAAATTGCAATTTATAACACTTTTTGTGGGGAGGGTGCAGCACTTTGCATATTTCTCCTTTTATCTGCGCGCAGCACACGACGACGAAACGGCAAAAGTTGGCGGATTTTATGAGGCATTACGGGTAATCAACTTTTTCGGGAGAAGCACAACTTGATGCCCGGGTTTGAGATTATCAGATACAAATGGTTGCACTTTTGTGTGCGTGCGTGTATGTGTGCAATCGACAGCATCAGGAAGGAAGCTCTTCAAGAGACTCCACCGTACAGCAAGACTCGTCAAATGTCTCCGTAGTGATGATGGTACAAAAGAAAGTTTTACGGATCAATTTACAGTCGCGGATACCTTCGTATACCGTCTTCTTTTGTGGCCACCAAACGCGACCAAAGCGTATTCCCTACCAAAGTCCACTCATCTTTCATCCAAACGTAGAACCCTGATCGTGTGTGGGATATCTTCACTGTGAGGGTCAGGTTAAGGAAGATCATACCGGCAAAACGACGACGCATAAACATGATACACCTTTCTACTCATCGCCTCTCTAAGGTTCGGTTCTTCGGTTGTTCCCAATCAGACTCTCTCACCACGGAATGTCGTGATGGCGGTTGTGTGGCTGGAAAGAAAATTCAATCCAGAAGGTTTCAAGTTTCCTTCAAGTTCCAGCAACCAACACCACCGAACTCATCCAAATGGTGCGTGTACCTTTAAGAGCGCGCCTACCAGTTTTCACTCCACATCGTGGTGGTGGAAACACACAAACTTTTCCAATCCAACTAGAAGAAAAAGAGTCCTATCTTCTAGCTTGGTAACCGCGCCAAGAAGGAACGGTTATGCGGTTTTTTCGGGGGTTTGCGTACCATTGCGGCGATAATGAACGATAAATTATCGATGCAAAAGTGAAGCGAGCGAGCGCAAGAAGGAGAAAGAGAGCAAGCAGTGTCTAGGATTTTTGGACGAGCATAATCATAAAACCATCCCGAGGGCGGTGGTGGTTCTCTCGTACCTATAAGGCCACCAGAACAGGCCATAGATTAAATTGAGAAACTTTGCCATTATGCAAGACACCCGGGAGGTATTTTTCAACGTACTTTATTAGAGACACACCAACACTACATTAAAGGCGCTATACGCGTAGCTAATAAGGGGCTATGCGAGGTTCTAAAAATGTTTTCTCCCAAACATACCGGAACACACCCGGGTAATTGAATTTTTAGTGCATGTGAAATAATGCCAAAACTCGTTTTATGTGATTTTTTTTTTTTGCAAACCGTTGTGTTCCCAAATAAAGTGCAACTAAACAAATCGATAAAATAAAAATAAACAAACGCTTTTGCTCCACTGTCACGAAATAAATTTAAATAAATTGCAATTTATAACACTTTTTGTGGGGAGGGTGCAGCACTTTGCATATTTCTCCTTTTTATTGCACGTTTAGTGACGTTGCACACAATGTGTGTGTGTGTGGGGCCCCTCCTACAACTCTTCCCCCGGCATGTCTTCTAAAAGCGAGCTCCCCACCATGAATATATGATTTGTTCTCCCTTTTTTTAGGCCCATTTTTTCGATGGCACCCACAAAACATGTTGCTGCACTTTGTGTGCCAAAAACCACGGCGAGACCGGTGTGACTGTGCGTGAACCGAAATTTATGCTGACTATTTATGTGAGCGCTGTGTGCGCACTTCACTTCACGGTTCCAGGTCATGTCGTTCCGGGTTTCCCAATATGCCTCCTCTTTTAACGGGCGTGATGAGTGAAATTGTTACACATCATCACAACATAAATGATTCGATTAAGAGTGCAAAACCGTAGTTTGGTGTGCGTGTAGCATATTGTAGGTGTGGGTGTAAGGGCCAAGCAAATACGGTGAACCGAAAATGTCACCCATTATGCCCCGGCACACACAACATGCAATATGCGCAATCGGTGGAATGTCAGAAGCAGAAAAAGAACCTTCAAACACACACGCACCGAGCGCGAATAGGAAAACAGCAGCAAAACGACTAACTCGTAGAACATGTTTTCTGCTGGGCTGGGAGGAAGCGAACGGACACAGCATAAAAATGCGCCAACAAAACACAACCGCATGAAACGCAATGGCACACTGTGGACTAGTTTTTTTTTCTCTGTTTCGGTGTGTGCAGTTGCAAATTGTGCGTCCTCGCCGGTCTTTCCCTCCAGTGCGTCGTTGTGTTGCGTGCAGTTGCGATAAAAATGTGACCAAGCGCACAAATAACTGCACCCGAACAGCGGATGATGATGATGATGACGGTGCAGGAGAGGAATGTCAAAGAGCGACTTCCCATCCGATGCGTGCTGCTACACTGTGCATGATAGGGCACGATGTTAATCAGCACCGCGGAGATGATGACGTGATGCAGTAGCGAACGCACACAACTGGGCAAATGGCACATAAATGGGTGTACGGTAGTGCGCCCTCCGGACATTTCGGGGTTTTGCAACGCGAGACGCACCAGCATACAAACACTAGTGTGTTTATGTGCGTACAGGAAAAATAAGTTGCTACAAAATGCAACACAGATTTTAATAAAAAACGAGTCTCTGCAATGCAGAAACTTTTTCGCAACAAAATGGTATTATTGATCACGCTTAGCAACTTAAAAGATCGCTCTTAACACACACGAAACAATCGGTTAAATAGTGTAGTCAATAAGTACGCCGTATTTACAACACGCCCGGGCTGAGTTCAACGCTCACAACAGGTTCTCGTCATAAGGAAGGAGTAAAAGCTTTTAAAACTTGCTTAAGGTAATTCCCAAGACACAGATCACACATGTTTGACTAATAAAAACCGCATTTATGTAAAACTCACATTTGTTTCGATGATTTTTGCAGACTTTTCTGGATGCGTTTTAGCACTTGTAGCAGCAGTAGCGCAGTGTACAATATTCTGGACAAAACACAACCGCATGAAACGCAATGGCACACTGTGGACTAGTTTTTTTTTCTCTCTCTTTCGGTGTGTGCAGTTGCAAATTGTGCGTCCTCGCCGGTCCTTCCCACCAGTGCGTCGTTGTGTTGCGTGCAGTTGCGATAAAAATGTGACCAAGCGCACAAATAACTGCACCCGAACAGCGGATGATGATGATGATGACGGTGCAGGAGAGGAATGTCAAAGAGCGACTTCCCATCCGATGCGTGCTGCTACACTGTGCATGATAGGGCACGATGTTAATCAGCACCGCGGAGATGATGATGACGTGATGCAGTAGCGAACGCACACAACTGGGCAAATGGTACATAAATGGGTGTACGGTACTGCGCCCTCCGGACATTTCGGGGTTTTGCAACGCGAGACGCACCAGCATACAAACACTAGTGTGTTTATGTGCGTACAGGAAAAATATGTTGCTACAAAATGCAACACAGACTTTAATAAAAAGCGAGTCTCTGCAATGCAGAAACTTTTTCGCAACAAAATGGTATTATTGATCACACTTAGCAACTTAAAAGATCGCTCTTAACACACACGAAACAGTCGGTTAAATAGTGTAGTCAATAAGTACGCCGTATTTACAACACGCCCGGGCTGAGTTCAACGCTCACAACAGGTTCTCGTCAAAAGGAAGGAGTAAAAGCTTTTAAAACTTGCTTAAGGTAATTCCCAAGACACAGATCACACATGTTTGACTAATAAAAACCGCATTTATGTAAAACTCACATTTGTTTCGATGATTTTTGCAGACTTTTCTGGATGCGTTTTAGCACTTGTAGCAGCAGTAGCGCAGTGTACAATATTCTGGGACCACCGGCGATTGATGGTTGCAGTAGGCTGTTGTCGTTGTCGCAGAACCGTGTGCGAATCGATAAATAATTGCCGGTAAACTGCTGCTCCTTCTGCACGGACCAAAACACACACTCTGCGATTACTATTTTTTCTCTCGATTTTGCACTGTTTGGGACACTCTGTGTTTACACTTTCATTTTATTTTTCTAGCTTTCTGTGAATTTTATGGATACAATCACACTTTTCTCTTCAATCTGCTGTTTTCACACACAAACGATGGTAACTTATAAGAAAAACACAACGACACGTACAACAAAAATGCATTAACATAACAATTTTAAAACTCCTGCAAACGGGGTTGGGGATAACGAAATAGAAAAATTGAACACACAAGTAAAAACTGAACAACGGAACGCATACACAACCAAAACACACAGCGCACAAAAACACCAAAACAAGTGTGGTTACGGAAATTGAACCAAAACTGCACAACAAAAGGCGGATAAATAATGATAAAATAATCTGCTCGAGAATATCGCAAGAAATTGCACACAACAAACACACACGTACACGCCACGGTACACATACATCGGCCACACGGAGAACCGCGGCAGAGCCACCAGCCGGTTGGTGTACCGGCGTTTTCGTTTGCCTTTCTTTTGTACTCTTGTATTAGGATTTACCACTTTTGTCGCACTGTCGAACATGACCAAACACGTGTGAGCTGAGAGTGTGTGTGTGTGTATGTGTGCATGTGTGTGGTACGCCAGAGAGGTTGTTTATACCACACTACCACCGAAAGCGGCATAGGAAAACTTAACCGAGCATTTTCCCGGTACATACCACACGGAGGACACACTCGACGTACGTGTGCACAGCAGAACACATGCAGACAACACACGAAAGCACAGACCACACACACATACACAGCCAGTTTAGCCACTGCAGCAGGTGGAAAAGTAGCGATAAGGAAATTCAATTCAACCAACTTGATTTTCCACCATCCGGTGAAATCGTTCCAAAGCAGCAGCGACACGGGAGGCGCACGTGAGCTTTTCCCACTGCGTTCGGTGAAACGAGCCGAGCAACGGGCAGGAAAAACTTCATTGATTTTCTTCTACTTTTGCTTTCCACAAACACAACACATCGGTACGCACTTTGCACTACTACTGTCCGGTTGCTATGGAAATAGACGTTGGCAGCAAGTTTGTTAAGCGCGACGACTACTGGGCTTGGAGGATTATTTTCCTCGTAACACGCTTCCTCCAGCAGCACACACACAATACAATTGAGACACGGAGGTTCAGAATTTTACTGCTAAAAACGCACACACACACCATCCACGGCAGAGCAAGAGAGTTTGATAACCCAAACACACAACATACCGGCCTTCGAAAACCACACCCGGGATACTGTGGTGCGGTTTTTCAACTCACCCGGTCTTCGGGGCTGTGGAAAACTGTTTACTTTTGCTGGCCGGGAAAACGTATTAACACAAAACACTGAACCTTCATCCGGGCGGGGGCTCTGGTATTTGTTTCTTGTACAATTCCGGACGCTTTTCACGTTACTCTGAATGTGTTTGTTTGTTTCAGGAAAACATCTCAACCGAAAACATCGCATTTACTCACTTGACGCTTTTCTTGCGCGAAATTTTCTCACTCGCAATAGTTAAAACCTTACTGTACACACGCACACACCTGGTCCAGGCCGAGAATGATACCGAACACGCGTTAACGTTTTTTAACGTGGCCGCTTTCGAAGAGTATACTGCCGATAAAACCCGGGAACGCGAAAGCGCACCCTTCACGCTCAACGGCTAGACGTCAAATGAGCCGAAATGAACATCGGGACCGCACGAATCATGGCGCGGCATGAATTTTGCGTTCGTGCGGCATACGGCCGGGATTCGGATGAATTACGCATCGCTGTCGTCGGCATCGCGGCGGCTGCCTGAAATTCGGTGGAAACTTCACAGGGGCCGGAACAAAACGCACTTTTTGTTGTGTTGACTGCATACGCACGAATCATTGGTGTGTTTGCATCTATGCAATTGGAGTATTGATTTCAAATTTTACATCCTATTTTTATGAATGCATAATGCAAGAAGACCGTAGGATCCTTACGTTATTAACATTTCCACAAACTATCAAACAATTTCCATAGATTCGGAAAAAGAACGCGCCGCAAAGGTCGCACTGCAAATTTCGCAAAACAGAAAATAAGCAGTTTCGTTTTTCGATTACGACTTTTTTTTTCTTCTATTGTTCATTTCACGAAACCGGTTCATTTGTGCCGGGTGCGGAAGATACGCGCACAAGCAAACATCACCTATTGCCGTCTCGCTTGCGATCGGAAACGCGGTTTCAGCCATACTCGGGCGATGTCGTCGGTGAGTTCATTCGAAGAAGGAGAGTTCATTTCAGGGTTGTCGAACCATTTCCGATTCTTGATAGGGCGATAGAATAGATTGCGGAAAGACTATTTGCAGGATTTCACCAAGTGAAAGATTCACTTTTTTGAGTATGGTAGCTTGTTTAAAGAATAAATACTCTTTTTCTTTCACGTTAAAACCTGGGCAGGGTTTTGGTGAGTCAATTCTATCGTCAAATGACTCAATTTATCCCTAACGGACTATGTGACTGGACCTACACAAAACAACGTTAATCGTACTAAATCGGCCAATGATTGAATATTGATGTTAAAATGCATTCCACGCACGATAAGGTAGTTGATTTCCATGTTTTCATCCCATCACCGCGACACAACTGTCATTCAACTGCCACCAACAAACGAGGCCAGTTTTCTCCCGACCGTTTCGTGAATATGGATTTGCATTTATGCTACTAATTATCTCCATCTCCCAAACATCGTCCCAGACCGTCTCCACCTTCCATCTAAAAAGAAGAACAAAGAAAAAACTTACAAAACCGTACACGCATAAAGATTCGTACAGTTTGCCATCGTCGTCATCGTCATGTCGTTCGCCCCAAAAAGGAAGTCCAAAAATTAAGAGATTCTCGATTCTGTCGTTCGCTCATCTCTTGCGCTGCTTCCACCGAGCAAACGGAGGGTGCCCCGGGAACGTTACTCCAAGGACGCAAAAGAATGTGAGCGGGCTTGCTGGGCCTTTTTCCTTGTGGCTTTCGGTGGGTTTTTGGTTGCTGTTTGGTTGGTGGCGCGCGCCCGAGCTACTTCGATGAATTTCAACCGAAAATCAGATACACACACACACCGGGGTTGGCGCTGAAAACGTTGGGCGCGAAACGGTCACCAACACGGCGCAACCTATAAGAGGAACAACAAAAACAGCAAAAGCTATATATATCGCACCCAAACCAAAAATCAAAGGAAAGGAGCAAGAGGAATATGGTGGTGCAGAACGAGAAGAAGGAGAAGTAAGAAATCAAACTATAATCAATAGTGTGTGATAGCGTTAGCGGTACGCCGGTATGAAAGGTACCCGAAGACTCGAAGAAAGATAAGTGGAAGAAAACACAGTAAAAAACAAAGGGAAAACAAAAGAAACATACGCATACAAAAGGGCCAATTTTAAGGAAAACGAAGGGAGGAAAAGAGATAGAAGAAAAAGAATGATGTGATGCAAGAACACTGATGATGATGATGATGATGATGGTAATGATGATGAACAGCGAAAGCAGAATCAAAATAAAAAAGTAACCAAAAAGGTAAGCTTTGACTTCGACGAACACTGCGTCGCCTGCTTCGAGGGTAGAACGAACTTGTTTGCATCGGCGAGTGCACACGGACCGTTTATAGCTTCGCATTCGGTGCTGCGTGTGTGTGATTCTGTGTGCGTGCGGCTGTGAATCGCTGCTAGGTGAAGTGCGTATGACAGCGCCGTTGCTCTAGGATGAAACTCTTGACAACGGGTCCAACCGTACGGTGCAACCACTGAGAAATGGAAAGAAACACTACACAACAAAAGAAAGTGCCCACAGACGCGAATGCCCTTTTTCTGTCGTGCTTCTTGCCAGCTTCTTCTGGAATGAAACAGAACGACGAAAATCGTAAAATGAACGAGTGTATATTTTTATGTATATTTATTGAGGAACCATAAAATTTTATGATTCAATTCAAGAGCCAAACACAAACACTCCACAGCACAACATACCGGGGCAAGACGGACAACACACACGCACACGTACAAACACATACACACGATCGGTTTCAAACTCGCGAATTGCAGGCACACACACACACCGCATGACGCGGTGTGACACATGGATTAGAAGAATGAAAAAAATAGCGGATTGCTGAAATAAAACTAAAACAATCGACCTGCTGCTGCGATGCGATGCAGTGTATCGAAAGCCGGCCCGGTTTAACCAAACGCCTTGACAACCACCGGCCCCGGATGATGCGATTGTGCGATTCCCTATAGCAACGATCTGACTCGCCGATGATAATGCGAGAAAAGTATTGCGATTTATACCGAAGCACAAGCGAGAACCAAATATTTGAGGACCGCAACAACGCACAAAGATTGCAGTTTTTTTGATAAATTACGTATCAAATCGATTCCGAGTCACCTCGTGACAAGTAATCCGCGCTAGTGGGCGTTAGTCGGGCCCGATTGACGCACTTGCCGTGTCTTTGGGTGTTATGGCGTTATTCTTATTGATAAATCCGATTGCTAGGAAACAAAAAAAGAGTGTGTTCCGTTTTTTTTTTTGCAAAATATAACACTGGAAGCACAGATGAGAATGGGCATAACGAAAATAAGGAAAGAAAAAAGTAAATATTACAAAAAAAATAACTAAAGAAAAGAACAAGAGCGTGCCGCGTCGATTGGCGGCAGCTTAGAGTGGAATATCCGACGTTTTCCGACACCAGATAAAAATGTGTTTAACTTTTGGTGTGTGTGTGTGTGTGTTTGTGCACTTTTTTTCGTTTTGGTGTTTTTAATATTTATTTAACTTCTTCTCTGTTTTTTTGCTAGTCATTTTCCGTTCTTCACTCTACCACACATTGCATTGCGCTTGGTGCTTTTTTCATCTTTGTTTTGTTTTACGCTTATCGTTTTCCGCTTTCGTTTCCTCTTTAGTGTGCAGTTTTATGTTACTGCTTTTTTTTGCTTACTTTGTTACTTGTTTGGCTTGTTTGCTTCTTCCTACTTCAGTCGATCATTAGGCGGCAGACAAACGGGTTCATTTCAACACGCGTTTATGCGACGATCATTACCACCCGCTGTCATTTAGATTAGGCTTGTTTTTTTTGTTATTGTTGCTTTTCATTTTTTTCATTTGTCACACAGTTTGCGAGGTCTTAAAACACCCGGAGATGCATTAACCTCGAAACTAGCGCATAAAACTCCCTCGCCATCATGGCGCACATTTGGTTGGTTGGTGTTTGATTGTTTGTTTGTGGTGGTGGTGGTGGTGGCGAACCTATTGGCTTAACATTCCTAAACACGCGCATGCTCCCTCATGTGTGTGATGCGTATAACTGTCACCTGAAGTGCGTTTGAGGTCGCTCCGTAACGGCGGTCCCCGTCGGTGGTGGGTCGCTTGGTGTAATAAAATGAGAGAAAATATTTGCAGCCCATTGCGCGAATGGGTTTGCTCTGGTTATAAATGCTGCCAAACTCCCCGCAGGCACACAATGTCTTAAGCAGGACTGGCGCGGTCAGAACACACGGCTCAGGGCGCACACCTTCCCCGGGTGACTCCGTCGTTGGCGATTGATATGCAAATTGGTTTTCGCCGGGAAAGGAATTTAACTGTTTCCCGAACCAAATCATTTAACGTTCGACGGGTGCTGTCGGTGATTGTTGGGCGCACGTTGTCCAATGGCCCGCCGCCACAGGGTATCAGGGTGAGGGAGCAACAAAACAAAACAAAAGTACAAAACTTCTCCAAAAAGTGCCAGAAAACAACGGGCAGATTTATGGACGCAGCTCATCAGACGAAGGTTTGGCGGATCGGACGATGCTGATGAGGTTTCGCTTTTATTATTTCCACTGCCCCGGTGTTATTACCGCCAGGACAAGACATTAAATGACTCTTCGGGCTTACTGGCAAAACATTCGGCACGTATTTACGCTTCCCAACGGAGATCTCCGGCATCTTCGGCGGACCTCGGACCATCTACACATGGCAGTTATCGCTCTCGTTTTGGTCGCAACTGTGGCTGGACTCCTGGTGATGGTGAAATTGAGTTTTTTTGTTTTGGCACCTGGAATGTACAATCGTCCACTTCGAAGCAAAACCAAAATATTACATTATTTTGTTGTTTGTGAAAAAAGTCTTGAAGTCTATATTTTTGGGATGAACTTCATAATATTAATATCTGAAGATTTTTGCAGACCAAGCCAGAGAAAAGCAAGGAAGGCAGTTGTATCTTTGTGTGAATATTGTTGTTTAGAACTTATAAAGAATCTAATGAGAACTCTGGTGGGTACTACGGGAGCTGCTTCGTAGAACCGAACAAGATTGGCCTGCTTTATAGTAGACTGAAAAACGGATAGTATATTAAGAAAGAAGAAGGCTTAACTGAACTAATTAAAACTGTGTCCTACATATGATACAAACTACTTACTTGCACTGAGTAATTAACTCATTTTCATATCGCTTACAACACTACAGCCGTTCCGGAAACAGAGATTCGTTCTGCGTGTTCTACACTCATTGCCGCACTTCCAGAGTGGCCAATCCACTGCAGCGAGGGCGTTGACAAACAACTCGCCTCCACACCGAAGTGTTTACGGACGGCAACAGATCCGAGACTGTGTCCGTCTGCGACTGTGGACCGAAAAAGGCACACCTTCACAGCACACGGCGGGAACCACCCCCACCACCAACCTACTTAAGTACTCTCCGAAAAATAAAAATCAAAAAAACAACAGCGCTTAAGTACCCATAAGTCAAACAACTAAAGGGCCCGGCTTGGTTTCGTGGTGCAGTGCGGTGGAAGTGTGGTGGCCCGCCAACGATTCAACAACATTATTGACACTCAAGTGGCGTCTTCGTCTCAAGTCTTTGGGGGCATCGTCGCGCTCTGAGACCGGTGTGCGTGTGTGGGTGTGTGGGTCTTTTTTGGTGTGAGTTTACCGTCTGGCCAGCATTCCTAACGTGACGGCATCAAATACAAGCGCTTCTAACGGGATTCAAGATCTGCTGCTCCACGGCCAAGTCTCGCCAGCATCAAACGATTTTCTTCGTGGTAAACATCCTCGATCGGGCTAGTTGTCCGGACAATCCGGACGGAATAGCGGATGTTTAATGATTTTTGTGTAATTAATTTCTCTATTTGTCTCCTTATCCCGTGTGTGTGCGTAAGCGGATGGGGGAAAACGACGTAACGACAAGGTCGGCGAACGAAATGTGCTACGGCACGCTCGAGAGGTCACGCTGAGCCCTGCCATCATAAAGTTTATTACACCTCCGAGCGGCACTTGACTCGACAAACCGATTGCCCGCCAGTCAAAAGAATTCCTGCACTGTTGGTTTCTTATGCTGCCTGTAAATGGCGGCTCCCACACACCTGGGCACCTGGGTGCTGCGGGTACCAATGGTACCTGAAGCCCGCCGAAACAAATGTCAACAGTTGTAAATTATTTCACTGTACGGTACCGGTCGTGCTATTTTGGTTCTATTTCGGTTTTTATGCTGCAATTGCTGACTACGCATGGACGCGCGCACGTGTGTTTATGGTGGAATGGCTTCCGAGGTTTTATTAGTACCTTTCACGGGCTACGCGCGCACCCCAACCTGTCATCAACCTGCTGCAGGTCGTTTAATAGTCCTCATTCTTTGCCATGCATAACGCATAGCCTTGGCAAGGAGCTTTTTCCCCGTGTGTCAACTAACTGCACCAGAGAAATTGTGACAGAAAACTCATTTTCAATTTCACAAAAGCATGTCAGAACGTTGCGAAGGCACGGCATCGAATGCTGTCTACGAGAAACGACCAAGCCACGTCCATAACCCGAAGGCATGCGAAGCTCATTAAGCATAACCAAGAAGCAAAGTCACCGCCACCAACTTCCCTTAACCAACGAATATCCCGTCGTCTTGCTGGGCCATTGGTTTTGAAGCGTTTTTCAAAAATTCACTCCCATTTTCATCCACTGCTATCGATGCCACAGGAACGACATTTTTCCGTCATCATGCTCATCATTTTCCGGTCCTGTTGCTGCTCGATGCAAGTATTTTTAGCTCGATCGCAACCCATAGCATGGATAGGCGTTGCCTTGCCGTTGGGGAACACGCGCTTGGGAAGAAAGAACATTTCTCTGCCCATCCCCATTTTCCAGCCGTGGAAAAGCGAAGAAAGCAACGTTCAATTAGGTGGAGGAACGCGCGTTTTTCAAATATAATTGCTTGAAATTATCAAGGTAATAGAATTCCTTCCGGACTCGTTTGGCACGGCAGCAACACCCGAGAAGCGTATCCCCTACCGCTGTGACCGCAGGGAGGACGACAAGGTGGCAGATGAGTGAAACTGGTTTAATAAAGTGTTAAAAGTGTTTTGCCGTTAATTGCACCCGGGCTCACTGCAACCGGTAATTTCGTTTGTATGCAGATAAAATTTTTACCGAACAAAATTGCAGCAACTTCTCAAGCTCCGGCCGTTTTCGGGTGGAATCAATTTCTGCACAGTCGTTTGTCATCGGATGTATGGCGCGTCATACTTTTTGTTGTTGTATGTAAAACTTCTCAACGGATAGGGAACGGTTGCTTTTTTGCATTAACCGCACACGGCACCACACACTGCGTGACCCCGTTCGCGCATAGTGGCAAAGTTTTTGGACTGATTCCTTCCCGCTCAAGATTACTTTTGATTGATACGATGATTGATAGTCTGCGGCAGGAAAGAAGCCCCCAAACCCAGGAACCAGAAGCCTACATAGTAGTCGTTGCGTGATGCTGATGATGTTGATGAGACGTTGGTCTGCCTCTTTTCTTCGTCCGCCATGCCCGGCCTGCCCAGCTTCTCAAGTTACTTGGGTTCTTGCATTCTTATTGACCGTGCCGGTCGCTTCTACTTCCCGAGAAGATTTCCCAGGTGACTTCTACGGGCCCTTCTCTCCGGTGTTTCAGTAATTTAAACTTTTCCCTTCATTCGTGACGGTGCGTAGAGCGAGAGAGAGAGAAAGAAACAAAAGAATGGTTGTGCACCAGAGAAATTGTGACAGAAAACTCATTTTCAATTTCACAAAAGCATGTCAGAACGTTGCGAAGGCACGGCATCGAATGCTGTCTACGAGAAACGACCAAGCCACGTCCATAACCCGAAGGCATGCGAAGCTCATTAAGCATAACCAAGAAGCAAAGTCACCGCCACCAACTTCCCTTAACCAACGAATATCCCGTCGTCTTGCTTGGCCATTGGTTTTGAAGCGTTTTTCAAAAATTCACTCCCATTTTCATCCACTGCTATCGATGCCACAGGAACGACATTTTTCCGTCATCATGCTCATCATTTTCCGGTCCTGTTGCTGCTCGATGCAAGTATTTTTAGCTCGATCGCAACCCATAGCATGGATAGGCGTTGCCTTGCCGTTGGGGAACACGCGCTTGGGAAGAAAGAACATTTCTCTGCCCATCCCCATTTTCCAGCCGTGGAAAAGCGAAGAAAGCAACGTTCAATTAGGTGGAGGAATGCGCGTTTTTCAAATATAATTGCTTGAAATTATCAAGGTAATAGAATTCCTTCCGGACTCGTTTGGCACGGCAGCAACACCCGAGAAGCGTATCCCCTACCGCTGTGACCGCAGGGAGGACGACAAGGTGGCAGATGAGTGAAACTGGTTTAATAAAGTGTTAAAAGTGTTTTGCACTTTGCACAACCGATGCCCCAAGGGTGTTTTGGGCGATATGGTGGCAGGGCTGCCACTATAGTACTTACGCCGCACCAAAGAAAACGACCAAAAAGGACATCCTTTGGTACACCTTTGCCGTTCCAGAAGCTGCTTCTTTCTGCTGTCTCGGTGGCAGGTTCAAGTTTTTCATCAAGTCGTGAATTGTTATGATAATCATTATCGCCCGGATTATGATACCCGGTTATGTTGGCGCGTTTACTTTTCGCACCACACTCCGGGTTTTATTATCCGCATCCGCACGTCGCCGGATTAGTGAGCACCGCGTGCAGGACGATTCGGTACGGTACGGGTGTTGCTGGTATTTGTTTTGCGCTTTGTTGTTGTGGAGCATTTGGATAGCAAAGCAAATCAAAATCAATGGGTGTGTTTATAGTCTGTTGGAGACTGTTTTTAAGTTACTGAGGACAAGGACAAGTTGCTTGCCGTTTTAGCAAATGTTTTCTTACTGTGTAATGATTTCATAAGGGGAATCTGCACACAAGTGAACTCTTTCGTCTAAAGGTAACGTTACACGAAATGCGCTAGGTAGCGATTGTGATATGGCAGACATGTTGCATTTTTTGAAGCTGTCCAAGCCATGAAAGAGGCAAAGTCAATATTGATCCAAGTTCTCAAAATGAAACACAGGTTTGACATTTAACTACGCAAATTAAACTAATGTTGGTATGAATGAATGTTTGGTAATTCACAAATCTTTGAGGACATATTAATTTTTGGGATTCACAACGCTACGAATTACTAATAAACAGGTTAGTGTATACTGATATACAACACCTATCACAACACTTACACGAGAACAAGTCAATAGTAAAAAACTACTTCTTCTTCTATCTTGGGCTTTAAGACTAGAGAGGACTTAGCCTGTCATAACTGGCTTCCTTGATTGGATAATATTCGTTAGCAGGATAATCAACCTTGCAATCGGAGAGATGGTCCGGACGGAATTCAATGTCCAATCCTGTCGTGGGAAAATCGGTGAAGTTTTCGCCTCGACAGAGATGTCTTATTGACTATAATTCAATTATTTTGCATATAAGGTAGTCTTATTTTCATTTTCACCAGGACCAGGACCAGGACAAAAAAGTCCTCAAGAAGACGCAAGTTCCTACCGTGTACAAGCGCCTTAAGTAACCCTAGTATCTCTGACCGATTTAAAGAAAAAACAGATAAAACCTGAAAGTCTTCCCTCGAGGCCATCAAATTGATCGACTTTCCATGCTTTCCTTTTTTTCCTATCGTGCCAAGAAACCGCGTCGCCATAAAAACATCCTATCATCAACGTTCCATGAAACCTTCACACCCCGTAACAGGTGTCCCGTGTTTCTGTATCGGCGCCGTCAGATGCACAAACCCCATCCACCTTTAACACCTCCCCGTCCTCCTAATGGTTGTTTCTGTGCTTTAAAGGGTATCCTCCCAATATTTGAATGTGCAATCTTCGGTTACACCATCCGCACGTGTACTCTTTCCGTGGCCAAAATATCCAACACGGCCACGGCACCCCTGCAATCAGCGAAGGTGGTATAGTGGCCAATACCTGTCGAAATTAATTGAAAATGACTTTTCGTTCATTATCTGCGAACAATCTAATTATCGTGGCTGCTCGTGGCGGAAAAACAAGCAGCCACTGGTTCGGTAGCAACCAGGGCCGCGGTGGCCGGTTGGATTGTTTCGCGTTGTTTAAGGACCTTAATGAATATGTAATCAGTAAGTGCCATCCCGTTTTTACGCGAAACGCGCTCCGGTAATCATTCGGCGGGTGGTTCGGTACAACCACCCGATGGCTTTATTCAATCCGAACAACCCCTTTTTAACGAGCTTAGTCCATAGACGGACTCACGGTTCAGGGGTGAAGGAGGAGGTGGAGATCGCGGGGCTATTGGTAGTCGCTTCTGGTAGGATTAATGATGATGGTTGATCGCCTTCGTTAAAATTGATCCGTTGCGTTTTGGTTGGTGGGAGGGTTGTGTTTTAAGGGTAATTTGATCGTCGTTGGTGACAGTTTGCAAACAAAAAAAGCAGGTTTCCAAATAAATAATACAAAACGAAACTAATTGCGTTAGGCAGAGAGACACGTCAGCGCATCAGAAATTAAATTATAGTAGCTTAAATAATTATAGATAATTAAGAACGCATTGAGTGTGACATGATCTAGAGTTGACGATGATGCTGCTTGGCAAAAGTTTTTACAAGCTAAAGCAAGAGATGGTCCAATCGAGATTTGAAATTCGATCCAGGTGTCCAGGATCGAGGATGTCTTGCCAATTTACGCTCTTCGTTTTACACTCATACCCATCCAAAAAACAGCGAAAAACTCTATTTTTCGTATTTTCCACAAACAATAAACGTAGTTAGCTCAATTGGCAATATTGCAATAAAGCTAAATCATCAAATACTTTAACCTTTTTTGCTGAAAAGCGCAACATTTTTTTCCCCACAACTAAATATATTGTCATTGTCCCGGGTGAAAATTCCGATGGATCAGCATTTCACGCAACGTACCTTAATTGTTTACCACACTGGGTTGCGTTTTGATTCAACAGAGATACACACGGCTGTAGAAGTTTTGGCGGCTAGCAAATCGGAAGCTTTTCTCCCAAAGAAAGGGAGAAAAATTGATTTATCATCAACCAAGCCAAAAAGGAGTCACCCTCCTGTTTGGAGTTTTGTTGCATTAGCTTCTGGCCCGCTCAATACACTGATCATAATTTATTGCAAAAGATTATGTGACTTGTGACCATTATGCTGGGGTTTTTTTTGTTTTGTTTGCCGTAGAACTGTTGCTTCCGTCCCTTCCGTATTCATTCCTTTCCCCTTCGGTGCGTGCGTGTCCTTCTTCCAGGTGAAAGTGCAATTGACCCTTGTGTTGGGCCACTTTTCCTGCATTTCCTGCCGCTTTCCGCCTCGCACGCTGATTGTTAAATCTGCATTTTAATTGTTACCTTGTGGAAATAAAATCGACTGCTGATTGATTTTTATACGCACTCCAAACCTTTTCACACTTGATGATGATTTATGCACGCTATACATACCGCGTGACAGAAGACCTTGCGGGCCATTGCATGATAATGATGAACAATTGTGCAATTGTTGTCGATTCAATTTCCTTTTCGCTTGCAGTAAAATAAGAACCGTGCACACACACCGATAGCATGGGGAATCCAGTGGGTAGAAATTCAATTTTTCGCTGCATTTCCGGAGTGTACCGGAGGACCAAACGTGCCTGGATGGAACGGGCGATGAAAGGCGCCGAAGTGTGCATAATCGGGTCAAAAGTTTGCTACAGCAAAATGGACCACCGCCGGGTTGAGTGGGACAGCTATTTTCCGAAAGTAGAGCTCGGTCGAAAAACAGGGAAGTGTTGCAACCCCAAAATTGTTTGGAGCGTCGTCGACATTCGGTTCGGTGTGTAAAGGCAGCGTCCGATGCTTGTGTAAAATGTTTCCGCCCAACTGAACGCATTGCTGTGTGTGTATAATTTGATAAAATTTAAAGTGAAGTGATTTCGTTTTTCCCAGCTTTTCCTCATTGTTTACCGCACCAGGACCTGGGCTGCGCTGGACAGGGTGCTGTTGTGAAACATCGGGTCGGATGACTGCTTCTACTCCAGCGAGGGGTTCGTTGTTTGACCGATTTGTGGAACGAAAATCCTGTCCTGCTTCTGTTACTGGTGAGGTCGGCCCGCAACATTACATCGGAACCGGATGATGGCATTCCCCGAGTGATACTTGTTGCCTCGGTTCATCCTGTCCGCTTTGAATGCATAATGTGCACATGCACCCCGGGTGTTTCTTCAACAAACGAAGCGCACCGAAGCGCAATGGATCCAGTTTTGTGTCGCTCGGGTTGCCAGTGCCAGTGCCAGTGCAAATGCTATATTTATGATCCTTTCCCTCGTTGGTAGGAAATTTTATTTCGTCTGTCCATCAGCCCGTTAGACCGTCCGACCGAGTAACCGAGAGAGAGAGAGCCAGTGTTCCTTCATTCTGTCCCAGGGATGGATGGGGCGCTTTTTTGTGTGTGCCGTGGTCGGGGTAAGCTGCTGTGCAAAAGGCGCCCGTAAGGCTTGTAAGCACGTGTTGCAATGATAAACGAAAAAGCCACCCGTGTTGGTGCTTTTATTGGTGCAACATGAATGCCAACACTCGAAAATTTACCCAAGCGCCCAAGCACTGTTCTCGATGTACTGCTGCATTCTGTCCGGGGTGTGATGATAACATCAACCGGTCGATGAACGAGAATGATGGTGATGATGATGTCGATGAGTGTCGCTCTTCTGTGAGTGTCTCCCTGTTAAAAGAAGGATGTGATTTAGAATACATTTATTATGTATTTTAATTAAAAATGTAATGTTTGGTCAATCATTTTAAGCAAAAGCAAACAAGCAAAGCTTTCCACACACACAGGGTACGGGTTTTCTTCGGCTTGGGTGCAACATGATGCTCCCATTTTTCCAAGGGTGATCGATTTTACACCTCCGTCGCTTACATTTTACAACCCGATGCATGATAAAACACCCCGTTGGCGATGGATCCACCGATGGGAAACAAGGTGACGTTTATTTCGTTTTCTGCACGGCTAGAAAACAGAAACAACACACGGCACCCATAAAACCGCAAGAAAAAAAATGCTTCGAGGCACAATAAAGCAACGCGAAAGGATGAGCATTGGGACGGTTTACCTACGGGTACCACAGCTTGAAAGTGATTTTTGCTCAATGTTTTATGTACATGCTTGTTTAACATACTGGCCTGTTTTTTTTCTTGTGTTTTGTTTTCTATTTTTATGGGGTTTTTCGTGGTGAGGTGGAGTGTGGCGCGACAGTTGACGACACAACAGCACGACGAACACGAAAGTACAAGGCAGTAGTACATGTGATCACAATAAATCAAAGACTTGTCATTGGTATAGCGGACAGAAGTAAGAATAAGTTAGTTTCCTAACATAAATGAATCCTAACAAACCTGTTTTAAATATTAGTTTTTAATAAGAAAAGTCTAAAAGATATCCTCCACCGACTGACTGGCTGATCTCGCTCGGCTGAGGAAAGGTGATAAGACGGAAAGAGGGTCAAATATAACGAAGCGAAATTCCTCATCATCCGGATAAATTCCTAGACCAACTCATCAAACCTATCAACAGAACGCACGCGGCGAGACCGGACTTCGAGTCGAAATTCGTAAAGATGAAGCCGAAGATGCCGCCGCACTAAACAGAGAAATCCGGTACCATCGAGTACGGGCAACCGGGGAAACGAATTGATTGGGAGTGAAATGTGGCAGCATAATTCGCATCAGCATAGATTGATTGTGTGTGGTGTGGGCTTTCTTTTTTGGCGAACTTTTTAAGGGCACACCGAGAGAGAGAGATGGGCGAACGAAGGAAAAACCCGCTTCTGCTCCCTTCCATGCGAGAACACGGATTACAAAACGTCCAACAAATCGTGCTGCTGGTGGTGCCACAGTAGACGCAGAGTGGAGTTGAAGTCCGAGCAAGATTTATAGCGCGTGCTTTCGGGACTAATTTATCATGAAATGAGCAGCGCGGTACATGGAGCGCGCGCGCGTATGCTTCGAGACTGGCGAGGGCACTCATTTGGAAGGGAAAATCCTCTGTCCACCGGAGCCGTTTAGCATCGCGGGAGTTGACGGAAGCACCGGGTAGCAAAGGTAGCCCGCCACCAGCGCTATGATAGATCGGTGATCGGATCGGAAAGATAGATGCTTGAATAATAACGATATTTCTGTTGCGTTTCTCGTGGGCCTCCGGAGATCCATCGGAGCTTAGCAACAGGCCACCGGGACTTTTCTCGATGACTGATTTTGTTGCACTTGCCGCGGGAACGACGACTCCAATGTCGTACCAGTCATCGTCATCAATGGAACACGGGAGAACCCTGGGAGACGATCGATTAGTTTGCTCACTGACTGATGAGTGTTTCATGCCATCCCATCCACAAACCGATCCGCTCACATTGAAGGCAGGTTGTTTCGATTCCTAGCTAGAAAGTCTTTCTACTTGGGAACATTGAAGGCCCTCCGCCGAATGGGTTTTCTGCCCCATTCGCCCTCCCCGAACAAAGAAGCTCACTGAAGTCCCTGATATCCCAGCCTCGCCCAGCGTGCGAGTAGACGGAGAAGCCAAAGAAAGAGGTAAATTATCTTTGATTATTCCGTTAAAAGGCAGGGATTTTGAATGCATGTTTGATTTGCTTTCAATGGCCGGCCCGATCCAAACACCGTTGACGGATCACCCGTTGAGATCCGCCCCCGGGGTCCCCATCGGGTCCGTGGAACGTCCAGCTCCTTCGTGAGGCAAAAACGAATGCGTACCCATGCGTCGGACAGCTTTCTGGACGGACGACGCCTGTCACTTTGACAATAATGAGCCGTCAATGTGTTTTGGCTGGATCGGCAGTACCGGACCGATAGTGCTGTGGTCCGGGATCGTCTGGGTTGTTGTTCTGCTGCTCTTGGTCGACACAACGTCACACGTACGCAATCGCAGCGCATGTTAATGAACTTACCCTTCTACACAACAGCTGCACGACGATCGCTCGGCAGTGTACGCAATGAGGGGGAGTGATATTTGATAAATATTCAAGTGAAGTCCCCGACCAACTGGGGGGAGGACACGCACACGGCTTACTCGTGCAATGCTCGTGGTTCGCCAAACGTTCGACCCGATTCACGATGCCAATGCGTACGGTGCAACATTGGCAGCCCGGGCCGGCTGCCGGTTTCAAAATAAATATTTGCATATTATGCGACGGATTCCGGAGCTATATTCGTGGGCATACCGGAACTGATGCGTTGCGACAAACTATCGGTCCGTGTGGATGAGCTTTTTTCGAACGGCTTTTCCCACCAGCCTAGAACCAACTGGGGCCAAATGGGCGATAGAACACGGGCTTCACCAAACAAGCGACATAATGTGAGCTTAAATCGAATTGCACAAACTCCCAAATGCACTGTGGAAAGGATCAGTGTGGCTTCCCCGTTTGGGATGCGTTTTCCTGGTGGACGACGTCATTCATTGAATGTCTTTATGTGCTTTTCATTTTAATTATTTTTAGTAGAGAATCTACAGCCACAGAACACTGGTGCTAGCTCGCAGGCTCGCAGTTCCGAAGCCACGATTGCGTACGATTGATCCATCATCAAATAATCATTACGCTACACCATCTGTTTCATTACAAATGATGTTGTGTACCAAACAGTGACCAAAACTATGCTCAGTTTGGGTGAATTCTGATGGTAGATGGTAGCAGCTGCCGAGACCAAACTTATCATCTTTACCGCCTGGCAAGGTTACTTACAGTTGGCCACATAACCTCGGCAGAAGTCTGCCGAAGCGTGCACAGAAGGCTCATCCGGACAAGCATTCGGGGCGGATGAAATTAAAGGATAACGGACGAAACGGTACGTCAGATATTTCCTTCCCCAATAACCGATCGTCCCTCGATTGTGTGTGTGTGCCTGCCTGTTGCGCACACCAGCCACATGGTGGAAACGAGAAATTGAGATCTGAAAATGCTAACTGACAGGTAGCACGGCTACCTGATCTGTTTTTGAGGTTACGCTATTATTGTTCCCTCGATCGAAAGCCCCCTGGTCGATCTGATTGAAGTCGAGGGCGACCACAGAGAGTGGCCGCTCGATATAAATATATTACCGGGGCCAAATTTCCATTGAATACGTAGCATGCACCGGTGCGCGCATGATATAGTTATTATCGTGCCTTTCTCCTGTGAGTCCGTATTCGCTGCTGCCGTTGCTCGGGCGTTCGAGAAGGTGTACACACGATCGATCGATCGCACGATCGACCCAAAATCTGGTGTCTGCTGAGTCTTGCACTACTGCGGAAAGGTGGGATTTTGTTGTTACCACTTGCAAGCGTTGCATGCGTTCCTGCCCGTCACCGGGTGCCCGTTGGTTGGTGGTTGGCATTACAAATTGGGACCCGCAGATCGTGGGTCACGAAGATCATAATCGGCGTATCGGGTTGGGATTGGGAGTTCGCTTCAAAATCAAGGTGTCACTGGCGACACTCGGTGACCCGCACACGTTTGACGTTTCGCCAGGAACACGTTCTTCCGCCACTGATGACATAATATTTACACGCTTTGTGTAGATGAACTCATTCAGGACGTGTCGATTTTAATGATGACCGTGTATGGAGCACAGGAAGCTGTAGGGGAGGTTCCGATTTGGTATTAATTAAAATGAGTTTTTTTTCTTCTGTGGAGAATATGGCACACTCACCAATATTTACGGCAGTTCCAGCAGTACGCCTACGCCTAGACCTAGAGGAATCTCTCACCATATTTAAAACCTAAAAATAAAAAAAAACTGGAGAATAAAACAATCGTCAGACAAGCGTGAATTTTGGGCCGCAATCAGTGCGTGAATGTTTGTTTCATGTTTTCAATGAGAATTGTGTGATTTTTTTTTTCTACCAGACTTTGAAAGGTTTTAAAGCTTCCTAGAATTTTGCGCCCGTACGAAACATATACAGGCACGAAACAATCATTAATTGATGCCCTCCGCTTCAGTCGCTGTGCTGTGTGTCCACGTTCATTTCTCGCCGCTCGCCGTAGCCTTTTACCAAAATTGGATAGATTTAATTTATTCTCGCAGTTCAATAAAAATAGATTTTCGAGTTCTAATAAAATTCTCACCGCCCTTTTCCCCGGGCACAACACACACACACACACACACTCACGTTCGTTCGTTCTTTCGATCGTTCGGTTGCATCTCGGAATACGGGGAATGGGCAACGTGGGAGAAATTAAAATAAAACAACCATAACCTCAGCCAAGCCCAAACGCTACACCGCCGGCAGGTTTGTGTACGGTTTAAGCAACTTAAAAATTCATCTTTTACGACCGTTCGTATATCAACGTGAAGTACGGGCGAGTTTTACTTTATTCTCGTGTTTCTCTCGGCGGCGTTGTTTTCGGCACTGGTAGCATATCCGGAATGGGACCGTACCCTAGGCAGCATACGATGCGCGCGCGTATCAATACCGAACGGCGGGCGTACGGTTGTGCGGTAAATCATGCCTTTTGGTGAAGTTTGGACGAGTTTGTGGAGGACGCTTTCTTCATTTTACGACAGCTTCAAGCTGGACTTCAGCATCTTTAAGCTGGTGGACGTTTGTACGTCTTTGAAATCAATTAACTTTGCCCCTTTTCTCGTTCTGGATAAACATTTACGGCGAACAAGATGGAAGCAGAAGATCAAAAAACAATAAAGAAGAAGCTTCTCAAGATCATCCGTTGTGGGGGAAAAAAACGATATGCGAAATACTTGTTGCAGATCTTCAAATGAAAAGAAATGGTTTATCTTGGCTCAACGTGGAAAGGACTCCAAAACCACAAACATGTAAACCCACCCTAGTTATCCTTTGTCAAAGCAGCTTACCTCGGTGTACCCATCGGGTTTCCGGGGTGAGAGATCATGTGAGGAGCGCAACAAGGAAATAAGAAACAAAAAATCCAAAGAAACCATTTTTAGCGAACGCAACTCATCCTCATCTCGTTTGAAGCTGTACGTAAGCCGAACACTTTTGCAGGAAGGTCGTCGATTCTATTGCATCATTTCCGTTCGCTTCACGGAAGGAACACTCATGCACACACACACACACGCGCACAGGAAAAAAGCTCAAAACAATAGGAAAAAAAGGATACTGCCTCATAAACTTCGTTATTTGTGAAAAACTTTTCCCGGATAATTGTTTTGCTCTCTAACGAAGCGGAACGGCAAGCGGAATGGATTTCGAAGGTGTACCCCGCGATGGCAGATCCTTCGGACCCTTCGGAGTTCCCAACAACAAACACACACACACCTGGGAAGAATTGCGCGAATAACTCTGGGTGGAAGTTTTGAAGATCGCATTCAGATGGAGGACATAAGGACGTTGTGTTTGATAAAAACTAACGAACCAATAACGGTGGCCGAACCGAAAAAAGGATGCCAGGATTTGTTCGGACCAGTAAGCCGCATGCTTGGAGTGAGATGAGATTGTGTTTTCTTTATTGTTTGATGTCCTTATTTGAAGTCGGTTGATTGTATCTTCATCTGTCCTTCATTATGAACGGATTGTTGTTGAAAAAAGCAAAATATCTACAAGTTTTACAATCATAATATGTATCGTTTTCAACTACTAACAAAATTGCTAAGTACAGCTAATGTTTACAAACAGCAAAAAGACAATAGCAGAATAATTGAAGTAATGCACACAACCGAACAACAGAACGAGATAATAACAGTGTACACAGGATGAAGACGTTACACATTATAATCGCACCCAGGGCACGATGTGGTGGTGGTGGTGCGTCTGCTTGATGGCGTAAACAGAGCTGTCAGTTGGAGCGCCTGCCAAACCGGGCCATTATGGTTTCGCCATCGAATCCGTCGGGTTTTGGGTTTCGAAGAATTTGTTGATAGTTTTACATCAGCAGATGACTGTGCACAAAAACAAGAGACTGAAAGGAACGAGAAACACACACCCAAGCGCAAAGTCCCTGTTCTTGGTGGAGGATTGGTATTTCCTTTATGTTTGTGTTTGTGCCGTACTTTCGGTCATCCGTCATGGTGAGCTTGTCGGCAGGTACGAGAAGGACGGTACTTTTCGGTACTTTTTGTTTGGGGGTTCTTTTTTTGTTGTTGTTGCAAAACGGAATCAGAAGTCGAGACTTGTACGTTGCCAAATGCGGCATCCTTTCTTTTTCTCGCACCGAACCGAGCGAACGATGAAGCTGATGAAGGCATGAAGGATGGGCAGAAGATTCCGGCGATGCATTGCAACCTTTCGGCTTATGGGTTTAAACGGGAAATTAAGCGATTAAGATCGGTTTCCGTAGATGCGGACCCCGAGGGCCCGAGAGCACAAACCGTGCAGGGTGAAAACATATGGTATCCGAGCCGAGGTCTTGGCAAATTACGCCAAGCGAGAAAGGAAAGTTTGTTTTTCTTCACCATAAGAAACCTGCCGGTGCCGGAACAGACCGGGATCGGAGGATTCCGGGACGCAAAGTGAAGGCAAGCGTGCCGTGATCGTCGGAATGCCCCGGTCGGTGGGAAAGCATCGAACGATCAAAGAAGAAAGCGACAACGAGCGGTGGAAAGGCCGATGGGCGAATTCGTCTCGAAACGCGAGCGCAACAATTGAGTTGTCGGTGAGATGATCCTGAACCTCGCAAAAGGGCACAGGATGTTGTCGACATACAAACCAAACCGCATAGCAAGGAAGGCGACGACCTCCCGCCGGGGAGACTTTTTCGTCCCGATGGCTGTGCCCGAGAGGACACGAATGTGGTTGCACCGTGTGTCGAATCGCATTCTGCCGGATTAGCCACGTTTCATTTGTTGAGGCGAAGGTGCGCCCCGCAGCAGGATGGGCAATATTGTCCAGCAAATGGGTGCAACGAATGCAAACTGATTGCTTGCGATGGTGAGCTTAAGGTTGAGCTGGGGTGTTAAATTGACTGCAAATAATTTTTGAATAAGCTTAAGATCACATAATTGTAACAGCTGTAAAGAATGGTAGGACGAGATCGGGTTTCGACTGTGAATAGAATCGGGGTTGTTGTGGTGTGAAAGGAAAGCAACTTTGGGAAGATCATTTGACGGCTTTGTTTGGTAATTGTTTGATAATAAAGAGTACCTGAATTTGCAACAAGGGTCATTAAATTAAATTAGTTGTGGTTTACCGGTAAGGGGAGGTGTGCCATGCCATGCTGAAAGCTTGAAGCTAGGGAGTTTCGGGAAAGTTTGTGATCCCTCCAATTTGTGATACATACAGATGACTAGGCGATCGTAAGTTACACGCAAAGTGATCTATGTAGCAGTATTCTAGAACGTAGATAGATATCCATGATTTGTAGCACGAACTTGCTATTGTACTTCAGCGTCCTGATCATACAAATGGACCTTCTACGTAGAGATGGAAATCTACAACTAGAACTAGGAAGAACTGGAGAAAGCTTAAATTTGTTGACAGTTAACTGCTCTCAACTACAGAGGATTTAATGGCTTCCAGCCAAGATCAGCTAATCTAAAACGTTTTTAAGTTTTGGTTTATACCCATAAACTCCATGACTACCCACATCCTGGCCACATCTCAGTTTAACAGGACATTCTCAGTATATGCCTCAGTATATGTGACTAACTTTGATTCAATAAGAATCCCTCAACCTGAATATGTTTCCATCGCTAATAATATTAATCCACGCATAGGCACGTATTCACCGCCGTCTAAATAGCTAGACACTAGGTGGACGTAGAAACAGCTGCTTCTAACTGCTCGCACACGCACACAATCCGATCGATCTGACCAACACGGGCTAGATGGATTACAGCTTTGCTTCCTGCACCATAAGCCCGCCACCAATAGGATGTCCGGTCCGTAAGGAATTCCTCTCACTCGGTCAGTACACGCGGTTTCCCATTTCGCTTCGCCCATATCGGAGATGATAAACAACGTCCCTTCCGTGCACGGCACGGCACCCAGAACAGCTGCCCATTTTGGGCAGGACGGAAGCAGCCGCTCTTGCAAGCCGCGACCACATAATTAGCCCTTTTTCCCATTAGGGGCCAAACGTCTCCGCGATTCCAATGGAGCGCTCACGCGTGATCGGGCAGTGCGTATCCCATTACGATAAGCTAAACGGGGGCCGGGTAAGGAAAAGTTCATACTAATGATTAAGTCATTACTTCGGATTCCTTGCTTTCCTTTGGATATTGCTCGACACACTGCCACAGTGAGGGTGGGTGTGTGTGTATGTGTTCGGTTGACTGTATCGTGAAACAAAACCATCAATTTTCTTATTTTCGGACTAATTGTCAGGGTGGGCCCATTGCTGGTAGGAACTCCGCCAGCGTGGGTAAGATCGAACTGTTAAGGATTCCGAGAAGCGGCAATGGCTACTTTCGCTCCCACAGGACCTGTTTTTCTTCGATTTAGCAGGGGGAAAAGAAATCAGTTACGAATTGGTGCGCATCGCGAATGACGAAGGACCAATTTGTTAAAAAGCATTTTTGGGAAGTTGCGTATCGCGCGAAGCGGACATATATTGCCACGAGACATTCAACCATCCAGAGCACGATGAGATAGCACATTCCAAGCAAGTGTGTGTGTGTGTGTTTCGCTTTAGGATATCTTATTTGCTCGTTATTTCAAAATTCTCAGAACACAGAGAGAGATAGAGAGAAAGCAAACGAGAACACGCACAAAACAAAACCTTCCAACAACGCGAGTGCGTGACTACAGCCTTTTCGGTATTGCGTCAACATTGTTTCTGGTATCGGCTACCGAGGTACGCCGGGGCGGTCTTTCCATCGATAATTAACGGGTTTGATACCGGTTAAGCTTGGCGACTTGTGGCCAACCCCCTTCGCAACACAGCAACACGCCCAACAACGCGACCGAGCGAAAGTGCGCCACACTTGGCGTGCCAATATGGTTGACGGGGTTTGACGTTTTGCGGACGCTATGAAGTAATTAAATATCAAGGCATCCACCGGACAGCAACAACCACGCAGTGATGGAGGTGCTCTGTGTAAAGTGAATTGTAAAGTCGCTCTCCCCTCCCCACAACACTTCGACCAAAACAAACCCCAACATGATGTTCGTCTAAATCTGGGAGATCTTCCGAGCGGATCCGGTGCGGCCGAGGACGGCGACGACTGATAGCGTTAAATTAATAATAATGATAAATAAGGAAGCATTAATATTGGTTTATCCTTTGGTTCTACGCTCATAAGACCAGCTTTCGGGCACGTCCGCATTTGTGTGCGTGTGTGTGTGTGCGTGCGAGAACTTTGGACATCTTCATCCGTTCCCCCCCTCCAAAAGGGTGACCAAAAGTTTGCCGTGCAGAGAAGTGTGCCCAGGGAACTGATTGCAGGCACACGATAAGACGCGCGCGGTCGCGGTTATTATTTATTCACGATTTTCGATGCGGACATTTGGCAAACCCAATGCAGCATCATCCGGGTAAGCGGTAAGCCGGTAAGCTTTAGAGATAAAGGTTTGCTGCCCTGGTTGGTGCAGTTCTGCGCGGTGGTTACGGTACGGCCGTGATCGCACAGGAACGCCGGGTCGCAACAAAGTTCTGCTCAAAAGGGAACTGATTTTCTTATCTCGGGCCCGGGGCGATCCCTATTGCGATGGTAATGGTTGTATTATTCAAACGTTGAAAGAAGTTCGTTTTTTGCGCACAAGAGAAGTCACCAGAGTTAAGCAAACGAAATTATCATCCGTTCGCAAGATTTGAGGACGGGATTCGGGAATTCAATTTGGACTTCGAAGGCGCTGGTTTTGTTTGCTAATGATTGCGTTGCATTTCGTAATTTGGCTGTCGTTTGTTACGGTGCCGGAAATGGGTGCCTGCAGCACGCAGCCCACCAGCAAATGGGCGTGTAATTGCGTTAGGATGCAAGCGAACTTGCTTCGTTAAGGATGCTTTAACGGCTGAAAGAGCCGGCTAACGAATGGCTCGATGAACAGCGCACTGCCTTTGCTGTCGGTTGTTTGATTTTTCCTCCCCCCTCCCAAACACAGAATGTTGTTGTCCAAATGCCGATCGAACTTTATGACAGCGGTCACGATCAGACGTGCTAAATAAACAAAATTCTGGTAAAGTGTAGCAAACATACAGCACTGGCCGAAAAGTCAACAGATGATGATGCATCAACATGCACGCGTTCTGTTTATCTGATGCCGGGCCGCGGGGTTCTGGTTCGCCGCTCGAGGAGAAAAAAGAGTTTCGAGTTAGAAAAACCACAACACCACTAACGCTCCGTTTCGTTTTTCGGAGCCGGCTTCTAATCATATTTTCCCATCCCATGGTCACCGCTGTACAAATCCCCAATACAACCGAGATCAACTGCCAGCACACTCACACGCACACTTGCGTAATTACTCACAAATGCACCCGTAATTGCAGCGACTGCTTCCGTCCGCAACATTTTTCCCGACCTACCCGACCGTCAGAGTTTCCACAGGTTACCACGGACACCGCCAACGGCTGGGCTGCGGCGGATGATATAATCCAGACCGGCCGCGGTCTACCCATCTTCCCAAAATGTGATAGGGGGAAACAGACCGGGCTCAAGGACGCACTCGCCGTACACGGTGCCAAACCACGTGACCGGCATGGCGCACACACGGAAACGCACCAAACCGACCGGAGGTCTGGCAAATGGTGGTGTTTCGCGGTCCGTTAGTATGTGGCGTGTTTTCACAGTGTTGTTGATTATTGCAAAATCATTTTTCATTCGGTTCGGTTAAATTGAGCTGTAAAATTCCCCCTAGGAGTTAGACGGGCGGCACCGAAACGATATGGCACCGTGGTCTCGTCTACGTTTTGAGCTGCAGCGCGTGTGCAGTTCGTCTCTCACGTGGGTGTGCGGCTAGTGTTTGGCTCTAATGAAAATGATTGAATTACTCCTGGCACGCGTCAGCTATAATTTATATTCCTTAGGATTTTATTAATTTTAGGCCACCACGTCACGGTGGCCATTTTTGGGTGGAAAGAAACAACTCCAGAACGCGCCAGACACTGGGGAATGTGCATGTTTTTCTGTGGTAAAATATGTGTGTTTGAACATTCTTAATGGAAGGTGAAGTTAGGTCTTTTGGGTTTGTTAATAGATCGATATCGAATTGCATAAAACGTAAAATTTTTGGAAATAATTTAAAAGGTGCTTTAAGCATAAGAAAACGATACTGATTTTTATGATGTCAGGAATTTTGATTAACCAATTTAATGACAAATTTATTTATTTATTTATTTATTTTATTTATTTACGTATTGTCTGCCTGTTGGCTACACAAACGAACTTACAGTCTACTTAAAACTAATTAATGCTTAATTTAGAGAGAAGGGAGAGGAGTATGGGGATAGAGAAAGGATCTTAACATGGAGCGGAATGATGGTAATGAGTGGTGGAAATCAAAAACATGAGATGAGGAATTAAACAAACGAAGTGCACCAACCGAAGTACGGCGTCTAGGAATCATTAGAGGCGGACGGATACGAAGGGAACGGTTGGGAACGTAGAATGGGATGGAGCAGAGCAGAGAAGGAGCATCAATACAATCGAGCAAGAGGGAAGCGACAAATAGGGTTTGGGAGTGTGAACGACGGACCTCAAGAGAGTCAGTTGACACCTAGATTCATAATCGGGCAGGGCGCTAGAGGATCTATCAAGCATTTTGCCAACCGCAAACCTGGTGAAAGATCTCTGCACCCGTTCGATACGTTCCATATGGACCCGAGCCGTAGGAGACCATACTACTGAGCAATACTCCAGCAAAGACCTGACCAGTGAACAGTATAGCGCTTTCAGACACAGAGGATCGGAACAGTCACGAGCAATACGTTTAAGGATACCCAGTGTTTTTCGGGCTCTTGCCACCGTAGAATCTATGTGGGGCCCTAAGGTAAGGCCACTATCAAGCCATACCCCTAGGTCCTTGACCAGCAAAACTCGGTTGACCAGAACCCGGTCCAGCACATAGGGTTGATTTAAACATACAAATGATTTAAACATACTACTGTGTGCGAATAGTATTGCATACAATTATAAGTATTAGTCGTCGTGTTCGTAGCCTCATATGATCTAAAGACATACCAGGTCCTCCTCGAACTCATGTTTTTTTGTGAACCAAAGAAAAAGGTTAAACAATGTTTACATGCCGGCTAGTGATGGGAATTCCGGAGTGCATTCACGAATCTACTCCAACTCCACATGTTGAAAACCGACTCTGACTCCTGTAGAATTCCGATCGACTCTGGAGTGCTCCGGAACTTCATCCATTCCGGAGTACTCCGGAGCTCCATCCACTCCAGGGTACTCCAATCGCCTACGGTTGCTCCGTTCTACACCAAAAACGGGAAAACTTACTTTCAAATAACATCAAATCTACTTATTCCTATCTACTTAACATGTACTATCCTTATTATTCAAATAGAATATATTGTTCTTCAAAAACTAGACTCAATAAAAGGTACTAAAATTGTGCTTTTTAACTACTTCCCGATTGCGGCCTCTAAATCGATTGTATATACGCTCGATTAGACAATGTTCTCCTCCGGAACTCCTCCTTCTATCAAACCCGAACTCTTAAAGAGTGGCTCGTAATACGCTGGAGGCACCAAACTCCTCGTCCAGGTCACCGTGAGGGTAAACACCATCCCCGAGTACGTGCAGTACACACCGTAAAGGAAGCGGAAAATAATTTCGTTAAGTGTAGGCGCCTTTTGCTCGCCATTTAGTGCTACACCCGGAACAAAGCGCAAGTCCTTGCCCTGTGCCGTGCGGGTGGGTTTACAAGGGCTGCAAAATATGGCCCTAGGCCCGAGGAACGAAAGTGAAATTGTTGCGGAAAACAATTACATTCATTCGTAATTTCGGCCACGGTTTTTTTCCTTCCTTTCCTCCCGGGGGTTGTGGATTGTTGAGAGAGAAGTAGGGAGCAATGCAAGACATGCGTGCCGGTCCCTCGGTTTCCTTTTATTGAATAGCGCACACGCCGGAACACAAAGTGCATCATAAATTGTAACAATAAAAAACAACACACACACACACACGCACAAACACAGTTCGATTCGTCGTCCCCTCTTTGCTGTGGTGTTCCGGTTGTTGGGTAATATCGATTGTTGAACGTCGTGTTGTTGGTGCGCCGGAAACGAGTTGCGTTGGATCGGCACCGTGTCAGGGAGGGTGAGCCAAATAATCATAAAGATATTTATTAACAATTATTACTCAAACTTCCTTCGATGCCGGTGGCGTGTAGTTGTTTAGATATCTGTGGCACCGGTAGGCACCAAGGATCACAATCGGTCATGCAAACACACGCACACACGCAAAACGGAGCCAAATCGACCACCAACCACGGTTGGTTGTGCAAATATTTATTGCACTCACGTACTTTAGCACAATTTAGCGCGCTTCAAGAGTTGCCAAAAGTCTTGGGGACGTCCACTGGGCATCCGGACGCCAACTGTCACCAGGCGGGCAAAGTTTCGGTTAGCGACAGGACGCTATTTTGGCCAGGGCACGTGAACTGTGATGGTTTTTGTATCCTGGTTTTCGCAACGGGCGATTAATGTTTAGCGGTGGGTTATAAATATTAATCAGCCCAGCATGGAAGCCGACGGAACGTGGTGTGGGCAGCTCGCCACTGCTCGTAAATCCAGGCTCCGAGGTTACTGGTGAAAGCAAACAAGTGCAGCGTGTAAACGGAAAGCGTTCAATAAAAGATGTTGCCCCTGAAACGGTGTGGCAGCGCGTAACGAGGGTCCTCCGACGTTTGATGGCTGCGGTTGTGATTGGTTGCGTTTGTTTGCTTCCAGGGAGACGGAAATAGCCTGTTTTTTATGGATACAGTGCTTATCGCTGCTTGAACGATGGCCGAGTTCTGCATTTTATTGCTTAGACATAGTTTTAATCAGAAACTATTACTTCTTATAAACGGGATTTAACTAAAGCTCCACAGATCGTTTTATATTATTCGCATTAAGGCGGTTTGGTGAGGGAGTAATAGTTGCAGGATGCCTTCCGGTTCCCAATACCAGAATATCCTCCTAACTTCCCAAGAAGAATCGGACGAAAGCGGTCAATGCTTATCAAGAATTCTTATCGCAATTAGTAAACAAATAATAAAATGCTTGCACGAGCTCAACCTAAAGCTTAAAATCCTTTACTACTTCCGGACAACGAATCAGGTTTAAAGTACCAGGTTCCAGTTGTACTCCTTTATTTATGATCATCCTGTTAAGCACACATTTAATTCACTCCCAGCCGATATACAACTCCATTTAAAGGAACAAACGGTTTTGCGGTTTAATTTTACGTTTAAACCACTACATTCCCGCACAGCCCCAACAAGTTCTTGTGCCGGGACGGTGCCGTTTGCTAGATGACTCCTGTCCGGTGAAAAGATTAACTTCTCGGCGCGATTTGTGAGACTCACATGGAAACTAAGTCGACACGGTGGCAGGAAATTAGTCACCGAAGCAAGACCTACCCCAAACGGCACACTGAACTGCCGCTCTACCGTCCAGGGTTTTGTGAGAGTTGCCGCCACGTTAACCGCCACTGGTCCGTAGCGAACGATACCTTGAAATGTCACCTCGCAAGACGTTTTGTTGATGGCTTAATCTGCTTAGCTCGCTCGCTCTTCCAGGTTGGAAGATTTTGGAGCGGAACCCGCGCGGTTTAGTCGCGATCGTCACCGTGTGCGAACCAGCAGCGGGCGGTCCTTTGTCCGAAAAGGAACGGGGTTCCGTTCGCTGGGCGGGCGGTCGGTCGAATGAGAAATGTGTGCGGGCTTCGATCGCGATTAATCAGTGGGTTTCCACCGACTATCCGGTGTCTCGATGGCTCTAGTGTGTGGCACCGTGGACCGGCGGTAGAACATAATTCATCACCAACGGAGCTCATCCGTTTGAAATCGCGGTGGAACTGAGCAGCTGACGACGACGACGGGATCCGCTTCCCCAAAGGGTGGAACCGGTTTTTCTTGAAGACGCTCAGCAACTTCAACTACGGGAAACGCAAAAGAAAAGGTTACTTTTTCGAGCCTTCAATCGAGGGGCTTGCTCTCAGCGTCCGCAGCGCAAAAGTTAGCCGATGTGAGCAAACTCCTGGCGCGTATTCTGACGCGGGCACATGTTTAATGTATTCTAATGAGTGATAATTAATGACCATGTGCGTCCTCGGTCGCAATCATGCTTACGCAGACACGACGGCTTCTCACAATGGGTGAATATGTTAATTCCGTGCCGTGTTTCAAACGTGCTCCGGGGGCCCACCACAATCACAAACAACAATGGCAAATTTCGTTACGCCCGAAAATGACTCAATCATGTGAACTCGGGGGCTGTGCTTGTGTTGTCTGTCGTGGCGAGCGAACAACCGCCCTGACATGCACATGTACGCGAAAAACCCGGACCCCATTGGCCACCTGGGGCTATTTCCAATCGGCGGCGACGCGTCGCCACTGACGAACTTCGTTATTATTCCGCGGTGCATCGATATGTGGCGCAAGGACTACAAGGTACACGTGCGATTAGGTTGGACCGGCCGAACACTGCGCTGCGCACACATGGGCCCATAATTTAGCCTTTATTGATATCGTTCCCTTGGGGCCTGGACGAAGCGGACAGTCTGATTTTCACTCGATTTTGTCGCAGTGTCACACCGTTCTCGATGATGTAAGCGAAGTGCAGAAGGGTGTAGAGAAATCGCTAGCATCCGGTTCACTACCGGTGGCCAGTGTTAGTACAAGTTCTATTGAATGCGCGTGCGAAGGTAACGATCGGCTGAAGGTGTTTGGTGAGCAGAGGAGAACATTCGTTCGTCCTTCTACCGATAAGCAAAATCCTTTTTCGGCTCCATGCAATCAACAACTAACGCTCGCACATATGGACAAACGAAAAGGTTGCTAAAATAGAGAGCAAAAGAAAAGGCTCGTCCAGTTTTTCCGAGTGTCCACACGCTGCAGGTATTTTTGGGATCGCTTCCGAACGCACTCAGTGGAAAGTGTTTTGCTGGACGTGAGTTCCGCGTGGTGGAGAAGTGTCTCGCAAACTTCATCCAATAACCCTGACTTGATTTGTTGACCGTCAGATAACCGTACCGTACTGCTCGAAGACAGAGAGGGAGCGAGTAAAGCCATCACCAAAAGCTGCACTAGGTGAAAGGACATCCCCGCAGCGAGGGACTTCTCACTGGCGTGTGTTTGTTTTATGGCGATTGGAACTCACGGTGCGGAATGCGCTAACAAATTAGTTTTCTTATCCAGATCGTTGACACAGCCATCGTACACTCACCGGACGCAGGCACGCGATGAAGCAAGAAGTCTCCGGAACCGTTTCGGCAAACTCGTAGCCCGGATTACTAACAAACACACGCACACACACCTGTGCGTGTGGCTGGAGCGCTAAAAGCGTGCAACACAATACGGCGCACACGGATACCACCGGTGAGGGTTCAATCTCTCGAGAGTTATGAGCATGCTCATGTTCGCATGCCGCACGGGCATGATTATGGTGATTATTTGCTTTACACTTGACCATCTCATGGCTGCACACGGGGACCACCGTCGCTGAGCCTAGTTGTGTACCACGACCCTGATGGCCCATGCCGGTGTATGGGCGCGCAATTTCCGTAATCGCTTTTATAGTCCACTTTAGGATTAAAGTAAATTGGATACGCCATTGATGGCTGTTTAGTGTTATGTTTCGATGCCAATGTAAAGAGATTTGATCGTATGGATTTGGCGTGTGTGAGTTGAGCGGTATGTGCATAAAAGAATGCTAGTTTTTACAAACGTGGCATGTACAGGATAACGATAGTAACGCCATATTCAAAGAAGCTGGCGGTTGGAAACAAGCGGTACAATAAAACAATATGTCGTTTTGGTGCTAAATAACAGGATTAGAAGCAACGTAGTGCGTGTTGTAAGCCATGTTAGGGAGCATTTTTTTTGCGGGCAATGGATTTTTTGTGCCTTTCTTTTGATAGCTATTCCTGAGTCACAAGTTGTTATCCGAAAATTGTCGTATTGAAGCAAGGCATTGCTCTGTTTCTCTCTTGCCAAGGGTGCTTCAAATATCAACTAAGGTTTTTTTTGGATATATTTATAAAAAATGTCACTAAAACGAATTTACACTAAAAGTTTAATACAACTTGAGAACTAGCAAGATATATTTATAAAAAATGTCACTAAAACGAATTTACACTAAAAGTTTAATACAACTTGAGAACTAGCAACAGTTTATTTTGTTAATCATGCTTAAACTTTCTGTCCGAATTTGCGTCCTACTTTATGGTTTAGTGAGGTACTCCATAATCAGTAACAGGAACAGAATCTCTAATAAAAAGGTAAAGTAATCCCAGGCACTAACTTCTACCTTGTTCACTGCAGTCATTGGATCCATGCCAGACACAAAAGAGCCACTAATGCGAGATTTTTTCACAAATTCCTAACCCCTCTTTCTCTCTGTCTGGTTATCACCAATTCCTGGCATGCCCTTTAACCTCGCTGCAAAAACATAGTTCCACCAGTGGTAAAAATGCATCCCTGTCTGCTACAATCTCTTCCTGACCGATGCAACAAAGCTGGCCGTTTCGAATTCTTCTTTTTGGAGCAGCAACATGGGAGACAAAAAAAAAAACATGGCGAACGAGGTGATGAAAAGTGGTTTCGTTGTCTGAAGCATTTGAGAGCCTAGCCTTCTTCGGCCTGGCATTCGAAAATGGCCTGGCACCGTGGCAAAAAAAAAGAGTAGAATCCCGGAAAATCTGTCGCCTACTGCCGGGGACCAACACCCGCGGTCCCGCGGTGGGATGTAAAGAATGATGAAAACCACATCACGTCAGCAAACCACGTTCAGCATGCGACAGTGCCATTCTGCACAATGCAGCGACGGCACCAGCGGTTACTCGCGGGCCGGAAGTTGACATGAAACCACAAATTGCTCGTAAGCCGAAAGCAGGAGAAGCGAGACTCCCAGCGGAGGTAAAGTGAACGTTTGAAATTACTTCCAACAAGGGCTCGGTACAAATCGCGCGACTCCGGCGGTGGTGGCGTTGCGGGCACTCGTCGGGAGAAAGCGTCGGTCAGCAGTGGAACCACTTTCCACTCGGCAGGGATGCCTGTTACTGACAAGGTGGCGTCGTGGAGGTTTGGACGTTGAGCGAGGACGGTTTTGCAAAAAAAATATAAATCTCTTAGACATCGAAAAGGGCACCTACTAATGCGCAACAGCAGTGGCAAGTGAGTGAAACGACGTCACTTTAGCCCGCGGTTTACCAGCGGTTTCGAAAGCAGCCCTTTTAAGCTACGGTGCACGATGAAGTAATAAAAATATTTTACTAACGCCTCGTGCCCGCTCAACGAAACAAAACAAAAAAAAAAAAAACGAGGCAACGAGGCAATAAAAGTGATGTGCAGTAGCGAGCTGGACCACATTTTCCCGGGTGGCCATTAGAGCAGTTGCTTAATGAGTAATAACAGGCCGACAAAGTGATGACCTGGGCGAGTTTGCCCGGTGTCAAGGGGTGTTTTGGCAGGGTTACGGAGAAGGATTCCGGAACATGCTCTGCTGGCAGTGATAGCAGGTGTGGCTTATCGATTCATCGCCCGGGTACTGGCAACGGCACAGCAAGATTGAGCAGTTTCAAGCTAAATCGTCGCTGTGATGAGCCTCCAACCTTGCCAGATAAATTCATGCAACATCCAGCGAGAGAGAGACGAACGGACGAGAAACGTTCCGGAAATGTAAATTGTGTGCTTGTACGGTTTGCGTACGACGGCCTACGCGGCACAGGTCGGTTATATTGCTTGTTTATGTCCGTTTGTAAGTGCCTTGGAGTGTTTCTTCTAACATTCCGCCCGTCCGTCACCCCCAACAGGGAGGGTGGTAAAGTTTCATTCTTTATGTATCCTTGGGGATGGAAGGCGACCGAAGAAGCAGCAGAAGCAGGAGTAGGTTGCTGTTCAGGACGTCCTATCGAACCGGATACTAAATGGTCAATAGGTTGCGGGATTTTATGAAACTGAGCCGAGTTCGAGTGGGCCTAATTCGAGCATTCGGTAGAGTCTACCGGCTTGGGATGGAATACGCCTGTCGGTAAGTTGTAGCTACACATGTCGAAAGCCGGACCACGGACTACTGGCCAACGGGCTGAGAGGTACTCCTTTTGAGGACTAATCTCGATTTAAGCGATGTAGTTGGGCATGGCTGGGAAGGCGAGGACGTAGAGGGTAAAGGTGTCCAGGCAAAGAAACACATTAACACGAAACCTCGTCGCAAAAGGAGCTGAATTGAGCCCTAAACATGTGAGGCGGCAGGGTTGAACAGTGAACGTTTATGAGGTAGCAAGGATTCGTCCCCAATCGAGGCTGGTTTATGAACTCGGTGTGTTTCAAAACCGCAACAGAACTACCACTCTCCTCGTTGATGGGATCGCTGCGAAGGCAGTGCTGTGTTAAATGAATTCATAAACGGGAAGAGCAGCTTAAGCGCTCTTTCTTGAAATTGTGTGCACCTTGGAAAAACATATTTTACGTATTTGATAGCTTTGCGGAAGAAGCAGGTACTTACTGTAGTATTGTTGGGCTGTGAACTATGAAGGAATTTAATTTGATTTCGAAATATGTTTTAATAATCAGTAAGATAATTCAATAAATGTTACAGTTATTTTCCGCGGCAGCAAACAAAAACAACTATTTTAAATGTTTTATCCTTAATTTGACATCTTGAAATTCAATACGTTTACAACGTTGAGTTAAGTCGTTGGTGGTAGTCATTGTTGATTATGCAAAGTACAAGTACCGGCCGGCACGGTAGATTTCGGGTGTTTGAAATAGTGTAGTAGAAACTGTGTCCTTTTACAAATAAAATCCACTTCAAATAGGTAAGATTGTAAGTGTATGGAGTCCTCGTTTTCCACCCTTGGTACAGCAAATATCTCATGTGTTTTTAGCGTCAACTACCCGACAGAAGCCGCGTATAATTCCACTTAACAGCTCGCTTCCTAGCTGCAATCAACTACACATTGTGCAGTTTCGTGCATCTTCAATCAAACCTCGGCCACTTCCACGCCAAAAGGGAGTAAATCAGGGTTCATACTTGACGTAATGCCACACGCCGGCCAGTTCGTGCCTGAAATCGGTCAAAATCAATTTATCGGCAAACTCACTTGAGTGATTAGCATTAACGTTTTGTTGGTGACCGGCGATGATCAATCTTTCAGCAGCCGGAGACACGCCACCGGCCCCCTGCAAGGATCAAAGTGTTTCTTCCTTCGGTTGAAATAGTCTGCTTGAAACGACCCGGCACACACTCTCGCACTAGAGTAGATGGTCAACCTCATCGGAAACATTTCATCGTTAATTATCTAACAATTATCGTCCATCGGGCTGCCGTCGGTTTGTTTGTCTCTACCGGATGGCTCCCGGTTTGTAGGATAAATCATTCGAACACTTGTACAGTTTTAGGCTAGGGCATAAGAGCGCCAATGTCTGTGTCACATCCTTCGCTGCACAGTCGACGGCGTTGGCAAAATCGGACGAATCCTTGGTGATCTATTTGCACCTGACAGCCGGAACGGTTCAAGATCGAATGAAATCAATTTACCGTACCGTTGAAACCGTTTGCCCGTTGGAACCGTACCAAGGAACCGAAGCCTTCCGACGTGGAAATGCTGCCCCGCAAGGTAAGTGGTTGAGTGCGTGAAATTAGATTATAAATTATTCATCCCCTTTCGGCCGGGTGATTCATTCCGCGCCGTAAGAAAAGGGAAGCTTTCACGGTGATAGCAAGATGTGGAAAAGCATCCGTAATCCCATCCCGATGCGCGTACGCGCGTAGTTGGAAAAGGTGGATTAATCTCACGAACGAACGCAACGTATCGCTGGAAGTGTGCGCGTATGTTTACCCGATGCGTGCCTCGAATGCAAGACCAACGTAATTTGACTCTGTCCCCCACCGCGCTGGCTCCTTTCCAGCGTCGGCAAACGTCGTCGAACAAATCATCCATAAATTTAGCACAATTAACATCCCGTGCGTAATCAAGAAATATGTTACTCGATGGATGCAAACCTCTCTGGCGTTACCCGGGTTGTTGTTTCTTGAAGGACACGGGTAACCGGATCCTTCCCACTCCCGTACGTTGCCACGATTGTTACATTAGATCGTGTATCGTGGTGGAATGTGTTCAAGTTGCACAAGGACACAAATAAATTTCCACGCGATGGAAGACCCGGATCGTCATCGTTAAGGATAGTAAAAAGTCGCTCACACAATAGACAGAAAGGCTGTGGTTTTCAATATACTAGCCATAATTGCACGTATGCACCGACTTTAAGCGCATTTATTTACTTTACACACTGTCGTGCTCGAGTGTTTACAGCACGGGCGAAAACATCCATTTGTATTAATGATCGGCTGCCATACGATTTCCCACATTTCCACACGATCCGGCAGGGTGGGAAAACCGCTTGATTAAACACCATTTTTACAACGTGACAACATTTGCAAACGCGCGCACCGAACCCGCACCGCAAACTCTTCAAAACTGGCCAAACAAAATATATTTATCTCACAACACGGCACTATGTTACCCCATTAGCGCGGGGTTTGGAAATTAATGAAGCTAAAATACTGCTGATTAATGATGATGTAGTAGAGTGGAGCCGGGTATGCCCGCTTCGTTTGTAGTGTTTTCGAGGATGGGGATTTTTTGTTGTTGTTATTTGCTAGTAGTTGCACTGGTTGCGATGCCGATCCGCAACCTGGGATATCCAATTTATGCTATCGTCGGCTGCACACCGCATTGCACACATCGATTGTGCAGACAATAGAAGCATCAACACGGTTTACGCGGCCCATCAATGTTCTTCTGCGCGACGTTGCGGTCCGTGGTTGAACAATAAATTAGCGATTGAACATAAATTAACCCATCCGGCTCGCCCCACACTTGCTTGCAAGTGCTACTTCCTCCAACGGTGACGTCTGGAATTTCGGAAAATCCATAGTAAGGGAGTATTCGAGTGGTGCATCCGGATCGATATCTGCCAACACCTAACGACTATAGCTCTTGTTGCAGGCAAACCTGCGCACCCTCCGGAAATGGCGTTCCGCCCAGCGAGTGTGGCTGGGTGATGATTAATGAATGGATTGTTATTAACTCTTAATTTGTGAGATCCAATTAGGTTCAAGCCGTGTTACGTTCGCCTAAGAAAATGTCACCACCAGACGAAGATGTGCTCCCTGTGCACAACTTGCCCTTGCTTTCCGGTCGATTGATGAGAGAATTAATCAAACCGGATTTCAATATCTGTGAGTCATTTTTAAGGGCTACTGGGGCGGCTGCTGCTTAAACCTCATCCCAACCCGTCTGCATTTAGCAACCTTGCTCGGAAGTAATCACGGAAGCACCGGGTGGAAACGTTCGTAATCCTTAGCACGCTTTGCGTCATCCAGCCTGTTCCCATGGCTTCGTGTCACCCCGCGTCCACCGCAACAGCAAGGCGGAAGTAATTTATTGCTCCATTCAAAAGTGCGTTCCGGTGGGTCGGCGGTTGCGTACGACCAGGGTGTCACTTGAAATTACAAGCCCACCGTTGCTACGGAAATGTCGGGGCGCCAGTGTCAGTTCGTAACGTTTCCTGAATGTGCGCGATTCGGTCTGATGATTCGCTTTCTTTGGACAATTTCCATCCGCCAAATCAATGGTGCATTGTTGAGGCGGAATATTCTCTCCCGGAATTCCCGTCACTCCCGTGCTGGCGAGCACGAACGCGGATGCATGCCGGGGAACGAACGGGGGGTGATGATGTTCGGGGTTGTTTTCCGAAAACCAAAAAAAGTTTCTTCTATCAACCGAACGGAATCCGCCATAAATCGTTTGGCAAGAGCATAATCATGTAGTTTTCCATCTACAACACTGCCTTATCTTTCGTCGGATGACAGTGCGAGCGGTGTGTTCCAATAAATTATTGACAATCTGGAGTAGGGAAAACAGGCGGATTATTGATTAATATGTTACCTTTTCGTGCGGTCCGGCGAGTCCACCACCACCACAATCGATCGAAATCGAAAAATGTATCCCGGTTTCGGATACATCGGGCTCCTGAATATTCAAATCGCAGTATCGCCACCGCCAACAGCAGCAGCAGCTACAGCGCACCGGACAGGGTCCATCTGGCTGAACCCCCCGAGGGTTCGGTTAGGTAGTGTTGATCCCAAAAATGGCACTGAGCAAGATAAGCGATCCTCGTTTCTCGCTGCTACTCTTCCACGCGTTTTTGGAGTTCTTCACCTTCTTCATGCTCGGCTAATGATTACGTTCGATCTTATAGACTCGGCCCGAACGCCGGGTTCGCTCGTCTGCAGGGGTGTTGTGCGCGTTTCTTTCCCGAAAATTCATCGCCCGAGATAAACATCACACTTCTAATCGGTCTTAAATTAATAAAAAAAAGCACACTGGAGGAAGGTAGAAAAAGCGCAACGGCTAGGCAACCTTTTTCTGCGCACCTTACGGGCAGCCCCGATTGGACGCGGGTTCTAGCTCTAGGATGCTCCTGACTAGCGTTTAATCATGGCACCGTATCTCAAGTTATTTATTGCATTTTAACACTACGGCTCCCCGCGTGTGGACTACACTACGGCACGATGGGCCTGCCTTGGCTCGGTACGTCCATTCGGTTCATTCGCTGTGTACCTGTGCGAGCAGGCCAGTCTGCACCGATACCTTGGCGTGTCTGTTTGGGCCGAAGGTCTTCCGAGTGAGGAGGATATCGGTTTAATCTAATTCTCGCACAGGTTTCACAAGCGGTGCAGCGAGAGGTTCTTGGGTTGTGCCTAGGTCCCGGAGGTGTGTATCTCGCAGAGGATTCGTAGGAAGGTTCTCTGCAGCTAAATTAGATTATAACAATCTTAGCTTCTTTTCATCGCAGAGTGTGAGTGTGTCTGTGAATGGGGTATTTTTATGAATTTTGTGTCGGATATTCGGATAAGTGAGTTGTCTTGGTTTTGTTTTGGGCGTCTCTGGTTGCGGAATCGATTGGAATTCTCTGTTGTAAGCTTTGAAAGCTTTCGTAGATGACCGATTTCATTACAGTAAGAATACTTGGTGGTTTTATTTGTTAAAAGCATAAAAAAAAACCTTGAATGAATGCCCTTTGAAGATAGGATTTAAGTGCATCACCATGTCCATGTAATACATCTGCTAATTAGCTACCCTTTAGAGCTTGCTGCACCCGGCATTAACCTTGTCCTCCGTACATTGTAAATTACCTCTGGCGATCTCACTTTCTATGTTGTTCTTCTGTCGGTTGCAAATATTCATTAAGACATCGCTGCCGATCGACTTCCTGGTAGTGGAATGGACCGAAAAATTGCCCCTTCGTACCTTAACAGGGACGGTCGCCATCCCGCAGTGACAGCGTACGGTCGCAACGTTCACCGGGAGAGGCCAAACGCACAGTGGGTGCCCGTGCCCGTCGACGGCAATAAATATATCATTAGTAATTAAGTTGAAAAAATGCAGAAACTAGACCTTGGCGTTCAGGCCGCAAGGACTCCTGGATGGGTTTCGTAGAAGGGAACAAAAAAAAAAACGCCTGCATGGACGGACTCTGTCCCATAGACAGGTCTTTCAGCAAACACTCCGGGTTCGTCTGGACGAAGAAGACGCCCGTTCGTTCAGTGGGCTCTGCCGCCTGGGGTTTCGGGTCAGTCGGGTGAGTAATGATGGCTGTATCTATTTCGGGGCCCTTGTGTGTACTCACGTTTTGCGTTGGTTTTTTTTTCTGCGCAGAACGCAGCACGAGACTTATCGAGGCTTGGGTTTTGCGAGTTTCGAGCACAGGGACGAGGGCGTACGTGGACTGCTGGTCAGTAGTCTTTGGTCCTGACGGTTTTGCCTAGACTGGCGACGGCGGCTAGTTTGACCGATGGTTCTCATCGATTGTGGGTTGGCAAGCGTGAGAATTGCATGTTGAGGTATGGAGCGATGCTGCCGATTGGAAACATAACAATGGAATGTTTGATTGTGTTAAGGCATTGATCCCATTGTTAATTCTTAAGAAAGACTCTATCTAAAATGAACTTGTTTAAGGCCTGCTGATGTGTTTTGAGCTTAAGATTCCAATGTTGTGTTCTTCTTTGCCTCCCGGATTGATGCTATCGGCCAGCGATAAATTCTATCACACATCCCTGAGAGCCTAGATAGAAGCTCTTTAAATCATGTTAAGCTCTGTATCTTATACGCTAATCTAGGCCCTTCTCCCTAACGGTAGCATGCCACTCGCTATCCAGTGTAACGGTAGAATCCATTCGATAGCGAATCGGGTCCGATGTTCGGGTTATGGTTATGGAAAAATGCTAGCGGATCCACCAGAAACTGAATTATTTCCCTGTATCGGGCGTTTATCTCAGGCAACCAGTTTCTTGCTTACCTACCTGCACCTGATCCTGCACTTGACTCAATCATCGTTTTCGTCTTGCGAAATGCTTGCACCTTCACCAGAAAATCTCTCCAAACCTCCCATCGATTTGGCAAGGTATGCCGGCAAATGTTGGTCGTAAAAATAAATCATTCACCGTGCATACCACAGCCACACACACACGCACAAAAAAGCCCCTTACTTTGGATGGATGTGCAACGAAATGTACGATTCGCCACACGTGCGCGTATTCGCGGCCTGGTTGGGAAGGTAAGCGGGCCGGCGAGCGATACGGACCTCATCTGTAGGTCAACCGATTAGAAGCTGGCCGGTCGGGCGTAATGAGTCTCGCTCACCGGCACACCTGGACCTGGTGGAGTTCAAGGAGTTCATCGAGGCAAGCATGACGGGAGCCTGTGGCTATCGGGAGCTCCGAGCTCTTGCTTGCTACGTGGTTGCACTTCATTTATGATCATTTGGTGAGACGGTCGGGCCTCTTGGTGCTACAGGTTTTGTGTATCGCGCCGGGAAGATTTATGACAAACCGTGCCCGTGGGTACGAAGATGAGGCACCGTAGCAGTGCGGTTGCAGTTGCGAAACGACTGACCTTAGCGCACTGGTTCCGAGAGAGGTTTCGAGAGGTTCTGCTAGATATAGATAACCGATAGATACCGAGGCAAAAATCGATTATGCCCTGCGCGGTCTGCACGGACGGCACCCTTCTTCCAGGCACCGAAAGCAATCTTCCCGCGCGTACTTTCTTCGGTGCCGATTAGAAACGTTTGAGAAGTGGCCGTTAAACCAGACGAAAGGCGTACTGTTGTGCAAAGTTGCTGTTGCCCGCCAAGATGGCTCCCGGATGGAATAATGCACCCAGGCAGAGAAGTGGCCAGGATAACCTCACTATCCTGTTATCTACGGGTTACAGCGGGACTGTGCAGTGCCGTGGGTTCTCTTTCGGTGTGCAAACTGGCAGCCACTTATCGGTCAGCATGGTTCACAAAAATGCTCCCTTCTTTGTATGTGTGAGAGTGTTTGTGCGGAATCGACGATGGCCTAACTAATGACCAGCGAGAGCTACGAGCCGGAGCATGTTGGCGGTGGGCTTGCTGAAGGCGATTTTCGATTGCCCTTTTGCTTCGGACCCGGTTTTGCGGTGGGACTGAAGGATGGAGCGTTTTTTTTTACGAGCTTCCGAACGCGTTCTCTCTATCACAACTCTGCTCTGCTGCGTTGCATTACGTTCGCATCGGTTCCGGGTGTCCGGGGTTGTCCATTCTCCTGTGTATTGTGCCGGTGCCACAATCTTCGGAAGCCACACAAACATGGCCAACGCTTGGTCGGATCGGCTGCGTTGAAAACTGCAACTATCGACAAGCTCGTAAATTGCGGGCGAAACGTACTCACCGAAATAGATTACTGCAGCGTCGGGACTCTGGCGTTGAATGGACGTTGTCAGTTAGCCAACATTCCTTGCGCGCGCGCGCGCGCTCGCTCCCTCGCTCGCCATGTTTGGTCGTCGAGGTCCTCGGCCGTCGAGTGGGTTATGCACTTTAGCTGACCTGAAGTAAAGTTTCGTTGCCAAACGACCCCCACGGGAGAATGTGTAGAGCGTGATGCCCGATGCCTGTGGTCGACGCCTGGAGATGAGAAGCTGTTATTATTATTCATTGATTCTAAATAAAATATTATCATATCACTCGGACCGGGCACTAGAGCAGTGGAATGCTTTTACGTGGGTAAACGTTTATCCTTCGTCCGTCGGCTCAAGGACTCACTGACATGATGCTTATGATGTGAGCGAAGGTGAGCACCATGACATGCAAAACGGAAGCGTGTGTACGGCACGGTTCACATAGAAAGTGCCTCGTTGTCGTCGTCGGTGGACTTTCTCAATGAAGTCTCCGGAATAAACCGGAGCAAGCACAACAGCCAGTCGGTGTGTCTGTTGACCGAATTGGACCCAAGTCGACTCGGTTGGGCTTCAGTTTCGCCGGATGCAGTAATTTTGACCTCTTGCATATTCACCGGATTGCATCGCTGTGGCGTATTTATATTAACAAATGTTACACTAGCTGGCAGGCCGGTCCGGGCAATCCGGTTGGAGCATTGCGCACTCGGCAGAAGGAGATTGACCACTGATATGAGAGTGCTTGGGTTTTGCTAGGTTGCCCTCGAACGGATGGTAGAACACTGGTAGTGTTGCTTCGGTTATAGTGCTTTTGAAACGTACGAATGGTCCAGGTGGAATTACGTGCCATGTTTTCGGAAGGCTACTCAACATTCGCCCAACACACATAGACCACCACACACAGGGTGAATGTTGTTTTTACCCACTGATAAGATTATGCTCGCTGCATCAAGCATAATAAGAGCGCATCACGGGAAGTGATGCTTAGAAGATACTCTTAAAACATGAATCTAATCCCGGCCGGGAGAGCAACAGCAACCTAGCGATTGCTATCAAGTGTCACTTCCGACACATATATTGGCACCTTCCGGTTGAGCGCCAGGGGTTTTGTTTTCTCGCTCTGCAATATCCACACAGCCTGCACGAAAGCACCACATTCTATGTGTAGAATTCAATCTTTCCGACCACATTTGAATGAAGTAGCTCCCGAACAGAAATCACCGACGAGATGGGTGCGTAGTTGTTTGTAACGCGTGCCAGTTGTGCAATACCGTGCTCCGAAACGAAGTTAAGGATTTCCCTGCTCCGTGGGAAACTTTTGTAACGTCTTCCTCGTTAGCTGAAAGCAGCTTGTGTTCGCCAAAAAGGAGCAAGTTTGGAGAAAAGTTTAAATTGCGCGTCTAAACAGCACATTTTCACGACGATCCGTCACCATTTGGTGTACCAATAAACTTTTGAAGGTGTTTTGCAACGCGACCCACACACATGTTTTGTCACGGCAAACTTTATGGGAACAGGGACAAACTTTCCACTTTGTTGGGAGAGGTGTTGCGAACCCTGGCAGAGCGGGAGGTTAAACGTCGCATTACTGGTGTGCCCCGGAAGAAGCTGTGTCAGGTGTCGAATAAATAAGGAACGACGTGGGAAGCGTACAACAGCTTTCAAGTAAAATGTGTCAAAACTCATCAAAAGCAAAGCATTGGAAATGGCGTCAGCTTGTGAAAATAAATTTGAATTGATATATGGAGGAAGAGAGAACGAGATGGAGGCAGGAATAGAGTAGAGATTTAAAGCATCATATTTTGCCATTAAATTACCAACGTGCGGGATCCGTGACTAGGATAAAAGTGCGATATGTTGCTCGTTTTAAAATCGGTAACGGATTCATTGTACACTAGCCACATTGTCAAATGACCTCTCATCTCAACGTTTTGCAGGGAAGAAGGTGTTCCTTGCACTACCATGATGCACACACAGCACAAAAGCGCTCAGCACGACGAATGATCGCGGCCCCAGATTGTACAGATCGGATTGAAAGTTTTCGACAAATTTAATAATCCTCCCGGGAAATACACACGAAACAAAATGATGCTGCAAACCGGCGGATCCTTGGACCGGGCGGGCGTGATCAAAAACTAAATCAAAACTCAAATCAAAGTTTGTAATCGAATGACGGCCATAAAGGCGCACATCCGTATCGGTACGCCATATCGGTGGAAATTGGTAGCGTGATGCGATAAACAGAAAGTGAGGAAAATGACAGTTGAGCAGTCCGGGCCCCCGGCCGAGATCAAACTCCCGGGAGGGATGGATAAAAGTTGCGTTATTATGTGATTGTAGAAAATTTTTGTCTTCAACTTCAACATGCTTTTCTTGCTACTGCATGTGCGGGGTGTTTCAAAACCGGCGGTTTTCCCGAAGTCCAGAAGAAATTCGGTGTTTGCGTTGGGTTTTCTTTTGTTTTGTTCGTTGCTTGAGGGGAGTTTTGGGGGGAAAGATGGGCGATAGAAAAACGCAAGCTTATCAATTTCTCCTAAATGCCCATTCCGGAGAGCTTCTCGGTGGAGATACGATGAGCTTAAGGCTAGGGGGCCACTTGATTGGCTGTTGCAGAGAAAATAAAACCCATTTCAGGTGACAAGCAACATGTTGAACCGAGGGACTTAAGGTGGCGGGCATCCCAAGTACCGGATTCGATCGAATTCCCGTAAATAGTAGGATAACATTCGCATTTTCGCCCAGGCTCCGAAATCAAATGGCATTTCGGAACGCACGAAATGCGTTGAGTAAAGCACCTTTATTTTGTAAATCCACATCAGGAAACCATCGGCTCGTACCCGTCTAGTTGGTCATCATCTTTGTCGGATGGGTTACCGGTTTAAGATTCTGGTCCACACATTCCGAACCGTGTCCGTGCGGAACCGTTCGTCAGTA
>KZ062131.1:0-68565 GCA_002091835.1 Anopheles maculatus | reverse complement strand
GGTTTGTCCTTCCCGGGTTGCTCGATGTCAGTTTGGACAGCACAACAAACAAACAGCCAGTCACTACGGCACGATCGAAAATCGTCTTGAAATTTGATCCGCCATGTTCCTCGAATGCAGATAGCACTGCCTTATCACGTATTTCCATGTAACCGGAAATGCTACTGGTACCGGAGGGAATGTGGAACGCATCTCCCGGTCCCGGAGATCGAATACTGGAGGTTGTTTGCGAAATTTAGATTAACCATTTCGACCGCATGCTGGTCGGAGGCTGCTGGTCGCAGATGACAACGGTGTTTTAATAGGGCTCACTTGTGCGGTTGTTTCGATGCCGTGGAGCTATATCCGACGGATCGGCAGTTGGCCCGTTGGGTTGACTACAAATGTTGGGTCCGTTTTACGAATCGATACATTAAAGTTAGTGGCAAGTGAACGAGAATTTTGAATGAAATAGGTTTTCATCCAAACCACCAACACTGCACGTTTGTTCTAGGAGCTCAACGCTTAAACTGTATGACGAAAAGCTCTGCTGGAAATGAATTCATATCATTCAAACTTAACTCCAGGGGCTCTGGATTAAATTCTAGGATCACGTACAAACTTGTACAAGAAACTTAAAGCTGCCAGTACTTTAAGTCCTGAGTCCTAGTCCAATCTTTAATACGAAGTCCACGCGCGCTGCAACGAAACCGTCGCTCTGTTTGCTCTAATTACCGGCAGCGCAATTTGTGGTGTCATTTTTATTTGCCTTCTATCCACTTGCTGACTTTATTCGACCAGCATTAGAATATCCTTCGGAAATTGTCCCTCCCGGTGCGGAGTCCGCTCTACCATTCCACGAACCCAAATGGGGCGCACCCGTTTGATATTGGCAACAGTAAATCGGCATGTTCAATATTTGCACCCCATGTTCGGCACGGCGGAAAATCGGCAATCGGAGGGTTTGCCCTAATTAGCATGCCCGCACATACAGAACGCAGCCCGCCCCGGTTACGATTCATCTTGAGAATTATGATTAGCTTCCGAGAGTTGGTAAATACCGGTTGGTGAGCAAATCATTGCCGCCGGGTTGCCAGTGCAAACAAAAGCGCTCGAACGGTGGGCTGAACTAGCTGCCCGAAACCTGCGGGTGGATGGATGTGCAAGATGTTTCTGCTTCGTTTTCTACCATTTCCTGTCCAGCGTGCTCTGCTTCACGCTATTTGCTTGGAAGATTATTAACCGTCGGTGCAGTTGGAAACCGTCGTCGGCTGTGTCGATCATCAGCATTGCCATTTTGACAGTTTACGCTCAATCATGGAAGGATTGAAACTGTTCCTAGCTTCTATTCGACGAACGCATGGTTAGTATGTGCTTGTGCGTGTGCGTGTGTGTGTGTTCTCGGCAGCAGCAACAGTAGATGCATCGATACTCCGATGTCCGGATGAACAATATTAGCAAATCGTGACTAAAATTACACTGGTACTGGTCGCGAATGTCAACGCGGAGGGATACGGTTCCTCTACTGCCACCCTGTGTAGGTCCCTGTGTTTTCTGTTGTGCAGTGAGCGATTGTGTTTGAGTGGCAAATTGTGCCGTGGTTGCTGGTGGATGTTAGACGGGCGGGAGTAAAATGAACGAGTCTCGTCATGGTTATTGCTTCACCATCTGCGGGTTTCATTAGCTTTGTTCTGTGGTTGATTTGCATGCTAAACAACGCACACTCCAACTCGATGCGGTGGCCTCGCAAGGGCGTGAGCAAATGGATGGGACGATTTACAGCGAATATTTCTTGTAAGTTATGTGGTATTCATTATGCAGCCTCTGTTCGGGCACGCATGATGACGACAAGCACTAAACCAAACGAACAACATCATTCGATTGTTTGCTCTCCCCTGGAACACGTATTATCAATATTCATCGGATTGCTGAAATTTGCAATCGTGTGCTGATGGGGATAAACATAACTCAGTCGTGCGAGGGTGGGGAATTTGGGCGTAGGGAGTGTTGAAGGGTTGTATCGGGCTGTTGTACATGAAGCTGGAAAATCATGCAGGAAGCTGGTGAAATTCCAAACGGTTCATTTCATTTTCGGGAAGTAATGGTGTTGAAGTCTGTGGAGTTGAAAAGCCTGTCCAATAACAGTGTGGAGTATGTTTGAAGCATTTTTAAAGAGAGGTTCAAGTCCTACGGATGAGATGACACTTTTTATTAATACATGAGGACATGTTTTTGAGGATCTGTAGTCAAATGTCTCCTTCAGTTGTGTCTCACAGAAATACGACTGTCATATTTTATAAAACTATTCACTCAAATTTCAAGCATTCTCTCCATAAACATATCATGGCGGTAGGATTCCTGCGGCTGTCACATTAGCTACCAGCAATACCCGACTGTAAGCCAGTACCATATTTTTATCAATGAGCCTCGATTTCTCAAAGGAACGTGTCAAACTAATATGGTCCGCGTGTCGCTTTCGGTGGGAAATATAATTGAGCGTGAATCTATCGCTGCGTTTGTGCTACCTGCTGCATTCCATTCCGAGCCAACCACAAAACTTGGTGCCGGCCAACCAGCCAGCATTAATTTCCATTCCAGAATGTCAAAAATAACGAACCCACATTCCGGCCACATACCTCACCTATGCGTATGACTGCTATACACACAGGCTAGTCCTTTGCCACTATATTCTTCATCACTTCGATCTTGATAATGTCGGATGACATTGATCCATCAGATCGCTCAGAGCTCCGGGTAAGCAGGGTACACGATCGGCTTAAAAGGTTGCAGGAGGATTGTATTATGCTGGACGCGCAGCTATCGAGATGATTACGAGCAGATCGTCGTACCAGCTCCCAGTCTTTCCCGGTCACAGTGTGGCAGCAGTGGAGCCGATCTTGACCGATTGGCTCCGATTTCCCTAAATGCCCGGTGCGCTGCAAAAGAGAACAAAATGGAAGACAAGCGCTTGTCTATGCGTGTCTCTCTCTCTCTTCATCTCATACTCCTCCGGTCCAAGTGGCGTGAATAATTTGGCAATCCGGTATTCTGCCTCCGGGGGCATTCAGTTGACCACCAGATTCATTGGAGTCCGGTTCTAGTTTTGATGAAGTACCGCTTTTCCACATCCATCCGTCTTATCGATCATAAGCGATCTCTCTCCCAATCACACGCATCTAACCGTACGGCGGGTGTACACGGTAACCCGGCTACTACTACTACCGGCCACCGGCGCAAAAAGGTGTAGACGGGCAAGGTGAGTCCGGGACACGGAATCGAAATGATAAAATTGATTAATGATTTTTAATCGATTCGATACGGGCTCGAGCTCGATCCGGCGAGCGACAGAAGCCTCCGAGACAAATCTAATAGGAATAGCAACACCGTGTGGCTTCCCCGGCCAAACTGCGAACAGGGCGCGCTATCGTCCGATCCCGATCGCGCCCGCAGTCATTCTTCTCGGCCGCGGATAAGTGGAGATCAGTTTTTAATGGGACGCTCGGCGACCGCTTCGGGAGATCCGTAGCGTCGACCTCGGAAACCCCATTTGGAACCATTGGCAGCAACCAACCGGCAGCAGCAGCAGCAGCAAAGCGATCGCTTTGCTTCGACAGCTAACGACCATTTATCTGATGTGAGAAATGGATCAGTTATCGAAATGGGATCACTCTAATCGATTGTCGGATTGTTTTTATTGGCATCGAATGGAAAATGACAGTTTAGAAACGCTCTCTGGGTGCGTGCTCCTTCAGTTAAGCGCGGTTTGCGTTCGGTGGGAGGGATTTTTTTTTTCTGGAAGGAGGATTTGGAGGTGGTAAAGAAATATGATTTCTTATTACTTTTGTCTCTCCTTCTTGGTTCGTCGGCGTGAACCAGTTTGCTTGGCTGATGTTCTACGACCAGGAAAGCATGACGTTTCATCGCACGTCCTTATATTGATTGGATGATTCGGAATAACAAAAAAAAAAAAACAGGTTGTGGGGCTAAGCTGATCGATGTTCTTTAGTAGATTGGTGTGGTAATGGGAAGCGATGTAATAGCTTGCTAGAATTTTTAAACAGAAAAAAATAAATCGATGTAGAAAGATATGATAAAGCAAAGGATAAATTTGCGGCGATAAGTTTAATAGACTGTTGGAAGTTTGATGAGGTGGAGTATTTGTTGCGATAAGAGTATTATGTTACTTAAGGATATTTGTGAGTGTACCCTTTTATCTATCAGTATTATGTTGCTGCTCTACAGTTCTTAACATCCTATTAATGAACTATTTGAGATCGTTGGAAATGGAAGTCTTGCTCGATTATTTATGTAACTCTTTCTGCTGAAGAATTAATTGCACTGTAAATTTTGGATTATGGAAGCTAGTGTGTGGGATGCGTACAATTAGTGGAAGAATTTCGCAGTGGACTTCAGTTTTAAAGTCTTGAACCTAATATATTTATTTTGTAGCAACAGTACGCAAGTTAAAATTTTAAACAAAGTACTCAAAGTTAAATATAATTTCACGATAATCCAGGAGCGCGTGTGAGACACTGCAATATAAAAAAAATCTTCCATGAATCTTTAATAATGACTTTATATTCTCAGCTAACGATAAACATTTGAATTATCTTACAGATTCAGCTCATCGCATTGGCTTTAGCAAACCGGTACACCGATGCAAATGTAAAATAGTAAACATGATGGTTTAGTAGCGCTCGAGTGAACCTTCCGTGGAGTGAACCTTTACCATACGACCGTAAACTGTCAAAAAGGTGGAAGTGCATCATTTACCTTTTCTAACCGTAGGCGACACACGGAAACAAATGATTTCATACGCTGCCAGACAAGAGAGCCTCACTCACTCGAACGGTTGGGGAAGCGGCTGTGAGTCCCTTGAGCCGTGTCGTTTCTCATGTGCTTTATGAGCCTGAAACGATTACATCCGCTTAACAGCGGACCCGGTCTTGTGTTTCGCATTTCGGGACGATTCGGAAAGGTGGAACAAGGTGGTTGTCACTGAACCGGGCACGCCAAGTGGCCGCCGAGCCAGCGCAGTATGCATCATCACAAAGTATGGAGGTGCCTCCTACCGTGAGGCACTAGAAATAGGTGTTCAACTGGAGCGCACGCTGTCATTGGTTCGGTAGGTTTGAACTCGCTCCGTTTAGAGCGCCCATTAATTCGCTTCGGTTTGTTGGTCGATTGTGTTTATAATTTACTTCGCTTTTTTTTCGTATACTCTAAAACAAACAAAACATTCAGAGGTCCCCGGTCTTATGCCTGTGCAGGATTGCCGAATTGCGGTGGATCGGTGTTGGCTACGCGATGAAAACTGTTCCGGAAGGCTTGGCACAAACACAACACACACGCCGTTGACTTGAAAAAGGGAGAATTCTGGCTTGAACGTGTTTGTACGTATGTGATCCATTTCCGTTTCGAGACAGGAAATTAAAGTCGTCTAAGCTGCGCTACGCCGGGAGTGGATAAAAAATGGTCGCCTGTCAGGCCAGCTGTCAGGTGGTGGGTGACAGCAGTGTCGGTATCGTTCGGTACCCAGCAAAAACCACACGCTCGAAGCTGCCGGTAATGAACCATAAATCGCAGACCATTTTTATCACCAACGCGGCGTGCGGCCGGTGTCCCCGAAACCGGAGGTACCGAGTTCGATTCTTATCTGCGACCAACAAATTATATCCCATTAAGCCGAACGCCGCCTGCTGCCGTACTTGACGTGGCTTTTGCACGCGGTGCAGCGGATGCCATCAAAAAACAGATTGCCGAATATTGCCTCTTACCGTCCGGCTTGGTACGGTTCACTATCACTGAGAAGCAACCAAAAAAACATCAAAAAAGGGAGTTGCACGAGAGACTACTGGAGCTTTGGCCGCGGTCACGCTATATGACTTCGAATGACTTTTGTGGTGGTGTTGAAGTTGCCGGCTTTTTTTTTCGCTCTCTTTTTCGTCTACCGTCACTTTGTGCTGCCCGTATCTTTTTGAATTTGGGGTACCGATTCCGCGACGGCTCCAGGGTGAGTCCGCTGACCGGTCGAACGTTTGGGGGGCCAACAAGCGAACTCCCGAACAGTGGGCAGCAAGCAAAAAAATGTAATTCCCTAATAAAGTCATTATCCAAAATTAATTTTCTGGAACACCGGCGACGGTTGGTGGTCGACGCGAACGGTCGACCAACGCGAGCGACTACCGGGTGTTGTCATTCTTGTATCGTGACGATTTGACCGACCGGGGTATTTGCTTTGTTTTGTGGTTGCATGCATTTGTCTAATCGTCACATGATGAGTGTTTTGTTGTTTGTTTTATTCTACATTTATAGTTGGTTTATAGGAGTAGAAAAAGGTTTCGTGTTTAGAAGCAATAGAACACATTCTTGCTGTAGCTGCTGAAACAATCTTAAATTAGATCGACAATGGCTAACCATGATCTAAATGTTCGTTTCTGGGATGAATGGAGTATTATAACATCATGTTCGTTGTTTAAGTCAAGTCTACTAACGAGTAAAAACGCAACGCAAACGCAATCGTTACAGCAAGCAATAATTCATATGAAATTGTAGTTCTAGAATGTATCGTACATTAGGTAGTTGGTAGTGTATTGAAATAATGGCTAATTTTTATATCGGTTTTTCTATAGTTTCGAACTTGATAGTGGTTTCGAGAAGGAAAAGATGTTTAACAAATCGATAAAGGCTTAGGAAAATCAATTGAATATTGTCAGAAGACCAAGAAGAGGACAGTTTCGTGTATACTTTGCAGATATAAGCAAAGTCCTTGAATCCTTGAAGTATAGATGATGTTCTTAAATTCTTGAAAAGCAAAATTGGCAAAAGTCTACCAGTGATTGAAGAGGACAAAGTAACAAAGGCTTCCCAATTGCTCGCTCAAAGAGACAAGAATAAGAACATTACCTTCAGTATTGACGTACATTACTTGGTCAAGGGTTGCAAATTTTTGTTGGAGAATACTCTTACGTTTAATAGCAAGAGACACAACATTGATCAGACTTCATGGTGTGTTCGTCACGTCACGAGAATGATACGCGATCTTGATGCAGCTCATAAAATCCTAAATGAAAAGAGCCACTAGTTCGACCACAAAAACACGATTGCAAGAATATACCTACATTCGTTTACAACATCACAATAAACTATACCATGTTCACAAGGCTGTTTTGATGTTCCTTCAACCATGAAGACAAATAAAAATCCACTTAAAAGTCAATTGGGCCCAGTACGTACCGGGGAGTCAATAAAAAACCACACTAATAAGCAAACATAATTCACTCCTGATCCTGTGTAGCATAAGAAATTGGCTTAGGTGGTTAAAGAGAAGAAAAGGGACTGGAATTAGGGTACGGTTCACTGAGTTGGCACGATGGTGTACCACCGCGTATTGTGCTTGTGCATTCCTGATGACATCGTGCATAGGAAGGTGCACTTTCATTAGCATTATTCATGCGGTAACACCTTGCCGGGAGATATCCAAGGTGTTTGAGCGAAGAAATTAATGAATTGACTTGTGTACTGATGTGGTATTTGTATTTCCCTTTCATTCTCCTTGTTGTTTGATTAGTAGTTTGGTGTTTTTTTTTGTTTTTGCTGTTTTGCTTAGTAATATCGAGAACTTTTTATGTTCAACTGCTGTGCATTGATTGATTGAAGCTCCTACATGCATGCATATCTTTCTAGGGCGTTTCGCAAAGATCGACGAGTTTTGTTGTTGTTGCCTTCTGAATGCTTCCATTGTGGTGTTTAATTAAAATAGCATTCCATCACGAGCCGGGATAGCTCTTTCATCCGTTGACTTTTCCCTCAAAACCGGGCAGGTTAATGAAGCAGATGGAAAGCAAACAAAAGTATTGCCGCGAAAAAAACAGGGCGCACATAAACTATTGGCACTTGTGTGCACTCACCAATTGTTGGCATTATTGTACGTGAGCCGGGTGCAATGTATGGTATTGTAGGTTTGCACCAAACGTCCATAGAACGTGCAACACCGATTCGTTCCATTTCTTTTCATCCTAAACCGGAACGCTGCAAACGAAGGTTCCTCTGGATAGGTTGGTTGGGAGTTGTTTTACAAACTCGATTGAATTGCTTGCCGTGGTGAGGGAACAAGGGGACATTTATTGTTGATTTATACTTGAATAGCGATACACGGCATCCTGTCGCAGGGTGCCTAGAATTCGCTGCAGTCGCTTCCAATATCGTACTACAGCGGGGTGAATCGTATCATTCGAAAGTATGCAAAGAATTCGAGAGTCCTTAACGTTTGCTTGCCACTCTTGTCGGGTTTTCGCGAGTAGTAGATCGAACAGAGAGAGAGAGAGAGTAAGAGAGAGAGCAAAAAAAAGGAAAAGCATCATATAATCAGCGTAACGCAATCCGCTGAGTACCGAATTCGAAACCAATCCAATCCACACGTGTTCGTATCCCGCCGGAGCGGCAGGTGTGACGACGAGTGATCGATGAATGGAATAATTAATTCAAAATAATCATCATTGCATATTCATTCTCTTAGCAGAGTTGTTGCACAGAAACTAACTTCTTTATTGAAGTTACACTATATATATACAGCCGATTACAATGGCTACTACAATTCATTCCGTATGAATCGTGTATTACAGGCTACTACGTTTCACACTCCTCCCTAATCCACGATTCCGATCAACCTACAAAATTTCCTTTGGTTTTGGTTCATAATCGGTTTCGTGAATCCATCTGCCGGTTGATTTCCTGTTTGTATATAATCAAGTTTTACCATTTCCTTCTCGAGACTTTCGTACACAAAGTGATACCGGATACTTATGTGTTTAGTTCGAGGATTGTAGGATCCATTTTTCGCGATGTTGATTGCCGACTGATTGTCACAAAATATCGGCACTGGTCCTACTTCGGTAAACTCTGAACGCAGATTTCTCCACCACATGGCCTCTTGAATACATCGGGAAAGAGCCATGTATTCCGCTTCACAAGATGATAGTGCCACTGTCGGTTGTTTCTTAACATTCCACGCAATGGCTGCTCCTTGCATTTTGAATACATAAGCACTCAATGATGAAGGATGTACAGGACAAATAGGTGCATTGAAACATGGGTCACCTTGGCGGACAGAACTTTGGCCGGGAAAGGGAGTGAAAAGAATACAATTTACAAGGATTTGGGAAGAAGATTGCTCATCAACTATATTTAGAAGTCTCACTAGTCCAGAGTTAAAGTCCAACGAGCTTATAGTGGTAAGCAGAAAATTTCTGTCAGCTCGATCAAATGTATCGGACAGATGAAAAGGAGCTTCCGTCTTTGGACACATTGATTTATCCAATTTGAGGCTGACATTCACTGGAGTCGCCACTGGATTCGCATCTTTCAATCCAAAACGTCGAACGATATCTTCGATGTACACTTGCTGGTCTAAGGATAGTGTTCCTGCATATCGATCCCTCTTTATTCGAACACCTAGGCAATGTGATGCCATTCCTAAATCCTTCATTTTGAATCGCTGCATCAAAAATTTCTTCAAGTGTTTCTTCAATCGATCATCATTCGTAAAAATTAATAGGTCATCAACATACACTGTCACAAACAACATTTTCGCTCCATCCATCATCCAATACAGGCATGTGTCCACATTCGATCTTTTCAGGCCAAATTCACGTAAAACTTCATTTAGTTTTGCATTCCATACCCTACTTGATTGCTTCAAACCGTATAACGCCTTTTTTAGTTGGCATACTTTGCCATTAGCAACTGCAAATCCTTCGGGTTGATTCATGTAAATTTGTTCATCATCTAGTTCACCTTGTAAAAATGCGGTAACCACATCCATCTGGTCTACATCCATATCGAACTTCGTTGCCACTGCCATCAGATATCGGATTGTTGAATATCGCACCACAGGAGCATACACTTCATCATAGTCAATACCAGGCTTCTGTGAACATCCTTTTACAACTAACCTTGCTTTGTATCTTTTCACTTTGCCATCTGGTCCTCTCTTGATAGCAAAAACCCACTTGTTACGAATAGATTTTCGACCTTCAGGTAGATTGGTGATTGTCCACGTCTTGTTCTCATACAGAGACGCCATCTCCAGTTTCATGGCTTCGATCCAGCGTTCACGATCTGGTCGCTGGATAGCTTCCTCATAACTCTGAGGTATGTCTTCTATATCGGACGACTGAGAACAAATGGTATTATAACTGACATAATCACCATACCTGTTAGGAGTCGAACGCTCTCGACCGCTTCGCCGCAGCTGACTTTGCATCTCTTCAGCAGGTGCACCATGTTGCATTGATTCTTCACAAGTGTTTTCAACTTCAATCGGAACTTCAATCGGCATCACCGTATCTTCCGTGATCAACTCCATGAATTCCACTGGTTGCACACTATGAGAATATTCTGGTTTTGATTCTTCGCTAATCACCACAACATCACGGCTAACATCGAACTTATTCTTTTCTGGATAATACACTCGATATCCTTTCGTGTCTTCACAATATCCAACTAGAATTCCTCGCTTTGCTTTCGGATCAAACTTCTTCCGCTTGACCTTCGGTATATGAATCATCACAGTCGATCCAAATACTTTTAAGTGCTTCAAAGCAGGTTTCTTTCCAGTCCAAACTTCTTCAGGCGTCTTATCTTCAATAGCTCTTGTCGGCGAACGATTCACTAAATATGCCGCCGTTGATATCGCTTCTGCCCAAAATTCTTTTCCCATTTGGGCATCATTCAGCATACATCGAGCCTTTTCTACCAGGGTTCTGTTCATCCGTTCCGCCGTTCCATTTTGCTCTGGCGTATATGGACAGGTCTTTTGATGGCGTATACCGTTCATTTCTAACAATCGTCGAAATTCATCCGAAACATATTCTCTTCCGTTGTCCGTTCTTAAAATTTTCAACTTCTTACCCGTCTGCCGTTCTGCTTTCGCTTGAAATAGCTTGAATGCGTTCAGTACTTCGTCCTTAGATTTCAAGAAATACACTGCAACTCGCTTGCTTGCATCATCTACGAACGTGACAAAGTATCTACTGCCACCTATCGATGAAACTTCAACTGGTCCACACAGATCTGAATGCACTAACTCCAGCAATTCCGATGTCTTCGAATTACTCCTAGGAAATGGTTTTCGCGCTAGCTTTCCTTTCAAACAAGATGTACATTCAGCCAGTTTCTCTGCTTTAAAATCAACGTCATGAGACACATCTTTGATTTTCTTCAAGCTCGATATGTTCAAATGGCCCATCCTTCTATGCCATAGTTTGGTATCGTTCATTAAAAACGTCCGCTGCGGTTGGTTGACTCGATACAGTCCGCCTTCTTCCTTGCCAGAAAAAACCAACTCGCCTTTTTGATCAAACACTTCACATTTTTCGGCCGTGAAAACTATCGTGTTGCCTTTCTTGCAAATTGTACTCACTGACAACAGGTTCGTTACCAAATCCGGAATCTTCAGCACCTCTCGCACATTGATTCTACCATCTTGAATTCTTAAATCAACCGTGCCTCGTGCCAAAGCTTTCATGCCGCTATTGTTCGCAGTTCCAACCGTATGCACCACCTTTTTCTCATCGATGAAATTCTGATTCGGTCTGGCCATATGACACGTGGCACCCGAATCGAAATACCACGAATCAGCATCAAAATCTCCGGTCGCGATTGTACGTGATAATGCGTTAAAATTTCTTCTATTTTCTTCGCCACGACGAGGACACTTCGCTGCAAAATGCCCAGGTTTGTGGCATTTGTAGCAAATCTTCTCTGCTTTCTTTTTGAAGCTTAATTTACCTTTATTCGGTCCACGCGTGTACAATGCGCCATCTTCATTGTTGCTTTCAGGTCTTGGCTCAATTCTCACGTCTTGAAGTATTTTCGCTTTCACAGCATCAGACGACAGTTTCGCCCCTGATGCCTCCAACCCCATGATCATCGGATCATAGTAGGCTGGTAGACCCATCAATAGCAAAGCAACTATCCATGAATCGTCGATCTTGAATCCAATTGACGCAAGTTTGTGGCTGGTTGACATTAATTCGTCCACGTATTCTTCAACGCTTCCACTGGTGGCCAAACGTATGCTTGTTAATTTTCGAAGGAGTCCAATTTTTCTGTTCAAGCCATTGTCTTGAAACGCTGTTGCCAACTTATTCCATGCTATCGCAGCATCCTCTGAATCCTGAACAAGACTGTAATTATACGTCTCCAGGCTAAGGCAGATCGTTGCCAACGCACGCCTTTTCACTTCCAGTGACACAGTTTCGCCTGCAGTGGGTTCCACGGCACTCCAGCATCCTTCACGGATCAGGATCATCCGCATCGCAAATGCCCAAGAAGCATAGTTCTCTCTTCCCTTCAACCTTTCCAAGGCCGGCATCGCAAAGGCTCCTGTCGTTAATCGAACGCTTCTAGGTTCAAATTGACTGCCTTGTCCATCGCCTGGTTGAATTCTGGGATTGCTTCCAACTGGTGTCATCTTGAATATCTTCTGAAAACTATTTCGATAAATATCTTCTAGGTCTTGATCACCTTGGTAGAACCTTCTGGGCTGAACCTTCTGGACAAAATCTTCTGGGCAGAACCTGGGCCCATAACCTCTTAGCAGAGTTGTTGCACAGAAACTAAACTTCTTTATTGAAATTACACTATATATATACAGCCGATTACAATGGCTACTACAATTCATTCCGTATGAATCGTGTATTACAGGCTACTACGTTTCACACATTCGCCCAATGCGTATTTATTCATCGGCGCTTCGTGGGTTCTTTCAGGAAAAGCGGGAAAACTTCCCAAACCATTTCGTGCGCGTGGGGCCGACATCTTTGTTGTGTTGCGTTTGAATGTTTCGATGTTGGTGAGGTCGGCATGATCGTTTCCCAAATAATCGAACGTTTCGGCTGGGTGGGAAGGGGGCGCTTTGAGCGCCTCGAGCACGTCGTACACCTGGGCCCTCTAATTATGCTTGTTACACTTTTCCTGCTCGTGCGTGCGTGTATCTGTGCAGACCGTTGAAAGCAGACGCTTGCATAATAAATAGAAATTGATGTACCATCAAGGGTTGCGCTTGAGATGGGATTTGTTTTGGTGCGCTTTGATCGGATACGAACTTCCACTCGCACAAAAATCGATAATGCGGATTTGTTGTGCATTTTGCTTGACTGAGAGCGGCACAGACGAATGAATGGGACTGTTGAATTGTGTGAAGTATTGTTGTGATGTGTGCTGTGAGTGCTGGAAAGAATGTAAAGCCTTTTTTTTATTTAAAGTTTTATCAAAAGCCATAAGTAGGATTATTATTAAAGGTGCTGGATTGCTATGCTATCGCTGGACACGACTATCCAGCTACGAGTCAAATTAAATTCATTCAATATGTGTTTATTGCAGATGATTTAAAGTTCACAAGAATTACAACATTTTATACGCTTTATTGTACCTTCGCCACTTCTGTGTCCTAGGTTTGACGTCGACTGAACTATTCCAATAAAATTCTTGTTTATTTTCAATGCAACAGGCCACAAGTATTCCAGTACCTGAGAGATATATGGAACATAACCCCAATTTTCCACGTATCGTTCTTTGTTTGATTAAACGATAATAACATTAGCATCACTGTTGCTGTCTAGAAAACCAGTTCTTGGGAAACTTACTGGTGTGTGGTTTTCAGCAAACATAATTCTAATATCAATTCTCATCTCAGTCCGTTCTGTTGAAAATCTCTCTCGATTGTAATTGCGAAACAATATCGTTAAACATAATCAAGTGAAAGGAAGTTGCACTTTAACTACAGTTTTAACTTGCTTCGTGTCTAGGAAGTTCAAACAATGGTTAATTGTATGTTCCAATTTTCTGTTGTTAGGATAAGCACAGACCGGCACTCCATTACGTCGTGGAACCCAAGAAAGTAAGTAAGTGAACTGTGTAGTTTCGTAAAATCGAATGTGTATGTCGTGACGATTAAAGAAAATTAAATGATCAATTTCCTGTAACGGCTTGTACGGCAGAATTTACAATCGCTCGACAAATAGCACAAAACTTTGGAAGAGATCCTATCATCGTGATGCAATCTTTACAGTCCGCTTCATTCCGGTACATGTCCGAAAATAGTCCAACTTTCAAAAGCCAATTTCAGCAAATCGTTTATAATCTTCAATGTTCGATGTGATAAATAAACCAGCCAAGATGGAGGCTTCAGGTGCAGTGATTGTTTTGCCAGGGGAAAAGTTCATCAGCTACACGGAAAGCAGGTTGGCAGGTGGCTTTAAAGGAACGCCTCCGCGAAGATAAACCTGTTAAGCGAATTTATGTTAATTGAAAGGAGATTAAAGGCCGATAAGCGATCAGCGTTCTCCAAACCACATTATCCTGCGAATATCTGGCCGGATGGAAAGTGCATGGAAAAATGCGTAACGCTTCTTACGGTACGGGTCGATGGACGATGGTCATATTTCGACACCATCCACGTGTTCGTGCCCGGTGGGCGTTCGGGACGGCATCGATAAGCCATCAAATCAACCGGGAAGTAATAACGACAATAGCAACACACCAACGATGGGACACAGACCGGCAATGGTGGCGTGCGAGCAGTGTGTTGGCTCCGGGATCTAACAGCATAAAGTAAACGATTGATGAAGCTAATCTGTGACGACAACAACCAAAAAGAAAGAGGCGTGAATAGACGACACCAGCGATGGTAGTGTCGATTTGCCGAGGCGTTCATTAGAAAAGCGGGAAATAAATTTCCTCCTGCCCAAATGATGATGAACCATAACTCACCACCCCGGGGAACGAATACCTGTGTTCCGTACCACATTGTCGCATTCGGTGGCGTGACACATAAGCATAAGAAAAACAAATGAGACCATCATGCAAATCAGCCGATCAGTCTTTTTCTGTTGTTGTTTCGTTTTAGGAACCAGTGATGGGAATTACGGTGATGGTAGAATTGGTGGACCGAATGAAGCTTGTGCGTTCATTATGGAATAGTTTGTCGTGGTAAGTTACGGTAACAAACGATGTGGACTGACCATTGACATATTTTTTCAGACGCGTATTGCTGCTCACACGGTCGGTGTGGTCGGGTCGGGGGTTGTGTAGTTCGTGAGGAACCACAATGAATGCGCCGTTTGGCAGCAGTTACCATAACTAAAGATGAGCCAGCTCTTATCGAAAGGCTTTTATTTACACCGGGAATGGCTTATTTTTGTAATCGTGAAAAGAGAGAAAAGCGCTGCTAATGTAATGAAGCGGAAAGATGTGGGAATTTATTGAACATTAGGTGAGCCGATCATGTGGTCATTTGTTTTTAGCACCTGCCTTTCAAGATGTTCCAGTGGGCTGGAATGGATGGTTAAATATAGCCCTCTGCATTAGGAGGAAAGGATAAATAAAAGACGGGGAAAAATATTGGACACATGCAAAACATGAGTTTTTGGGTGTGGGAAATGTGGTGCAATTTGCATAATTTGTTTTGTGCATCAACATTTTCCCTTAGGAAAATATTCAGGTTTCGACTTTCGTTCGTTCGAACCTACAATTATAATCGCATTATTGTGCACTAATCCAACGCACAGTGGGGGAAGTCTTGTAAAGCTGAGTAATGGAAACTAACGAGCCACCTCATCATGACGTTTGACAAACGATTCAAAACCATGGCGAATTCTATCTACTGTGTCGGCCGACGCCTTTCGTCCAACGTCGGCTACTGTCTGTCAGCAGTGTACGTAGAGCGTAGAATGGCGGTTGTAAAAGCTCAAACGCTCTCCACACTCTCAGGATCGTAAAAATGTTCCAATTGTTCAGCCAGAAACTGCGCCTCCCGAAGGTAATTAGAATTTAATAACCGGAAAATGTGTATGTTTAGTGGTGAAGTTTACTAGACACAGCAAAAGCATGAAACAGAAGACTAAGGAAGGGTGTCCAATTTTACACACTTAAACCTCTGTGCGTGGTTGCGTATGTTCAGCGTGAAGTTACACCGGTGGCGGCACTTTTATCGCTCTGCGGGAACCACTGAGCAATATGATCCGCTATGGATGTGGTTGGCTAAAGGCTAGGCGATGTTGGCTAAAGCATAATGGGGGAATGACCTAAAATATAAACCACCTCACCATTGTTTTCATTTTTATGTTCTAAATAGTAGAAAAATATGTGTAGTGCACGATTTGGCTTTGCCGATTGGCAAACTTTTGATGTGGCAGAATTTTTGGAACAGTTTGCCCACGGTGGTCCGAAGGAATTCCCAACAAAAAAAAAAGCGATTCTTCAACAGCAGCGACTTTGGTCTCGTTCGATAATTGCTCTGCGAGTAAGCGGGGGGGAAAGAATTAAAAATTTAAAAATGATACTGCAATGTTTATTCATGGCCAGTGTGCGGCGCCGTTGTGGGTCTCAGAGTTGTTGGACGGTTTTCCACTGCCTGTGGTCAGTCAGATACATTTCAACTCAGCTGTTCACGGCTCAACGACCCAGGCCGGGTAGAGACCCTCCACGGTGCGTGAGATCGTCCGAATGTGTGGGGAAGAATTCGCCCGAGCCTAGAGACAATAAGCAATGGGTAGGTTTTCCGTAGACACCTCGTCCGCCAAGAAGAGGTGCTACCTTGTGGTTCTTTGTTTGCCCTTGTCAAACGAACAGAGCAAAAAAAAAAACGGAAATAGTTGATGTTACCAAGAGTCGAGGGCCGGCTTTTCTGTGTGTTCCGGTCTCGGTTCGATGCGTATCGGAACGGGAGGGAAAACAGAGGTTCCCGAATGGACAATGGCCGTATGGAAAAGTGTGCCTCATAATTACTTACTTATCTGTCAAAGATATGATACGCTGGTCGGGCACTGGACCGGTTTCGGTTTAATGTTTTCTACTTCTGCTATTCGTGTTTATTGTTTTTCATAAAGCTGTTGCATTTTTCTTTTATTTAACAAACCACCAAAACTAACGTACCAAACAGGGGAAGTGGGTAAAAAATGAGGTCCGTTTTAGGGGGTATGGTTTACTCTGCTGCTAATTTTCGAACGAGATGAAAGCGATCTAACAGCATAAAGTAAACGATTGATGAAGCTAATCTGTGACGACAACAACCAAAAAGAAAGAGGCGTGAATAGACGACACCAGCGATGGTAGTGTCGATTTGCCGAGGCGTTCATTAGGAAAGCGGGAAATAAATTTCCTCCTGCCCAAATGATGATGAACCATAACTCACCACCCCGGGGAACGAATACCTGTGTTCCGTACCGCATTGTCGCATTCGGTGGCGTGACACATAAGCATAAGAAAAACAAATGAGACCATCATGCAAATCAGTCGATCAGTCTTTTTCTGTTGTTGTTTCGTTTTAGGAACCAGTGATGGGAATTACGGTGATGGTAGAATTGGTGGACCGAATGAAGCTTGCGCGTTCATTATGGAATAGTTTGTCGTGGTAAGTTACGATAACAAACGATGTGGACTGACCATTGACATATTTTTTCAGACGCGTATTGCTGCTCACACGGTCGGTGTGGTCGGATCGGGGGTTGTGTAGTTCGTGAGGAACCACAATGAATGCGCCGTTTGGCACCAGTTACCATAACTAAAGATGAGCCAGCGCTTATCGAAAGGCTTTTATTTACACCGGGAATGGCTTATTTTTGTAATCGTGAAAAGAGAGAAAAGCGCTGCTAATGTAATGAAGCGGAAAGATGTGGGAATTTATTGAACATTAGGTGAGCCGATCATGTGGTCATTTGTTTTTAGCACCTGCCTTTCAAGATGTTCCAGTGGGCTGGAATGGATGGTTAAATATAGCCCTCTGCATTAGGAGGAAAGGATAAATAAAAGACGGGGAAAAATATTGGACACATGCAAAACATGAGTTTTTGGGTGTGGGAAATGTGGTGCAATTTGCATAATTTGTTTTGTGCATCAACATTTTCCCTTAGGAAAATATTCAGGTTTCGACTTTCGTTCGTTCGAACCTACAATTATAATCGCATTATTGTGCACTAATCCAACGCACAGTGGGGGAAGTCTTGTAAAGCTGAGTAATGGAAACTAACGAGCCACCTCATCATGACGTTTGACAAACGATTCAAAACCATGGCGAATTCTATCTGCTGTGTCGGCCGACGCCTTTCGTCCAACGTCGGCTACTGTCTGTCAGCAGTGTACGTAGAGCGTAGAATGCCGGTTGTAAAAGCTCAAACGCTCTCCACACTCTCAGGATCGTAAAAATGTTCCAATTGTTCAGCCAGAAACTGCGCCTTCCGAAGGTAATTAGAATTTAATAACCGGAAAATGTGTATGTTTAGTGGTGAAGTTTACTAGACACAGCAAAAGCATGAAACAGAAGACTAAGGAAGGGTGTCCAATTTTACACACTTAAACCTCTGTGCGTGGTTGCGTATGTTCAGCGTGAAGTTACACCGGTGGCGGCACTTTTATCGCTCTGCGGGAACCACTGAGCAATATGATCCGCTATGGATGTGGTTGGCTAAAGGCTAGGCGATGTTGGCTAAAGCATAATGGGGGAATGAACTAAAATATAAACCACCTCACCATTGTTTTCATTTTTATGTTCTAAATAGTAGAAAAATATGTGTAGTGCACGATTTGGCTTTGCCGATTGGCAAACTTTTGATGTGGCAGAATTTTTGGAACAGTTTGCCCACGGTGGTCCGAAGGAATTCCCAACAAAAAAAAAAGCGATTCTTCAACAGCAGCGACTTTGGTCTCGTTCGATAATTGCTCTGCGAGTAAGCGGGGGGAAAAGAATTAAAAATTTAAAAATGATACTGCAATGTTTATTCATGGCCAGTGTGCGGCGCCGTTGTGGGTCTCAGAGTTGTTGGACGGTTTTCCACTGCCTGTGGTCAGTCAGATACATTTCAACTCAGCTGTTCACGGCTCAACGACCCAGGCCGGGTAGAGACCCTCCACGGTGCGTGAGATCGTCCGAATGTGTGGGGAAGAATTCGCCCGAGCCTAGAGACAATAAGCAATGGGTAGGTTTTCCGTAGACACCTCGTCCGCCAAGAAGAGGTGCTACCTTGTGGTTCTTTGTTTGCCCTTGTCAAACGAACAGAGCAAAAAAAAAAACGGAAATAGTTGATGTTACCAAGAGTCGAGGGCCGGCTTTTCTGTGTGTTCCGGTCTCGGTTCGATGCGTATCGGAACGGGAGGGAAAACAGAGGTTCCCGAATGGACAATGGCCGTATGGAAAAGTGTGCCTCATAATTACTTACTTATCTGTCAAAGATATGATACGCTGGTCGGGCACTGGACCGGTTTCGGTTTAATGTTTTCTACTTCTGCTATTCGTGTTTATTGTTTTTCATAAAGCTGTTGCATTTTTCTTTTATTTAACAAACCACCAAAACTAACGTACCAAACAGGGGAAGTGGGTAAAAAATGAGGTCCGTTTTAGGGGGTATGGTTTACTCTGCTGCTAATTTTCGAACGAGATGAAAGCGAGTAAATAAATGGGAAGTCATTTGCGGACAGCTGATAGCGATTAGCTCTTGCACAAAGAGTGATTCTTTCGCGCGACTGTTTATCTAGCAGTGCTGGTGTAAGTAAGGCATCGTTTTCGACACGGATTTGGGATTTGATAACACTGATGGAAGGAGTGTTTGAAGACACTTGGATGCCACGTGAGTGTACGTGTGATTTGTTTGATGAACATAAAGCAGCTGTTGAGATAATGAGCATTTTATTGGAGCATTGTTTCTGGTTTGGTAAAGAGTATATTATCTTGTTGCATGAATATTTTTTGATAGTACATCCACAACACAATGTTTGTACAATTATACACAAACTCTTTACTAGTATCAGTTTATTATGTTTCATGTTATTACAATTAGGGGCGGCCCGGTGGTAAATGCGACAACGGCGCCGGTCTTCACACGACAGGACCGAAGTTCAAGTCTCATCTGGGCCGTTCCCCCATAGTGAGGACTGACTATCCAACTATGCGGTAACAATAAGTCTAGTAAGCCAGAAATGGCAGGCATGACCTAAGTGGTCGTTAGGCCAACAAGAAGTTATTACAATAAGAGTCGGATTTTAATACAACTTTTTTTTTCGTTTGTGCTATAGGGTGAAGACACGGAGACCCAGAATTGTGTGCAACTGAATCAAATTCGTCATAAACTCCGCAACTACATTTATTCTCAGGATCATCCTAAGATTCAGGTCAGATTTTTGACTGCAAAGATGCGCTTCTTTAAAGAAATTCAAAAATTAAATTCAAGTCAACAATTGTATCATAGCAATTTATCAGGAGAACTTTTATTCTATATTTTAGCAGTTGGCGTTTCTGGGTAGATAGACTGCGAGAAGAATCGTGATATGCTATGTCTTGTTGATGGTAGCATTAAAAATCTCAGGTATATACGTTAGTATTATGCATAATCTGGCAAGATTTTCGTGAATAGTACGGACAGCATGTTCCCATTTTACGATGTCCATGTCCTTACTTTGATAACCTCCCCATGCACATTAGATTCTGTTGCAGTACAGCTTTGAGATTTCTCGTAGTGCCATGATTGAGTGGTAATAGCTCAACTATACACCGTGCGTTAATTTTTTAATTGATGTCCCATGACGCAGATATTGAAAATACTACGTATGCCAAGCTCAACATAAGCATTGTTCCAGTTACAAATAATTTCCATTGATTGAGATGTTACAAAGCTGCTCGCAATACCGTGACTGCGTTACCCCAATCATCAATAGACAACCGTGAGCGGCTTCAGAATTTAATATCGTCATCTCGGTGAAATTGGTACCAGTTTACAAAGGAAATTCCTAGGAACTACGGTCACATTTCACCGGTTCGAGCGCAGATGAATGAATGCATGAATGTCACCTGCAAACATCCATAGTACGCCCGAAAGCGGTCGCAATCGGGTGCTGTGACGAGTGAATGAAATCCGCTTCCGACTCACTTTTGGGGCTGCATTCTTGTGCACGTCATCCAGCGAGAAGTCTGCCTTTAGGTCGTTCCTATCCGTACGCAATCGGACAATCGTTTTCTCTGAAACAAATCACTCCGAAATGTGAACCTCCGATCGAAGCAGCGAGCCTGAACCTGGGTATCAGTATCCTTCCGATCGAACTCCGGCTGTATGACCAATGACCAAACGGCAAAACAAAAATCTCCAACTCCCATCGAACGTCGTGGTGTCGTTTGATCGATTCGGCAATGTTTTCATTTAATTTGCAGCTCTTTACTGCGTTTTTCGGCAGTGGGGCCCGGCCGGTCAGTAGTCTATCAGTGATCGATGATGAGGGTGGGGACAGAGGTAAAAAAAAAAATGTTTGCGGGAAAAGCATTCGGAATGAAATTTCCGACTACAGCCCTACGGGAATGTCCTGGACGTCTATCGGCGGGGGCAGAAACAATCATTCGAAAGCAAACTCATCGTACTGCACCGTTGAAATGATGCCGCGTCCGAGTGATTGCTTCATTGACTGACACGGGGTGGTTGTTCGGTTTTTGTTTTGCTTTCTTTTTTTTTGCGTTTCGGTTGGTCTATTGGATCTCAAGCATTGCTGAACGCATTCCAGGGTGGCGTCCTCGTCCCCGAAACAATGGAAACGCAATGCTGTTTAGTGTGAAGCGTCATTGGAGCTTTCCTTTCCGGCCGTATTGTTGTGCAGCGCGCAAGGTGGTGTACATTAGTGTAGCGTGGGATGGAATATTCATTCCGTATTGAGACGGCATTTCATGCATCTGTGCGCATTGCGTGGCGTTGGAGGTTTTGCGGCAATCGAGAATATCCTTGCTGGGTTGTGCACCGTGCTGTGTTGTGCTTTGAAGTCGGTAAAACATGAAAGCTGGCAACCGCTCTCCAACGGGGGTTGACAATGTGAACGATGCAAAACCACAAAAACGTACGCTTCGGTGGGTACTACCACCGGGTACGATGAAAGTGATCGTGTGATGATTGACGAAATTAATTACCGTTCCGTGTTGGAAATAATTAAAACGAGTGCTATAATGATAGTTTCACAAATTGAGCACATTTAAATGAAATGAGCAAGACAAATAATGCATTTGTTTAGTGAGTAATCGTGAAGATCAGTATAGGGCTTGGTGTAATATAAAATGCCTTTCTTTGGATAGCATATTTTTATAAACAAATCCATTACTCCTCAAATGAACGCTTTTGGTTAATTTTGGTTAAAGTTTTGGTTAATTTTCATCGCTTTGTAGCCGTAAACAAGTGCTCCCCTTTTTTCCTACTACTTTCCTTCCCCTTTCACAACACGACCCCCAATTTGTTTCCCCTTTATGGTCGCTTTAAACGATACTGTACAATTTTCCAACGGGCGTGCTGTTTTCCGCTGAATTTCTCCGAAATAATGCGTACTTTACTGACCACCATGATCGATTTACTGGAAGCACGCGGGTTGGAATTGTTGGTTTCCGTTGCAGTTTTGTGTGTGTGTGTGTGTGTTTACTTGGGAAGGGAATCCGCATTTCCCCGAGGGCTATTATTCGCTGTACATAGACGAGTATGTGCGTCTGTATGTTGTTTACCATTGGTCGGCACTGTCTGGAAGTTTGTCCGCGTTGGATGCCGGCGTCGTTGCCTGTTGGACAAAATGGAAACCGGCGAAATAAACGTGATCCGCTGAATGGATTCCGGGTGCATGAATGCAGGCACGTCATCGACCCACGAACAGTCGCGCCAAATGCAGACGAGTGCTACCGATTGCAGCGGAAGTTGCAGCAGCAGCAACAGCAGCAACTCGGGGTAGCCAAATCCTTTGATGTGGTTTTACAGCTGGGTGCATCTTTTTAATTGTACGGAAAATTGTATCTCGCACGGTTGGGGAAATGGAAAACACCCTTTTTCCGTCGCCCGGTGGGTTCCGTCGCCGAGGAAGGACTCGCGTGTTTTTAGGGGTTGATGGATATAAAATCGTTTATCCTTCACGGTTTCATAGTTTCAATGGGTGCGTGTGCTGCTGTTTGGTGGAATTGTTATGGGATTATTTCGAAAAGTTTTCCTTGTTAAGGTTTTCGACAGTGGAAGTAAATTGTGCGTAATTTTGAGTGGGATTGTAATGGGTTTAACGATTATTATTAACAGACAAAGTTGTGGAGCCTATTGTGATCTAAAAAACTAATGTACTAACTATAATCTGACTAAGGCAAACGAACTATAAATAAAGTACAAAAAAAGTACTCCAGGAAAAGGTCTCTCTAAAGAGATTACATTCAACATTCAGAGTATTCACAATCCAATAAGTACTCTTCAACAGTATCAACGTGCATTTAATAAAAATGTATATTGGAGATGCCGGGTATCGATCCCGGTACCTCTCACATGCTAAGCGAGCGCTCTACCATCTGAGCTACATCCCCTGGTGCATAGCAAACCGTCAGCCAGTTTTAAAAAGCCACCCAACTGACCTACATTTCGGAACGTGATCGATACATTTTAAGTCCACCCAACGCCCCACCACTGCAACGACCGTAACCGAAATGCCATGTGCAACAAGCTTAACAACCCCACCCGTGATCGTTAAGACACTCTAGTGGAAAGGGAGCTGATAGAGTTGCTGGATCAATGGACGGAACGTTATGAACCGGTTGATCGTAATGATCGATCACCATGTGGTTGGTGGACCACAGGAATTTCCCCATATCCTTGACACGGTGCGAATCATTACCGATTGCGGGCGGGCATCATCAGTCTTTTGGGCCCCAGGGTTTCAAGGAGCTTTAGCTCACAGTTCTTCACAATCGATCAGCGTTACGGCACGACTAGATAAATCAACCTGGTGCTGGTGGCTTTATATCCGGAAGAGAAACTATCAGATTTGTTAGTGTCTTCGATCAAGAACTCCACCGGGTCTGGAGTCAATTCCGATAAATTCCATTTTCACAGTCGCATTGCCGTAGTGTCCACGGCGAATGTCCGGGAATCCGGAATCATCCTGCGGAATCATTTATCAAGCCTAAAATATTCTTGCCTCACACTACTCACATGACGGACGTGGTTTTAGCCACAGTTTCGGAAGCGTCTTGAAGGGATCTACTAAATCTTATGCCGCACGGACGTCGGTTCATTATTTATCTCCATCACAGAGAAGTCACCCGCAGGGGTAAGGCCTGCACACGGTGCAAGGCGCGAGGACCGAGCGAGGACTCCATAAATAATCGTTAGTAGATTTTGGTGACAACTTCGAGTTTTGATTGATGCTTGGTCGCCGGAACGGAAGCGACGAAGTTCCATGACTTTCGCTGTTCTTGGAAAAATTCGCTCACGAGCACCATGGAACTCTCGATTTATTTCGATGGTTTATCATTCATTTTTGAACCGGGCTTGCGTTTCTCGGGTTGGACGAGTGTGTTTGAGGGAGTGAGAAAAACCGCCGATACAATAAAAATGTTATTACTTCGTCATAATTTATCGCCTTTTTTCTTGGTTTGGTTCGCGCGGCTCGAAGTTTGCGTTGTGTCTGTTTGTGAAGCGAATCAATGAGTTGCTTTCGACGGGGAAAGATTATGAATTATGGAGCGATTGTTTTGAAGCACCACAAGGGTCTCTGGTCTGGCGTGTGGGGTCTGGGAATGGAAAGAAAGGTTTCCCTGGTAAAGCCACCAACAGATTCCTCGGCAGATCACCAAGATGAACGAGAATGACTTCAATATCAGAAATGATGATGGTTCGGATGTTCTCTAGTCTTGGCCTTCGCGCCAGTTTTGCTTTATCAGTCATCTCTCGTTGACTGAAGCTCTCGTGGTGTGTTGTTCGCTGTGGTGAGCCGTGTGGAAACATAAAATCCACACAACATTAAACAAAAGCGTCTTGGTGCGCTCTTTGCTGGGGATTCCCCGTTCCTAGCGTTCCGTGCTTTGGAGGTGCATTCGTCTGCAACGTTCGGTTGGTACGCGTAGCAGCAAAACCTTAAACGTGCTTATTATTGCACGTGTAATTTATGGCTATTTATTTCAACTAATGACATAATATACGAAATGAATTATGACGCATGTCTGGTGTGTAACGAAGCTTCCCTGCCAGGCTGTGGTTCTCTGGCTACTAGTGCAAGAGTTGCAGCAGAACGAAAACAGCCCTGGGCCGTGATATTTCTTTCCTGCAGCTCCACAAATGAAACGAGCTTCAAAAGTGCGAAATAGTAACCCCTGCTGGGGTGGTGGCCATTATGAGCCCGGGTCTGAGCTTCGATACCCTCAGGTTCTCAGGTACGGTTGCTCTTAATAGCCGGCAGGATCTACAGTGTGTGCGTTGGAGTGGAAGCTGTCAACGAAAAAAGTGGCTGTAAGTTGACTTATACCTTAACATACGCCACCACCAAGCACGAGGTGATGTATTTTGTGCGCCATTTTAAACGAAAGCAATGCTGCGCCATTTGCTTTGTCGATCGAAATGGCACAATGTGTGTTGGGGGCAATATTTCGTTGGTTCTGTTTGCATTAGAACACTAAACTGTGTTGCATGCTGGTTGTAGGTAAGCAGCGTTTGGCAAAACTATGAACAAAGTTTCATATTGCACACACCCGCGCGCACACACACACACACACACAGGTTGAGGAGCAGCAAGAACAGGGGATCTGTTCGCTGCTGTACGTGGTGAGCATCTTGAGCTATAATATCGTTAATGTGTGCCTGGCATGGAGCAACTTCGCAGCCAGAGCCATCCTTGCGGGAAACGGGCGCCCGGATACACCACCCAAACACATGATGGCCTTGCGTGCCACAATAATTGCCTTTCTTGCGAAGCACCACATGACGGCAACGACCGTATACGACCGAGACCCGAGCGAGGGTGAATTTTCTCACCGACAGCACCCACCCGCAAAATGGCACCGGTTTGTTGAAATGAGCAAACCTGTGGCTCGCCCGAAGGTTGTTACACCAAGAAGTCCGGGGCCCGGGTAATGGTCCCCGCAGGGAGCCCATCCGGATGCGTCGAGTGGGCGACCAGCCAGCCCTCCCAAAACATAATCAGCCTTTATGTATCACCATAAAAAAACGAAAACTACGGCGAAGGAAGCCTGTTACACGTCGTCGTCGTCGTCGTCGTCGCCGTAACCAGTGCCAGTGCCAGGGAAGAAAAGGGTTAGGTGAGAAAGCGTTTTCTTCGTTGGCCAGATGGTCGCGAAACAACGTTGACGCTGTTGCAGGCGATAATAATGCGCCCATGTGGGATCGCTGTAAACAGGCCATTACTTTTGTACGGTTCCGCCAAAGGTTCGTCTCGTCCGAGTCATCTTCGGTTGCGGTTGCAAACGGTAGGATTGTCTCTCCTGGGGTTCTGTTTTTTCTTGCTTTCTCTCTCTCTCTCTGTCTCACTCTATCTCTCCAGTGGAATGTTGGTGAGGTATTAATATCAGACCATCTGCAATAAATTGGCTTCAATGAGAGTCTCGTTCTGGGATGGAGATCTTTGACGACCCTTACCCGTTCACAACCGCCAGTCAGTGTGAGGTACGCAAGTATCGATCTCCTGATGTGACGACGCATCGAGGGTTTGGCGTGTGGTACGCTTCTTTGTTTCGAAGCTCGTTAATATTGCCAATCAGGTATCGGGAACGATTTCTCACTGCTGACGTTATGGTTCCGGATTTCCTGGGATAATTTGGAGCGTTGCGCAGTACCGTATGGTTTAATAACTCTTTCGGGGAAGTTTTAGGATCACTCACTCCCAGGAGCTTACTCACCCCGATCCCCGAGGTTCTGAGCGGTTGGAGGCGGGCAGTGATGGACGTACCGGTAAGTTTGCACCCTCATGCCCATTTGCTGCTAAGCTGATTAGACGTATTAGGAATTTCCTGTGTTTAATTTGTGGTACGTGTGCTGGGGAAGTTTTCTGTTTCGATTCAGCAACTGCCCTTTCTGGGCAGTCCCGTGAGGCGTTAAGGGTCAAAAGTTTTGCCGAGTTTTTGTTGTAAGGATCCTGGAGGATGGGGGAGGTGAGAAAAGCAAGGATACCTCACTATCGGGAATTATCGGAGCCATGATATCGTTATCTGTTTTGTACGGGGGCTACAGTACGTGACTGATTTATTCGACTATTTGCTACGATATGGGGAGGATTACTTTCCTGGCTGTGCTTGATAGCGTGTATATTTACAGTAATAATAAAGACAAAATGTATTCCAAATGCGCAGGATTTCGAATGTTCTTTTACGCTCGTCAAACCTTGCTGCAGGAGCAAGCAGATTAATTAGTGTCGGATCTTACAACCGCTCACTGTTGCAAACGATTGAAAGGGGGACGTTCGCAGGCATAAGACAACGCGTCAAGATTTTCTTAAGAAACAGCCTCCTGGCTGGAGAGAGTGGTCATCGGGCACCGAAAATTACGAAATCCCAAGTGGGCTTTCTGAAGTGCTTGGCAGGTCTCGGTTAAGAAGTGCCGGACGAAGAACCGTTCGCCATTAAACAAAACCTTGCCTGTGCATTCGATGTTGGCCGGTTGGGAGTTGTGATTCAGATCCAATTAAAATTTTATTTCATCCAACGAAGATGTGAAACTGCCAGCTCGTTGCCGGTTGAGTGGGGATTGAAGATGTCTGTGTGTGCGTGTGTGTGTGGGTACATCTTGATAGATCTCCGTAGAACGCAAATGTCCAGAGGTGTGCGGTTGATTGTTGGGATAAAGTTTTTCTCCCCGTGCACGTCTTTGAATCGTAGTGGCAAATCCACTGTCTTTACACTCGCCAACCCATTTACAGGTAGTTTTCTAAACCATAAATCTGATACGAGATAGAGTTTATAATAAACAAACTCCTTGGTACTGTTTGAGGAACTTTTTCTTCTACGAACTTCCACCATCTTTTGTACATAAAAACCCTACAAATGGCCGCTAATGCTAGCACTCTAACAAGCCAACCATCGCCCTTAGGCAGGAAAAAAGGTAACTCGGAGTGGTAGAGACTCAGACAGGCAAAAAAAAAAAACCTACAACATGCTGTAAGGTTCTAACGACCCGAGAGGTAAAACTTGACAACTTAATTCCGTCCTAGTGATGATGTCTAAATTAGTGTGAATTTATCTCACTTGACGCTAGCGGTCGGGCCGGTGTTTTTCGATGGGAACAGGATGTTTTTTAAACCATTCCCCCACCCAGATCATCCCCACCAGAAGACGTAGGTTTATTTTTATTTGGTTTCTTTTTGTTTTAACGTCTCCCCGTTAATAGAGCGAAGAGGAACGCAACGCTTGGAGAGCTCCAGCGCGCTTCAATGCTGCTGGGAGGGAGCGAGAAGGTACGGTTCCGCCAAAGGTTCGTCTCGTCCGAGTCATCTTCGGTTGCGGTTGCAAACGGTAGGATTGTCTCTCCTGGGGTTCTGTTTTTTCTTGCTTTCTCTCTCTCTCTCTGTCTCACTCTATCTCTCCAGTGGAATGTTGGTGAGGTATTAATATCAGACCATCTGCAATAAATTGGCTTCAATGAGAGTCTCGTTCTGGGATGGAGATCTTTGACGACCCTTACCCGTTCACAACCGCCAGTCAGTGTGAGGTACGCAAGTATCGATCTCCTGATGTGACGACGCATCGAGGGTTTGGCGTGTGGTACGCTTCTTTGTTTCGAAGCTCGTTAATATTGCCAATCAGGTATCGGGAACGATTTCTCACTGCTGACGTTATGGTTCCGGATTTCCTGGGATAATTTGGAGCGTTGCGCAGTACCGTATGGTTTAATAACTCTTTCGGGGAAGTTTTAGGATCCCTCACTCCCAGGAGCTTACTCACCCCGATCCCCGAGGTTCTGAGCGGTTGGAGGCGGGCAGTGATGGACGTACCGGTAAGTTTGCACCCTCATGCCCATTTGCTGCTAAGCTGATTAGACGTATTAGGAATTTCCTGTGTTTAATTTGTGGTACGTGTGCTGGGGAAGTTTTCTGTTTCGATTCAGCAACTGCCCTTTCTGGGCAGTCCCGTGAGGCGTTAAGGGTCAAAAGTTTTGCCGAGTTTTTGTTGTAAGGATCCTGGAGGATGGGGGAGGTGAGAAAAGCAAGGATACCTCACTATCGGGAATTATCGGAGCCATGATATCGTTATCTGTTTTGTACGGGGGCTACAGTACGTGACTGATTTATTCGACTATTTGCTACGATATGGGGAGGATTACTTTCCTGGCTGTGCTTGATAGCGTGTATATTTACAGTAATAATAAAGACAAAATGTATTCCAAATGCGCAGGATTTCGAATGTTCTTTTACGCTCGTCAAACCTTGCTGCAGGAGCAAGCAGATTAATTAGTGTCGGATCTTACAACCGCTCACTGTTGCAAACGATTGAAAGGGGGACGTTCGCAGGCATAAGACAACGCGTCAAGATTTTCTTAAGAAACAGCCTCCTGGCTGGAGAGAGTGGTCATCGGGCACCGAAAATTACGAAATCCCAAGTGGGCTTTCTGAAGTGCTTGGCAGGTCTCGGTTAAGAAGTGCCGGACGAAGAACCGTTCGCCATTAAACAAAACCTTGCCTGTGCATTCGATGTTGGCCGGTTGGGAGTTGTGATTCAGATCCAATTAAAATTTTATTTCATCCAACGAAGATGTGGAACTGCCAACTCGTTGCCGGTTGAGTGGGGATTGAAGATGTCTGTGTGTGCGTGTGTGTGTGGGTACATCTTGATAGATCTCCGTAGAACGCAAATGTCCAGAGGTGTGCGGTTGATTGTTGGGATAAAGTTTTTCTCCCCGTGCACGTCTTTGAATCGTAGTGGCAAATCCACTGTCTTTACACTCGCCAACCCATTTACAGGTAGTTTTCTAAACCATAAATCTGATACGAGATAGAGTTTATAATAAACAAACTCCTTGGTACTGTTTGAGGAACTTTTTCTTCTACGAACTTCCACCATCTTTTGTACATAAAAACCCTACAAATGGCCGCTAATGCTAGCACTCTAACAAGCCAACCATCGCCCTTAGGCAGGAAAAAAGGTAACTCGGAGTGGTGGAGACGTTCAGACAGGCAAAAAAAAAAACCTACAACATGCTGTAAGGTTCTAACGACCCGAGAGGTAAAACTTGACAACTTAATTCCGTCCTAGTGATGATGTCTAAATTAGTGTGAATTTATCTCACTTGACGCTAGCGGTCGGGCCGGTGTTTTTCGATGGGAACAGGATGTTTTTTAAACCATTCCCCCACCCAGATCATCCCCACCAGAAGACGTAGGTTTATTTTTATTTGGTTTCTTTTTGTTTTAACGTCTCCCCGTGAATAGAGCGAAGAGGAACGCAACGCTTGGAGACCTCCAGCGCGCTCCAATACTGCTGGGAGGGAGCGAGAAGGGTGAATCGGTTTTTTAGAAACGGGTTAGGTGTTTATGGGAGGGCAACGGTCCGATTCCGATCGATGAAACCGAAAACATGCAAAACATTTATTTTCCTGGCCATGGAAGAAGCATGGGCACCGACCTGCTCTCTCGTATGCGGAAGAATGGTTCTTCAGTTAATTTATAGCTCGAATCGGACGGTGCTGGGGCGGAGAGAGCCACACTGAGAAGGCATGGAATGGTCGCCAAACGGAGCCGGCGATTGGCATAATTAATAAGTGAGGCAGGGTTTTTGGAGTCTCCGAAGGGAAGTCCCGAGATCTTTCCCCCACGGGGGCCATCAGTGTGATCAGTTAGTTGCCTAGTAGTAGAGCGTTTGGTTGTGTTTGGGTGAGCCGATCGCGAGCTAAGCATTGGCCGATGACATCAGAGCGAGCTGCGACGAATTCGGGCTTCGTAATTATCAAATTATCTTATATTTTTACGTATCGGTCGAGAATGGGACGAACGACGGTGGGTTGCGGTTTGATGCACGCTACAACATGCCGTTTTGTGTTCCACTGGTGCTTCCAGGCTAGAGATTTATGACGATCGAGGTATAATTTAAGGCGAAGATGTTTTATAGGCGACATGGGATTGTGATGATAATGTGTGATAGGTTCTAGCAGATAGCTGATGATATAGTCTTACGACGGTTGGCATATTGGCATGGCTTTGCCTTTGTTTCTTGCTCATTCGGCCCTTGAATATGTGATCAATCAATCAGGCTCTAATCTGAAGTCAGTTACAAAAGCATTCGCACAGCAACAAGTCACATCAGCAAGTACATTCTTTGGAGCATCATGTTCAAGATTTTGAGTAGACTGTTTCAAGCTCATTTCTTCCAACGAAACCCAATCCACAACTTACCCATTATCCTAGGCCTGTTTCTGAACATCCAAACATTCGGCACGCCCTTAGCCAAACCCAACAATTTAGGTACGATACGTTACCACAAAAAGCTTTCTCCTCAATCGCTCGATTCTGGCGCCGAACAGCAAAAACCGAAAAAATGCCCAACCGAGAGGTTAGTTAATAGTTCGTTTGTGGCGTATGCGGAAAGGTCCCTTAGCAGTAAGTTACATCGTTTTATGACGGGCGAAGGAGACAACTGAACGGGATATAACTAAATTAAATATACGAGTACAACATACTGTTTTGTTTTGTGGCCTAATGGGGTTTGACATGGTTGTGCCGTGTTCGGGAAGCGGTTGTGTCCGTTTTCCGTAACGTTCGGATCCAGCTGTACAAAACCCATGGTGACAACTTCAGATTGGCCGTTTTGTATCGAGTGAAAGTCTCTTATCCTTTACGACCCTGAGACTCGGAGGCCGCTCGGAGACCGGTGGAAAGCGTTTCAAGCTCGATTGCACGCGTTGCCTACCGTCGGGCGTGTTTGTGCACGGTAAGACAAAAGGAATGTACGACAGAAGGCAAGCCGGAACGACGCCGGGCTATAGTGTGGCAATGGCGAAAACTATTTCGAAAAATACGACCACTTAAAATGTCCATCGTTGTCGTCGTATGTTGTCGCACGTTGATGCAAGGGTGTATCGTGCCGGCCAGTGTATGAAATGTGTCCGTTGGGTGGCATTCTCTAACAATCTGCGGTAGAAATAGGTTGCCGGTAGAAAACGGAGGAACGATTTGGTGGATTTATTTGCTTGCCGGTGATAAAACCACTCCTACAACCGATTGCAAACGGGTCGCGGGACGGAGGAAACGCGCTTGACGCAATCAGTTTCCTGCTGCTAGGCTGGCTGCGCCTGGTGTGCCTTTTACCATCGAGTGAACATTATTTTTATGATTCAACCTCCACTGGGTTGATGATGTCTTAGGTTACCCGGTTTATAGGAGGTGTCGTGAGATTTTTAAAATAGCTCGTACCAATAATTCTTGGTGGCGTTATGGCCACCCCTCCCAGGCCGATATAACTATCACGCTTGATTGGTGTGCGATTAAACACAAACAATACCCAATCAGGTAAGTAAACAAACCGTTCGGCCGTGAACGCCATCACCGGGAAGAGAGCGGGATGGGCTGTGCTAAAGACGCTGTACCGAACCGATCTGATCCATCATCATTATTATCGTGGCATCAGCGTTCGGGATACTCGGGGACGAGACATGTAAATGAACAGTTACCCACGCGGACACGGAGAATAGCACTGTCATTAGCCATCAGCCGTGAAGCGTTTGGAAATTGTTTCATCGCCCGTTCGCACGTTCGTTCGGGCCGGCCCTAGTCCACGCTTGGACCGGGCTGGTATCACCATGAAAATGAGGAAAACAAATCACCTAATGAACCTGATGAAGACTAATGAAAGTTGCTATCAGTTCCAATTCATAAATCTCCTCAACGGGATGACCTCACGCTTAGCCGGGGAAGTTGCCGTACGGCGGAAGGCCACGTTTATCTCCACGGCAGCGTGGAGGAGGAAAAAATATGTCACGTCATTCATGGCGTGCCTTGCTGCGTGGATGAGCGTGGAGTGTCGATGATGTGGCCATTAATCGGTGGCCGGCGGTTGGCGGTGGTCCACCGATTTTGGAACTGGGAACCCACTGGAATGGCTTCTCTCCTGAGCGCTGAGATTAGTAGTGTGCGGTGATGCATAAGGCGCTAGAGGTCAGTTGACCACTGCTACACGGATCGAGTTCTGCTGAAGGGCGGGTAGCGTCATTAGTCGAAATTCAAATAGCTGATCTTTCTCCTCCTACTCGTCTACGGCCGTGCGCCATCTGTGGGGCGAAACGAAGACGGCGAGTGTGGCAGGCGACGCAAAGTACACGGACCAAAAACGGACTGCTTCTAAAGTGCCTATTACGACAAAATGGAATGATAATGATCTCCACTATTTTTCTTGTTTTAGATCTCCTCCCTTGTGTCTTTGGAGAGCTGGACGTATGTGATGAGGATACAACTTCTTGGATGCTAGAATTGGTGGATCGTTTGAGGAATTCTCTGGACGTTGGATGTATGTGCAGTATGTGAGCATGTGACTAGGTAAACGAAAAAAGAGTGAACTGCAGCCATTTGTTGTGCTCTAATGGATATATCGCTAAAATTGGAAGTGTAAAACTGAAACTCTGCCGATCCCATACACTGTTGAGGTTGATTTGACAGCACCCGGTTCGTAGTGCCGGACACTTTCACCTTCCACCGGGACCGGTTTGCATAATATTTAATGCATTGCTTTCGTAACACTGTCACCTTCCTTCCAGGCGCGTCGAGCTGCACAGCCACATTCGTGGTCTATGGCAGGCGATGATCGTACCGAATCGTGCGATCGAAGTAAGATGGATTGAAAGATTAAGTGACTAGAGTTTGGCAGTTGGGGCAGAAGAAAGATAGAAAAAAAACCGACAAGAGGTGAATAAACGTTCACCGAAGGCAGCTGAAAAGAGACCTGTCATCACGAACACGGCACGGCACGGCACGGGAGAGTCCTGCCAGCAAGATCGTGTGCTTTGCGATAATCGATCAACAATATAGCGCCTAATTAAAGATAGAAATTCCCTTCCCTGATGGCCGGTCCGGTTGGATCGAGAGTTGCTTTTGAGGGTGCTGGACATGCTGTGGACCATCAAATATTTTATATAATTTCTGAACTAACAGGGCCATAGGATAGGATAGGGAGGGGAAACACAGGGCACAAAACGGTGGAAAATATTTACGATCGAGGCCCGTTGTACACCTTCGGCACACCATGCCGTGCTTGATGGATCTGTATTCAAACGCGAACGCGCTTTCATCAGGCTCCACAAAAGGAGTTGTGAGTCGCCGGTTCAATCCCAGCTTTTGATTGTGGCTGCGAACAGGCTTGATGTTGTTTTATGTTTTGATAGCATAATCTCCTTTTTTGGTTGGCAGGATAAAATCGCACAAAAAAAAAAACAAACGCACAAAACTGAGACAGCTTCTGAATGAATTTCAACTCCCCAAATCGTCACGTGCTGAAGTTGTGAAATATTATAATCTCCAGCTGTGTCTTTTCCCCTTTTATTGCTGCGAAATCGAAAAGCAGAAAAAAATGTCATATGCAAATTTACTCTCACCTCCTTTCGGTGGCAATACACTCCTTAAAACAAGTCCCACACCATCAGCGGGACAGTTACCACTAATCAGTGTACAACTTTCTCGCACAATTTATCGGATCTTTCGATCGAGACTGAGGGCAGTTTTCAGTTTTGCACACTGAAATTCCAGCCACAACTCTAGCCAGTTGTCCGGCGCTTTAATAAATGCCAATCAATCAAACTACCGCCGGACAAGCCCGAGTATCTGTTGTCATCGGAAACGATCACTCGGTGAGCAATTAAGCTGCGAAGACTTCGGCGAGGATCGCGCTCGCTGCGCGCCCGGCTGTTGAAACATTTTTCGCTCGGGCTTTTTTTTCTGAGGAATTTCTCGGGAATCTGTTTGATTGATGTCCCCCTTCGGCTGGTTGAATGTGAATCGCGCACCGATCAGTTTGTCCTTTGTGGTGGGATTTCATGATATTTTTTTTTTCACCGCCGTTGTGTTTCGTCAATGCTAGAAAGATCCGACAGCTAGGTCGGTACAGTGTCCCGGATCGGTTCAAACTCCGGGAGTCAGCTAAGATTGCTCATCAGCAGTAAAGATTTACGACCCGCGGGCTCTATCAAATCGCTCTCGGTTGTCGCTTTTGATGAGTGGAGTCACATGTCGTGGAGTGGAGATAGATTTGAGCAGCTCAAAATACGGTAGCTAAGAAGAATGGTATTAGATGTCTGCCAGCGGACCTGTGCGGATCTCGAAGAAATGCTCATCACGTATGCTTGCAAGAACTAACCCCGTTTTTTCCGGCATAATGATTCTTCATCCCGGGCAAAGCTTGTTAGAATTGATCCGGTAACATAAATCAACGGTCAATGAATAAAAATCAATCGTTAGCGCAATCGCTCGGAAACGCTGCCGAACCTCGAACCTCGTCGCCGTGTGGCACTACGCCGTGTTTGAAGCAAACAGATTACATTTCCACCTTGCGCCTTGTCGCTGCGGCACAACTTCGTCCCCGGGGAAAGGGTTACGGCAGCGGCCGTATCGACGACGAAGCAGCAACGAGCAGCCGTCCAGAATACATAATTAACAGCGTAAAGTAATTATTTGCCCGGGCTGAGAATGAATCATCCCGGGCCATAGGATGCTTCTGCGCTAGGAAAGCGATACCGTTGAAGTGGGGGGTGCCCCACGATGTGTTCGAATGTTTTGCTCCTCCCGGCGGGCATCGCGGCGCTCCTCCCGACAGACATCGTTACGGATGGTTGTGAAGTGATAACAGCACCGGGCAGCAAGAAACGTGGCACACGGTGAAAAGTGAACCGTTTATCTTCGGGGCCTTTCGACCACGGGTATTCCGGGGCCCTGCCATGAAAGTGACGATAGTCTAGCATTAAACTTTTAATTGCTTCATTTCATCTTCCCGGGGGTTTTAGTTTGTTTTTCCCTTTTGTTGCTGTTGCTTCTTTACCGTGCCGGAGCATTCTTTGCTACGGTGCTCTTACCGAGCTTAGTTGATTGTTGCCAACAGTCAGCGTTTTTCACGGCAAAAGACACAAACGTCCACTGCTTTGAAGGAAGGTAAGCTTGACATTCCAGTTCCAACAGAAATGTTTTGGCTCATTACGAGCCGTGGCTGAAAGGTCAAGCGTTTAATGAAATGATCGACTGATAGCGGGTGGTTTTTTGGAAGACTGGATGCTTTATTGTGTTGTGCTCAGTCACCAAGCGCTTCATTTTGGGGATAAAGACAGCAGAGAATTCGGACAACATGTTACATTTATTATGATACATGGTCTAGGATTTGTGCCTGATGGGACTTTTTATTGTTGCAGCAGTCGTCAAGAGTAACCTTTGATCCAAGCAAGAACTTATGCTCCAAAAATTAGAGTAGGTATCTGTTACGTGCACAACAAAATAGGGCAAAGAAGTTAATCAAATTCTTGAGAACTGAGAAGATTTAGGTTAGGTGTTAGAATGTGTACGACTTGTCTTAGTATGTCTGTTACATTTTTTCCATCATTTAATTTGCGTGCAACCCACTCACGTCATCCATTGGGGCGTATGAAATATTTGCCTTAAACTTAAATCAAATTGATTTCTCTCCAAGAGGATTACGGATGGTCGGCAAATTTCACGCTTTTCATCTTTTTCGAACGATGACTCGGCTTACAAAACGAACGCGCCAAAGCGAACATTTCAATCAGTCTGACTGGAAAGCCGAGCGAAAAAAAAAACACACCACCAAACAAAACGGTACATCATTCCCCTTTTTTTCGAAAAAGGATCATCTCCAGCCACGGCAAAACAAAACCAAAAAACTACGAAAAGATAAAGCTCCGGCCAAAACATTTCCGTCCGCTGTCCGATGTCCGACTGGATGACAGCTGTTGAAATGCAATTACAAGCGACTGCATCCGCAATCCGCGAACTGCAATCGAGCGGTTCGTGCCGTGAGGCTTTTTGGGCGTAGGCAAACGTTTAATTTTATCGTTCCATTTGATGAGCACACACATTGACGAAATAATCCAAAATCCTGGCCGCCGTCTTGGAACGGGTCTTGGCCCGGGAGTAAGACATTAGCCGATCAGGTTTGGACGCGGCTGTCTTATCAGAGACAGCGACCGAGGTTGGGAAGGGATGTTGAGGTGGCGTACATCTCAAAACCGATGTAGTCAAAACGGGGAAGGACACCGGCTTTAGTCGCGGTTTCTCTTTTCAACGTTGCGTTCGACGATTTGCCCGGAGGCTACGGTCATCACACGTCTCCCCCACTCTCCCTATCGCTCTCTGTGCGGAGGCTGGGCGTTGATGGCTGTCAGTTGGGGTAGAAAATCCCGAACCGCCGAACCTCACCAAACCTCAAGGCCAGCGGTGCAGTCGGTTTCGTGGTCATCTCCATGGGTCGATTTCATGTCGGCTGTCAGGCGCGCGTTGATGCACCCCAGTGAGACCTGCACCCTAAAATCCTGACCATCCGGGTCTGGGTGTCTGCAACATGTAGAGGAATCCAAGGATGGCACGAATGGAGGTGGGGTGCGAAAATCTTCACCCAACGTGGCAGGGCGTTGAAAATGAGGCGCTGCGGTAGATTCAGCTTTAATTTTCGTCCTGTCAAAAACAAAATGGGTGCATCATACCGCCCACCTTTCGAGGTTCGGGTTAAATCCCTGGCACTGGATTTCAACAAACTCTCGCGGTAGGAATTTCGCACCAAACCAAGCAGATTTCCGCAGCAGTACTTTAAATTGCCGGACAAAGGTGGTGATGCATCGGGCGATGTTGAAAAGTGAGGCAAGGCGCGAATGTAATAACCTTCGGTGGAAGTTTTATGCAAATAAGACACAACACTCGTTGTTCTGTGGAACGGAACAGCGACAACTGGCAAAGAGGCGAAAAAATAAATTCCCTCAAAGGCCTTGTCGTTCCGAGGGTGAGGATAGGTCATTATCATAAAGTTGTTAGATATTTATCATGCATAGTATTCGGGTGCCCGACCACTGAGAACGAGTACAAACAAATGGCACAACAACAAGAACGGCACCACAACACGGTAAAGTTGCAATGTCTCATTTGACGTCCAGTAAACCGTCAGATTGCTACAGCAGCTTGTACCGACGAAGAAGCAAGATTTGAAGGAATAACGAAGAACATCTCTCCTATCCATCGAACAACGTCTTGGAATTAATTAAAAACCAAAGACCGTTTGCAAAACAATACTCTCCCGAAGAATACATGTCAATACAGTGTATCCCCCGGCGGCCTCCAGGAGGTCACTTTCAGCAAGCAGCACTTCCAGCATCGCGGGTCACTTCGAAAAGGTCGCTCGATAAAAGATCTTGCCCCGGATGGACATGACCAAACCGTTCCACGCACGGTCCAGCAACGAAGATGAGCAGCACCGGGCAAAGAAACAAATCACTCATTTCTCCGCCAATCTTCCAGTCCACACCAGCAAACGATGCGGACGCACACACCGTTTTGTATCAACCACCATTAAGAACGGGGTGGTTCGGCTTCCGGAATGAGGGAACTGCAACTGCAACAGCAAGCCGAACCAAGTTCCACGGCAAGCGTTCCTGTACAAATGTCATAGCGAAACGGCAGTGAACAGAGCAGCCCGATCGGACTTCTGGATAGGAGATGCTCGTTTGGGTTTTCTTCGGTTACAATCTTGCTTCCAACAACTTCAGGGTACATGTTTCGTTGATGTTCCTTTGGCAAACCCAACCCCCTTCCCGCTGGTATCGGTACAATTTGAGGTATTCTCTGCCTTCCGTTTTCGTGCGGTGGACAAAGTTCCTTTCTTTGTTCTAAATCGTTTTTTTTTTCGTTTCAGCCAAGCACTGCTATTGCCGCCCTTTCCTGCTCAGTGGCTTCATTTAGTGTGCTGACGAAATCTTTTCCGAAGGGTGCTTAAAATACGAAACTCACCAAAGGGGCGTTGTAATTGTGCGCTCGAGAGTCTGTCTGTGTAGGAAGCACCAAGAATTCCAGCAAAGTTCCCAAATCTTCCCCATTCCGAGTTCACAGTTCTCGGTCTCAGTGGTTCCCCCCCCCGATTAGCCGTTTGTGGGACGTCTGGACGAAACGCTTCTGCATTGGTTGCATCCTCCACCTTTCCCAGGAGTCCTGGTAAACGATAATGTGTCACCGAAACGGACAGTCTATATGTCTCGTCATGATTAATCGCTAAATCGTGGATATTTACTCAACATAATTTTACTCCCCGGACCCGAACCGGACACACGCTGGATGGGACTGTGAAGTCGGCACCGGGTGGAAGGTCCGCGCGAGTAGTGGACAAAGCGACAGAGTTTGCTTGTTTTGGTTTCCGTTTGCTTGCAAAGCGATGCAATCGTACTTGATAGTGGTAGGACTTCTTCAGCAGCCCAGGCCCGTCTTCATTCGGTGTTCTGCAGCGGTTTTCCCTTGGCCTCCACGGGTAGCTTGTTTATCACGGTCTTGCTTTTCTTGCGTCCAAAGTTGGGAGAAGAATTTGCAGCGCAATTAATCAATTGGCATTGTTTAGGAACAATGCCTAGGATGCAGCCCTCGAACAAGGCACGGTAATTATTCCTATTTTTATCGGTATTTACTGAGCTGAGCTGGGAATGGGGAAAGGGATGAGTTCATGTAACTATGGTTTGTGTTTAAGTTATTGTAACAGTTGCTAGAAACAGAAATGTATCGGGTTGTGGTGTCTAATATATTTCAAGTAATTGCAATTTCCCTTTTTTTTCTTCTGGTAAATGATATTAAATTGTCTACATGTTCTAGGCATTGCCCCGTTAAAAGTCCTAAAATGTTGTGTAACTTAAACCTTGCATTGTTATAACTATGTGGGCAGTTGTGTTGTGATCTCTTAAACACTTCAAAATCGAAATAATTGAATAGTAAGAGCTCCAACAGCGCTTCCTCATGGTGGATTGGTGTGAACTGCAATCAGTCAGAACAATCGGTGAAACATCGATTCTTCTTTCCAGTGCGCAGCACATTACTTGATTGGTTCGAGCGTGCCTTACTGGGCCGGAACCCTTCCCATCCGCTCGAACTTTTCTCCCGGCGAAGAACGGTTGGGTACGTGGGGTTTGGCTGCAAACATCCACGAATTCATTTTTAACGATCATGTTTGGGTTTAAATGATCGACCATCGTGCCCACGGTTGGTCTGCATCACGTCCCCTCTCCAATGTCCTGCCACCAGCGGTCTGCATCACGTCCCCTCTCCAATGTCCAGCCACCAGCGGCACCATCGTGCGCCCACAGCAAACAACAACGGTCGTCAACGATGCAGCGGCCGATAAAGATAAAGCAAGAAGTGGAGAGAAAAAAAAAACGCTCCGGACACCGGAACACCGTCGCCGATGGTAAAGTTGGTGCCGCGTTTTTGCGGTGTGTTTGTTTTGTTTAGCCTTTTGGCCGCTTTATTTTGCTTATTCCCGAGTCTTGCTTTCCGAGGCGGTAATTGAAGAAACTGGGCGCTGTGTTTGCTTTGCTGTGGCATGACATTTTCGGGAACTCGCGGCAGTTGGATGTCACACACGGACACAGGGAGGTTTGAGGATTTCGTGAGCCAGAACGCCGGAGTCACTGGCTGACAAATTGTTTGCAGAAATGGTCGGTTGCATTTTGTCGTCCAATCGCGGCTGCCCAATCGGTTTGTCCACCGGAGCTACTCGTGCTTTTGGTCAACCCACGCCTTTCCCGGGACGTCGTGTGTTTCAAATAACTCCGTGCGGCCCCGGACGACGAGCGCAAGATGATGCGATGATTTTTGCCGCGAGGCTATTAGCGAGATATAAAAAGAATATTGGATGCAAACCTGGGCTGGCTTTGTTTGTGTTTGTATGTGTGTGTGTGTGTGTTTTTATGTTTTAATTGTATTTTACGCTTTTAATTGTCGGTCGGATAATTCTTTCCATTTATTCTTGATGAAGGTAAACAAAAACTGCGGTTAATTCTGTTTTTACGACAAATGAGCTTATGATAAGTTACTATAATAGCTGAATCTTTATGTTCACGGTTCCTTCAATAGGAGGACGCAATGAATTATTAATTAAAAATATATATATAAAACATCAAATAGTCTGTATAACACATCAAATAGTCTAAAGTAGTAGCGTACTGGAATCATAAACCTCTCAACAAACTAGACGTGTCTTGTGTTAAACTTCCTTGAATATGCTTTAAAAAAGAATTAACCGTTGTAATGGTGTAGGCTGGGCCAGATTAGATTTGATCTCAGAATTTAGGGCGTGACTCATTGCTACCACATGCTATTTACCATTCAAATACAAAATGCATAATTTATGCTCTTTTGGTTCTAAGTTAATTTAATTTAATTTCGTACTTCTACCGACCTTACGCTAATTGTAATTAAGTACCTTTCCCATGGTAATCTAATTAACTATCATCTTTTAGTCCAAACAAACGAGGCTCCCACTTTCGCTCGAAGACGCTGCACACTTGAATTCGCTTGCCCGGAGCAGTACCTTGATAAATTGTAAGCACTTTTTAAAACGACAATTGACAACCAGTTTAAAACACCACGGGTACACTTGCATCCGTGGTAAGTCGTACGTCTATGTCCCATTAACACTGGTTTGCGAACCAGGACTTAAATTAACATATCCATTCAGGGCGCTAGCGCTGTGCGATGCAGCAAGCAAGCATCGAACCGGCGGAGGGATTAGCTTACGGGGACTCGCGCCCGTTCAACTACCCGCCGTGGCTTCCTCCGTAGGTCGGTAAATTGGATCGTACATTCTTATCGAAGCAGTAGTACTACTTTGATTTCAATGCATCTTTTTCCCCGACTGCACCAACGGATCGGATCGGAAACATGGCATCGAAGGTATCGTGATGTTTTGTTTCTTGTTGTGCATTCCCCGGGTGCATTCCCGGCGAGCTTCGTTCTTCCCATTTGGTGGTCTAGAGCACCAATGTCCAGAGTAGAGTGGCCTACCGCAATGGTGGTGGTGATGGTGGTGCTGGTGGTCATTAGCCGATGCGTCGTCCGACGAGACCGATTGGATTTCACGGTCCTTCAATCCGTTGAGCCCCGCACCGAACGGACGCGTAATCGAAGTTAATAAACTTCCCGACCCGGTCCCCGGCCGGTTGTGATGCGTCGCCGATGTTGCAGGCGGAATTTTTAGCAGATCTCAGAATTTAGGGCGTGACTCATTGCTACCACATGCTATTTACCATTCAAATACAAAATGCATAATTTATGCTCTTTTGGTTCTAAGTTAATTTAATTTAATTTCGTACTTCTACCGACCTTACGCTAATTGTAATTAAGTACCTTTCCCATGGTAATCTAATTAACTATCATCTTTTAGTCCAAACAAGCGAGGCTCCCACTTTCGCTCGAGGACGCTACACACTTGAATTCGTTTGCCCGGAGCAGTACCTTGATAAATTGTAAGCACTTTTTAAAACGACAATTGACAACCAGTTTAAAACACCACGGGTACACTTGCATCCGTGGTAAGTCGTACGTCTATGTCCCATTAACACTGGTTTGCGAACCAGGACTTAAATTAACATATCCATTCAGGGCGCTAGCGCTGTGCGATGCAGCAAGCAACCATCGAACCGACGGAGGTATTAGCTTACGGGGACTTGCGCCCGTTCAACTACCCGCCGTGGCTTCCTCCGTAGGTCGGTAAATTGGATCGTACATTCTTATCGAAGCAGTAGTACTACTTTGATTTCAATGCATCTTTTTCCCCGACTGCACCAACGGATCGGATCGGAAACATGGCATCGAAGGTATCGTGATGTTTTGTTTCTTGTTGTGCATTCCCCGGGTGCATTCCCGGCGAGCTTCGTTCTTCCCATTTGGTGGTCTAGAGCACCAATGTCCAGAGTAGAGTGGCCTACCGCAATGGTGGTGGTGGTGCTGGTGGTCATTAGCCGATGCGTCGTCCGAAGAGACCGATTGGATTTCACGGTCCTTCAATCCGCTGAGCCCCGTACCGAACGGACGCGTAATCGAAGTTAATAAACTTCCCGACCCGGTCCCCGGCCGGTTGTGATGCGTCGCCGATGTTGCAGGCGGAATTTTTAGCATGTACGTTTGTGGCTTCCGGAGCAGATGCCCCCGAGATTCGCACAGCGGTGTGTGTGCGCGCCTTCATGCTGTGCGACCGAGTACTTTGAGAGTTTCAGCTTACCGGTGGCTTCCCGTTGGTTCAGGGGCGAAACCAATAGTCACATCACGGGCTGGTTGCGTACGTTCCGTTGGTTCTCGGGGAGTCCGTTGTGAAGGTTGAAGCTGTACATCAACCTTTGCCGCGTAACTTGAGAATGTCCGCCGCAAAACATACCGCCCGTCCTCCGCGGCTGGTGAGGCTTCACATTTTCGGGTGATGAAGATCCTCCGTTTCCCCGACGGTTTCTCAAGGGTTGGACTGATTTTACACGGCCCGACTGTCTATGATTCTGGCTGGTCGGGGAATGATCATTCAAACCGACTCCGGCCGCCACAGTTCCTGTGGCCAGTGGCTCCGGTAAGCCTGAGCACAGCAGCTGGAAAGCCAGTCTTATAAATATGTACACGTCATGTCGTATGGGGGCATGATTTATTGAGCTATTTTCTGCACATTTTATCTACGCCCGGACATCTTATCTGCGGCATGAGCTCGCTGCGCGGCTGGCTGGAGTGTTGGGAATAGTAACAGCAAAAAGAGAAACATTAGTACTGATACTCAATACTATAAGAGGTCCCTCTCGAGAGTGTGTGTATATGTCCTTCTGTCGAGCGTTCATAATTTACAATTGCTGAATAATTCCAACCCCGAGCGTCCAGTGGCTAGAGATTTGTAATTACTCATCGGATCGGATTAAATGCACCGTGTCCGTGCGTGTTGTAGTTGCCACTGATAAGTTCAGACAGAAGCCATGCTTGAGTGGTTGCTCAAGATCAATTACTAATTTGCCACCACCAACGGCCACTCGCAGCGTACAAAGCGTGTTCCAGATAGAAAGCGCAACGTGCAAAACGAGTTTATGCTCCAGTTTGAATAAAAATTACATTTAAATGAGCATTTCTTTCTTTGCTCCCATAACACGACCACCCACGGGAATGTTAGCTTGCGAACGCTCTTGAAATCCCTTTCGCCCTTTGCCCGATTCTTGAAAGCATGTTTCTGTTTAATTAAAACAAAGCCCGCTGTACCGATACCGTGTGGTGCAACTCGAAATCGTGATTCGGAAGGATTCGTTATTGTTTTTTGATTATCTTGCAGGAAGCCAACGGAAACGATCGGGCCTGAGCAGCAGAAGACGGGAAGACAGAAGAAAGCTTCGTTTGTTTGTCTCCGTGCAAGTGTAATTTCGGTTTCATCGGTTGCAATTGTTCTCGGTTTAAACATTGCGCACGGAAATGGCTAACAATGTTGAAATAATTAGTCACCAAAGACGCAACCAGCAGTACGCCGCCGTTTGCTTGCGGCATCATTAAAAACGGCATGTACGACCGACCGTACCGACAACGAGCGGGAACCGTCATTCCAAGAGAGCAAGAGCCTAGGTTTGCTTAGTAAAAGGGGTGATTGATTCCGTTTAATTTCGAAGCAACTGGCTTTGATCCGGGCTCCGGGAAACGTGCCTCGGAACGTGAGATGCAACGTGCCCCAGTATAAAGTGACACCCGAGACCTCCATGCAGAACAGACGAAGAAAATTGTTGGCCATGGGCGGGACGATGCGAGGATGCGATACAAAGTGAAGCTGGTAAAGGTGACAGTGGAATCGGTGTTGTCTCTTAATTAGCATAGGTTTAAGTTCGTCGTTACTTTCGCGACGAACTGGTGTAAGCTTTGATGGGGTTTCCCGGGAACTAGTAACTGGTGCAAGTAATAATGATATTTATTTCCACTGACAGGCACGGCAGTACGCGACAGCACCGCAGGCTTCTGACCGACCATGGTCTCACACTGGACGTGCAAGGCACTCGGAAGGACTGCCGCTCGGAGACAAGAAGCTGCCAGGCTGATTGTGCAACTTCACCCACCCCGAAACACTGCGGGAGGGCTTCGCAGCGCAAGGGAGGCCAGGAATTCATTTATTCTCATTTGCTAAAGCTTAAGTAAGTCGACCGAAGCACCCCTCCCGTGCCAAGCAGCTCCAACAGTGGGAGGAAGCAAGTCAAGAATATCACAAGAAATCACAACCTGCCAGTACTCGATCATTTCGGTGTGTCGGCAAAGCGCTTTGCCCGGAACACTGTCCTGTGTGCCCTGTGTGTAACGTGTGCTGCAACTATTTGTGTGCAGTAATGCCAGGCCAAGTATGGAAGCGAATGGGAAACAAAGGGGGGCAAGAAGCAGTAGCAGACGCTCAATGTCGACCCCGGCGAGATAATGAGATTATGTACTGAAGACGGAGAACCGTAACAGACCATTAAAAGTACAGCCACTAGACAAGGCGCTCGGGAAGATGCGAAGCATGCTGGAGTAGCATAAAGACATGAAACGCTTGTAGTTGGGTGAGCTAGAAATTAAAAGCACATTTTCAACCCGCAAGACGGGTCGCACCTGAAGCGGAGGAGCAGCTGCAGCTGGTGGAGCAGATCAATTCTTCTACGGATTGACAATATTAAAATGGAATTATTGTAGAACAAGCGGTGGTATTTACTGATCACGGACAGATCCGACTACTGGCGTCGTCGGTGCACGTGCATTTATGTTGCATTGGGAGAGTCTTTAATATGTCGTTTAGTAGGTGTAGTGCAGCTAACTGCGGTAGTTCTCCGGTTAAATGGTTGCGCTTGGAAGTGGGAGATTTGCAAACGGAATCCACCAAGAGACTTCAAGTAGTTCTAATGTCAACAGAAGGGTCGAATTGGATTCTTGAGGAGTAACGAAGGATTCATGTAAACTTCAAAATATTTCGTATTTGGATATTGTTGAAATTAAGTAAACAGAATTTTGAATATTTATAAAAAGACTAACCTTGGTAACTGGCTTACCTTCCCAAGGCCAGTAATTGCAACATCGTATTCTAGTCGGTACAGTCGTTAAGAATTATCGCACATGTAATGCACTATTTCTTTGTGACTAACGAGACCGCGCATTTCCCAAAGCTCTCCCGCTCGCAAGTGCAATGTGCATCACATCTGCCATTTACCACGCACTGGAACTGCATCCCAGCACACTCCACTCAACCGCTGGGAGTTCTTCGATGGGATACGATTGGGTTTTCTTTCACTGCGGGCAGGGCAAGACGGAGCTTGTTGCCGTACAAAGAATGATAATGGTTTCGCCTCCCAAGAAACGGTTGAATTGTAGAGCGAGTGAAACCTTAACGCAACGCACCCTCGTGTGATCTTTGTTTGCATCGTTCGAGGTACGCGACAAATGGATGTGTAACCTCTGAAAGTATGTGTGTGTGTGTGTCTGATGGGGATGATCTCACCGTCTTATGCATCCATTTCTTCCCCTGTTTCCCAAATCGATAAGCGAAGATCCTTTTTATTTCTCACACTCTTCGTTTGGTGGTTGATTTTGTGTGTGTGTGTGTGTGTGTGTGTGTGTGTGTGTGTGCGTCAAAGAATTGCAAAGAAAAACTGGTATGCGCTGTGGATGGTACTTTATGCTTATGCGATGCACTCGTACAAGTGGAACTGATTTTCCACCCTTTTCTGGTGACATTTTGTTAAAGCTGCCAGTGCTTCGTTATTGTGTAGCTTTGTAGTCGTCGCGCATCGAAATAGTGTTACTGTTTTGCTGTTTTCCAATCCCCACCCCCCCGGTTAACGCCTCACCGATGGCACTTGGGCGTACCGAAAGCACGCGGAATGGAATTTAAATTAAATTTGCAACTCGCGCAACCGAACTGACAGCGCGAACAAAGCGGATCAATAAATTTTGGCACTTCCTCCCTCGGATTGAATGCTGGGTGTATCGCCGGGCCGGTCGGTTCATTTTCAACCTGATGGTTCGATGTTGTTTTGTTTTTCCTTTTGCTGTTGTTGCATTTCCTTCGGTTACCATGTGAACAGACGCGAGGTGGGAAAGCGCGTGGTTCGTGTTTTTTGTTTGGTTTTGTTTTGTTATATTGTTGTGCCCTGCAACGGAAGCTGTTGCAATTCCAAAATACCGATGATTGCGTTATCGACGGGTTTATTGGTTCTGTGGTTCGCGAAACGGTAGTAATAGCGCCTCTTGATTTAATTGGATGGCCATGAAACGATCGAGCGGTGATGGTGAAGCAGTGTGCATCCTTTTCCCGTGCCGATTTATCCTGTGCAATGAGCGGTATGGGAAATAATGTTCATTAATTTCTTTCATTTCCTTTGCTGGAGGATGAGCATTAACTATTGTGGCAGTGAATGAATGTTGAAATGTTTGCACGTGAAGGGTGTATATTTGAAGTGTTTATAAGTTTTTGTTTACGATTCATGGACATCCGTAACTTCACTTTAATACTTGCGATATACGCCCAAATGTAGGCAATAATAGTTTAAATGCGAGTTTAAATGAAAGGAATAGTTTAAACTAAATTTACGATCGCACGAATCTTGGGTCCAAGTACTAAACTTATTCAACTGTACAGAATCGCCTTTTTGTTACACAATAGAGCACTATTTTCAAAACAAAGACTATCGATAGAAAGTTAAGCAAGAGCATTAATTGTGATTGAAATAAAATTATTCAGCTGTGTACACTTATACGTTTCCTTTTCTTGCAGGTTGCACTGCCTTAACCAGCGCAAACCAAATGGAGCCAGAAGATTCACCCACCAGCACCGGGTTGAATGCAATGGAATGCAACGGAACGAAGGTTTCATCCGTACCAACGTCGACACAGTTCTCAAGTAGACGGAGTCCCCAAGAATAAGGAATCTAATGGTGGTAGTTGCTGTGCTGCTCGTTCGAAAAGGAATGGGAAAACGGTTTGTCCTATTAAGCAAATGCACCGGTGCCCCTATTTCACGGTGCGCAAGGTGTTGCTGGGCTGTTTGGGTTTTACACGGCAGGCAGTCATCGGATGCCCGTCAGCATGTGGAGCATGTGTGTTGTTGCTTCCGTATTGCTACCGGGCGCAGTTTTACAATCAACTTTGCAACCTGCTCGATCCACCGATGACGATAACCGGCTGGCAGGCAAGAGACTCTCAAACAACAACGAGCGACGAGGACGACGACGATAAAACCAACGGCAACTGACACCTCGAATGCAGCTTCGTTCTATTCAATTCAATTCAATTATGGAGAATTTATAATGCAAACTGTTTATTCGGGAAGGCCCGTTCCCGACCGACTGACCCCGGGACTGCTCCCAACGCCAACACCATTAGTTCGGAGCAGCTTGTGCAACAACGTCGTCTGCCCTTGTTTGGGAAAGCCTGGCCCCACCATTCGCTGGCCCCGGGTTCGGGTGAAACAAAACATGCATTAAGTAAATCGAACCGAGTACTACTTCAACCTCTGAGACACAGCGAGCACTGCAGAAGCGTGCTTTCGCCTTGCATGGCTTTAGTATTTCGGTGCAAAAGCTCCTCTTTGCATTGATTTCCTGTCTTCGATAGCTGTACGCTTGGGGATTTCGGTTCAATCGGGAGAAACCGGCGAGAATAAAATTAATCAACTAAAAACGCACACACACACACACACACACACACACACGTCGTGGCACGGGTGGGACAATCTTTTTGGCGAAAAAAAAACATCCCAGCACCAGCACTCAAAACCGGAGAAAATCCGATAAGAGAAGCAGTTCTTTGATAATTGCCCCGAGTACGTTTCATTCCTTTCGGTGATTTCGATCGAATTGGAGTCGCCTCAGGTTCACTAGCAGTGCGATAACTACGAAGCACTACGATAGCTTTAAACGGTGGGCTGGGGTTAGCTTTCAGGCGGGTGGCCTCTACCTCCCACTCCTAAAAAGGGTTTACTATTGACTCAGCATTCGTTCTGCAATGAGTGTACGCGGTACGAGCGCGCGTGTGTGTCATCTTTCCCATATTCTCCAACGACCATATTTAGTTCGTAGGTCACCCGAGCACACGCGGTGCAGTTGCCTGAGACCCTTCTGGGTCGTGGGATTTTGCGCTTATCTAAACGTTTGTACAATTTTCACTTTAATTTGCAGCGAAACTATTTTAATCAATTTAATCTCGTCAACGAAAGCGGATCGCCAATCGTCGTCCGATCGGTGTGCGCCGCGCGTTTAGTCAAGCACTACGAAATGCATGGAAAAGCGAAACGTGCAAAAACAAACGGATTCAAAGCGTAAAGCAAACGTTGCTCTGTGAACCACCGATGCACACTCCGGTGCACCGTTCTGTTGCATCGGCGATGTTACGATGCGCTTTTTCTCCGGATGCCTAGAATCAACCCGGTGTGAAGGGGGTGAATCGGGTATATAAAAAAACACACACAAGTAGAACTTTAGCTTGCACAATTGGTTGAAAATTAATTGATTTCCTTTTTCGTACGACGATCGAGAGCCAAAGAGAAAGAGAGAGAGAGAGTCAGCGAAAAATTAAATTTCGTAATTAAAACAATCATTGCCGTGGTCCATGTTGTCTCTCGGTGTCGTAGCGCGCGAGTTTAGCTGATTTTATTAGCTGCATCAATCAGTATCGCACCATGCGGAGTGCACGCGAGGGCAAGAAATTCCTTCGCACAAATAGGGCAATAAATGTACGCTAGCTAACGATACAGAATTGATTAGCCCAAATTTGGCGAATGTTGCTTGTAAAGCTGCTCCAATTAAGCTTTTAACGTTGTCTTTAATGCGATTCTCCGGTTATTGAAGCGATTTCAAATGTTATTTTAACGAATCAAAATTGGACATTAAAAAGACAATTTGATTTGCGAATTATACAACTCTTGGTGTATGCGCTTTTATGGTTTAGACACCAGATTGGCCTCACACCTAGTTCGACTTGGAAAAGGACTTCTTTGCAAGAAATCAATTCACGTCAAATTAATTAAAATACGATTGTGCGATGCCAATGTTATTACTGCAACTCTAGAGTCAAACGTTGTTGTACTTCTACAGGTCACCGGTGGAACATGCGACCATTTCAACTAATCGAACCCATCAATTATATAAGCCCGAATTTCCTGTTCTACTCAAAACACTTGACGCCCTGTCCATCCCTCCACCATCTTCACTGAAGAGTATTTTCGTGTTTCATTTGCATGAACAGGATCCATTTCTTGAACAGCACACACATCAAAGATGATGTACGGTGGTACTTCTCTCACTCTCTCTCTCTCTGTCCCAGCCTTCCTGTAACAATAGTGCCAACGCCTGTCATGTTTTGCCAACGATTCAAACATCGTCTTGCACTCTTCATCAGCATCGTCAGAAACTTTTTGACAAAGAAAATCCTCCCCGTTTAGAATCTGACTCCCTCCGTGTAGACACTTCTCGCAAAACCTCAGGGTTGCCGCTTGTTTTCTTTAGCCGGGATTCATCCGTAAGCTTCGTTCATTTGGCAGATCTCGACAGCGCTCAACCGTTCTCGGCTAGAAACTAACAAACGCCTGGATGCTTGCTGCGCTGCGTTTTACATCAGCAAACTTTTGTTCTAGCCGGGGTGTGCCTTTGGTCCTACTATTACCGCTTTCCTGGGACTGGAACCTGTGTAATGGTGGGAGTGTGCGAAAAAGGCAAGCGCTGAGAGAACATTGCTTCAGTATGTTGACTTCACAAGAAACCACTAGGTTCCATGTTTGGGGATTCTCGGTGGTAGTAATATTACACGTTTGCTGCACACTACACACACGCATTGACCACGGCGGGTCGGATGAAATGGACCAACCTTTCGCCGAAACCAAGTTCAGTCGTTCCGGACGATCCAGGCCACCCGGCGGGGCTTCCCTTTTTTGGTAAGGTAAAAAGGAATTGTTTGCGCAAAATGGGACGCTCGCTCATTTCGGCAAAAGAACATCATCGGTGGGGTGTACGGGTAGCCCAGAACCATCCGCTCGAGCTTTGCACATTCGAGCTGTGTTGGTAAACTAATAATGAAATGAGTTGTGTTTCCCGGTGTATCGTGGTGGTGGTATAGCTATCAGCAGATGTAGATGATTCGCATTCTTCGTACAGGCTGGTAAGCTTACTTTTGGCTGTTTCCTGGAGAATGTTAAAAAAAATTACTGGTAATAGTGAACTATAAAGGAAATTTAAGTAAAATCTGTTGAATGTGGCACTTATCAAAGAAAGAGCTTTCTATTCGTGCGAATAACGCTATCAACTACAAAGGATAACGCTCGACAACAAAAAAACGGTAAGGGAAATCGTTACAGGGAAATTGATAACATTATAGAGATTTCCCCTTTTAATGTATGCATATTAAAACATTGTGCTGTAGCAGTACTGCTGCGATTTGTGATGACACCAGTCTCTCTGCCGCTTTATGATGCCTATCAGTATCGGGATGAATTCTGCCGGTCTGTGGATACAGGTCAGCAGGTTCAGTTTTTCACTCCGGGTTCAGATAACAAAGATGATGATTAAATTTTAAACCTAACAAAAGGACGACTACAGTGTTCTGGGTGTTCTGGGTGGCCAGTAAGCGGCAGGAGAAAACGACGAGCATTCCATGTACTCCACGTCAGTGCTCGTACATGTGTCGGTGTGTCCCGGAATTATTTGGTGTATGGCCGCTCATAAAGCATCCTGGATGTAGCAGCAGTAGTGGACCGAAGCCTTCTAGGTCTTCCGAAATTAGGATTCCCATTAGAGTTGGTCCGAGTTGGAAAATAGCTTAGGGAGGTGCAAGAATCTGGGTTTTTCCCTGGAAGCTTCGAACCGTGTTCTGTCGGGCGGGGGATGCTTAGAAGTGAAGTACCGTGCTGAAAGTTACACATTGTAATTAGATGGAAATTGCGTCCAGAAGACGCAGGCCTGGTGGCACACATTGGTTTGAACGGGGGAATCTCTCTGGTAGTGAAGGTAGTGAAGGTACAGGATTACTGCAAGGGGGGGCGCTCGGTGCATATGAAACTGAGCTTACTGATGAGCGGCGAATGCATGAAACTGAGCCTTGGGTGCTTCCAGCTCAGTAAAGCTTTTAATTGGATGTACGCAGGCAACAATGCTCTATTTATGCACATGCACTTGCACAAAAGCGCATTCAGGCGTAGGTGGTTTGAGTGTAAAATGGAAAGGTTTCATTTTCACGTTTTGAAACTCGCAAGAACTTCTAACAGACTTATCAGTGCTTCACGTTTGTTTGTCCACGTGTGGCTGTGTGTGTGTGTGTGTGTGTGTGCAAAATGCCCATATCTACCGTACGCAGTTGCGGTACCAATTAAAAAGCTCCTTGCAGCGCATCATTTCTCAACCCGCAAGCACATTTGATTTGCGTCGGTCGGGTTTGGGAAAGCGAGCATAAATAATCTTTAAGGCCCCCCCCCGTCCCAATTCCAACGCACCGGGCAAGTTCTGCATGAGCTAAAACACACAACGATCGCACCGCAGTGTGTCCTGCACACCATCCTTGCGGGAAAGTGCAATTTTTATGCTTCTGATTGGCGCACGATCCGCGAAATCGGTCCCCCGTGGCTAGACGTTAATTTAGGCGCTTCTCGAATCGAAGCTGTTGAAACGGTGCACAAAACCCGAAAACCCCTAGCATGGCGGGTTCCTTGGGCAAACAACGAAGGACACGCGAATAAAGAAAAAAACCCCTCGGAAGAAAACCTCCTGCCAATATAAGGATGGAGCCGGGAGATAAATTTTTCGATGCGTCGCGCTAAAGCTGCGAATGCAAAAATTGATAATTTGACAATTGTCTTCTTGGTGGATCTTCTGGTACGGGGCAGTTCCTATGGGACCCGTTTGTTTGTTTTTTGTTTCGCATTTCCCTTTTTTCTTCTCAGCATGTATCGTCCGATCGTTTTGTTGTGTGCATTTCATCGGGTGTGATATCAAATTTTAATTTATGGACCTCTTTTTTGCTCTCTCTCTCTCTCTCCCTTCGATGGCTTTTGCGAAACACCTTAGAAAACAGCCAGGTTGCGCTTGAAGGCTACTCTCGAAGCAAAAGGGCTAAATTAAAGTGGAGGCAAGTGGAAATCAAAATGCAATCTTTGGGCTGTTTTTTTTTACGCTAGTCGTTAGGGAGCAGCTAACAGGATAAAATTACACACGGCATAAATCAGGCGCAGTCCGTGTGTCGTCGTCTGGTAACGATAATTATGGCTAAGGGGTGGAACTAACTAAAGAAGAAAAAAATTCTCAAACTCTTGCCAAACCGTCTTTTGAAAACGATCGAATTGGTTTTTCGGTTTGGAGTGGGTGCTTTTTTATGATAAAATAAATAAAAATGGCTCAAAAGCGTTTGAATAATGCGTCGATGAAAGGTGTGCGAAAAGGATCGAGAGGATTGGGTTGTGTGAAAGAAGCAGTTTCAGCGGCGAGATTATCTACCATACCGCGAATTTAAAATCCAACTCTTCGACATTGTGATGGCGTGTCGTTTAATGTTATGCGATATGCAAAAACAAATATTAAAGCATCTGTGAATTATGGAGTGCCAATTGCGTTAACACACTCACACAATCATTTAAACAATAAAGTGCAACTTTTTCAAAAAACATTGTAAACTGTTTGCCAGACCCTGGTTCGCAAACAGTTATCCGTCAGCAAGTGAATGTCACAAGCGAGGTTTACGGTTCTCGGTAGTCTAAAATTAATTTCTACATCTCGTTGGGTGTTTTTGCCAATGGGAAAAGTATCCGTTGATAGAGACGGCAACCGTGCGTATAGCTTTTATGTGCTTCGCGTTAATGTCACTGTTGCCGACAACAAAGTTCCAACTCGTTATTTTCATCCAGTGTTGCAAAAGTTTGTATTATTTAATGGGATGTTAAACTCTTGCTACGGTTGGGTTTGGTCTGAATTATTTTTTGTCCATTGCGACGTGAAAGTGGTGGCAGAATACTTATCAATTAAAACAACTCACCTCAATAACTGAATAGGATTCAAAACATTGATGAGTAACTTATACAATTCTTTTTGTCTATTTGCAGAAACATGGGTTCAAATCTGATTTTCAGAAAACCACGTACAGCTTAGATAATATAAGATAAGTCTACCAGCCAATCAAACTCTATTATAGTTAGAGTCTGAAACCGGTGAGTAATACATTTTCTTCGCTTGGATCGTCCGTCTTATCACTATTTATTTTAATTTCAGTTAAGTATGCAGTTCGACGTTGAGACACAGACGTTGAGTTGCGCGCAAGGGTGCTGGTTGCCAACTGGACATACTACAGCCTGAGGAACTTCGCCACTCAAAATACCTGTCGTGACGGATGAAGCTGGGACTGTACAAAACCTTTATAGTCCCAGTACTCACACACGCCTCTGAGACATGGACTTTGTCCAAAACTGACGAATCCCTGTTAGCCGCGTTCGAAAGGAAGATGCTCAGAAGGATTTTTGGCCTCGTATGTGTGGAAGGACAATGAAGGAGCCGCTACAATGACGAGCTCTACGAGCTGTACGGTGATCTCACTATCATGCAGCGAATTAGGCTCGCCAGTCTCCGGTGGGCTGGTCACGTCATGAGAATGGCACAGGACGACCCAGCCCGTAACGTCCTTTTAGGCCGTCCACATGGACAGAGGAGGCGTGGTAGGCCCAAACTGAGATGGAGTGATGGCGTTGATGAGTCCGTAAGAACGGTCGGGATAATTGATTGGCAGACGGCGGCGCTAGACCGTGAGCGGTATTGAGGATTGTTGCAGCAGGTCAAGACCGCGAAGCGGTTGTAGTGCCTAATAAGTAAGTAAGTAAGTAAGTATGCAGTTCACACTATATCGGAGATGTACATCAGATGATATCTACGAGTCTAAGGATGTCATTCTGACACAGATACTCTTGGAGTGGTATGGTGGAATAGTTGGTAGCGGCGCCAGTTGGTAACACGAAGGGATCGATATCAAATCTCATTTGAAACGCACTTGCATAGGTAGTAGAACTAAAGCAGCAGAAGATATGCCTGATGAACGTGAGAGTCTATCCTCTTGTACCAATTACAGGTATGATTGTTTTTGTGAATTTTAACAAGATTGCAGTATTTCAGCATTTCTAAACGATTATTTATAGTTCTGAGTCTGGTGATTATAAAGAACCAATGTGCTAGATATAGATGATATCGTCAGCAAAAGATACAAGTCTGCAAGGGCAAATATTGCGGAAGCTATCTAGTTATCTAGTTTCTATCCATCACTTACCAAGTCCACTGAGGTGTTACATCCAGCCAAAACATTTCTTCTGATAGAGCTCCTTGATGCCGGATCCTTCGTAAAGGCGGATTGTTGGATTACCTAGAACGGAATGAAAGGATATATTTATCCACTGCATAAGAAAGTCCATAGATTAAGAAAGATAGCAGTTATAAAGTTCCAATGTTTCCAAGGCACCGTTTATGATACACTTACGACAGCTTCTGTTCGTTCAAAGAATGCTTCATTAATGAGATTGCACATAAAACAACATACAATCCTTCCACACCATCACACGATTTCAAACCAATCCTAAAACCTGTCATAAAATATGAATGAATCGTTGTAGCAAACCGCGCATGCCATCATATTCTGCACATCACACTGGTCCACACATGGCTTTGATTTACTCTAAATTAACGCCGCCAACCGTCTGAGTGTGTGCGTGTTTTTATTCTTGCTGCGATTTCGGCGTTTATTCGTTTGTTTGAAAGACGCAAATCACAGCGCTTCTTCTGCACAATGATCCCTTTTCGGTCGTCGGCACCGTTGCTTTAATGTTCCAGTATTCTAGTCGTTCTAGGTGAGACGAGCTGGCAGAAGGGTTAAGGTGCAAACGGGGAGAGAATTTTCATCGGCGAAACCTAATACCGACCGAAAGCAGATGAAGCGAGTTTTCTTAATGAGGAAAATGCATGTCAAAGCACGGCAATGGCGCCATATGTTGGTGCGCTTGGCGTGTAATTTAGCATCGTCGCTAACTCTTTCGGCTTGGGTGATGAAAGAGTTTAATTATACTTTTGTGCCATATCATCAGCCGGTCGCGGGACGGTCGAGATGCATTCAAACGGTAGCTGAAAAGAATATGGGAAGAAGAAAAACGGAGTGTTATTCTTTCTCAACATAAAATAGAGTGGAATGTCTCCATTTAAGGACGCGAGCGGGCACAGCCACCGGCAAGAATATGCAATGTTTGATTGAATAAACGAACCTCAGATAAATCAGTTTCCCGATCGGGTGATACGGTTGATGCAACTGCACCCACTGCACTCATCTACATAAACGGTGACATTTCATAGTTTTTATGCAAATCAGCGAGTGTCTCGCTTGGTTGATGGATGACGAATGTGCATCCCCGGTGCATTGTATTTGCATGTCCGATGGCCTACGATGTCATCGTCATGCTCGTCGGTACCGGAGAGCCGGTGAGATGTTGGATATGCATCTCCGTACAAATCGTCAGTCAGCGCGATGACCCTGACAGGGACATTGGAATTGTGACATTGAGAAACACAATGTCTGATGCTATTCTTCTGTCCAGCAGAAGAAGTAAAAGAAGTCGGGAATAATCTGTTCGATTGGATCTTGCATACGATATTGGCTAATATCGATCCCGCCGGGTCGTTCGTTTTCCAATGCCGAGCAAGATTTATTGGCCCATTTCGCGGGGGAGTTTCGGCACTGACCCTCTGAACGTTCGACGCCCAGGTTGAGAAGTTTTGGAGATTTTACCTTCCCTAAGGGCGAAAAAAAAAACACACGAAACCACCGGTAACAGCTCAATAGCTGGTTGTTTAAACAAACATTAAGTGTGTTTTACGGCGGTTCGATTTGAGTGTAGATCGTATCCTCGTGCAAGTTTATACGGGGCAATAAATGTTTTTCTTTTTCGTTTTTACTTTTTTTCTGTGCTCTAACTAACGATCGTAAAGCCCCAACAGCTGGCTGAAGATAAAGCTCCACCATGGAAATTGAGCTGTGGGAGTGAGATTTGGCTGAATGGTGATTCTTCGGGAATGGCGCCTCCAGTTATAAAGTTCCAATGTTTCCAAGGCACCGTTTATGATACACTTACGACAGCTTCTGCTCGTTCAAAGAATGCTTCATTAATGAGATTGCACATAAAACAACATACAATCCTTCCACACCGTCACACGATTTCAAACCAATCCTAAAACCTGTCATAAAATATGAATGAACCGATGTAGCAAACCGCGCATGCCATCATATTCTGCACATCACACTGGTCCACACATGGCTTTGATTTACTCTAAATTAACGCCGCCAACCGTCTGAGTGTGTGCGTGTTTTTATTCTTGCTGCGATTTCGGCGTTTATTCGTTTGTTTGAAAGACGCAAATCACAGCGCTTCTTCTGCACAATGATCCCTTTTCGGTCGTCGGCACCGTTGCTTTAATGTTCCAGTATTCTAGTCGTTCTAGGTGAGACGAGCTGGCAGAAGGGTTAAGGTGCAAACGGGGAGAGAATTTTCATCGGCGAAACCTAATACCGACCGAAAGCAGATGAAGCGAGTTTTCTTAATGAGGAAAATGCATGTCAAAGCACGGCAATGGCGCCATATGTTGGTGCGCTTGGCGTGTAATTTAGCATCGTCGCTAACTCTTTCGGCTTGGGTGATGAAAGAGTTTAATTATACTTTTGTGCCATATCATCAGCCGGTCGCGGGACGGTCGAGATGCATTCAAACGGTAGCTGAAAAGAATATGGGAAGAAGAAAAACGGAGTGTTATTCTTTCTCAACATAAAATAGAGTGGAATGTCTCCATTTAAGGACGCGAGCGGGCACAGCCACCGGCAAGAATATGCAATGTTTGATTGAATAAACGAACCTCCGATAAATCAGTTTCCCGATCGGGTGATACGGTTGATGCAACTGCACCCACTGCACTCATCTACATAAACGGTGACATTTCATAGTTTTTATGCAAATCAGCGAGTGTCTCGCTTGGTTGATGGATGACGAATGTGCATCCCCGGTGCATTGTATTTGCATGTCCGATGGCCTACGATGTCATCGTCATGCTCGTCGGTACCGGAGAGCCGGTGAGATGTTGGATATGCATCTCCGTACAAATCGTCAGTCAGCGCGATGACCCTGACAGGGACATTGGAATTGTGACATTGAGAAACACAATGTCTGATGCTATTCTTCTGTCCAGCAGAAGAAGTAAAAGAAGTCGGGAATAATCTGTTCGATTGGATCTTGCATACGATATTGGCTAATATCGATCCCGCCGGGTCGTTCGTTTTCCAATGCCGAGCAAGATTTATTGGCCCATTTCGCGGGGGAGTTTCGGCACTGACCCTCTGAACGTTCGACGCCCAGGTTGAGAAGTTTTGGAGATTTTACCTTCCCTAAGGGCGAAAAAAAAAACACACGAAACCACCGGTAACAGCTCAATAGCTGGTTGTTTAAACAAACATTAAGTGTGTTTTACGTGGGTTCGATTTGAGTGTAGATCGTATCCTTGATAGTCCTGCAAGTTTATTCGGGGCAATAAATGTGTTTCTTTTTCGTTTTTACGTTTTTTCTGTGCTCTAACTAACGATCGTAATGCCCCAACAGCTGGCTGAAGATAAAGCTCCACCATGAAAATTGAGCTGTGGGAGTGAGATTTGACTGAATGGTGATTCTTCGGGAATGGCGCCTCCACGCCTTCCAGAAAGGTGGTTGAAGTCTACTACTGCTACGTCTACTGCCGTGGTCAATTCCAGCACACCCCGAATTCCGAAATCGGACCGGGTAAAACTTCAATTAAGCCACGCGGTGCGCCACCCGACCAGCTGGAGGAAAAAACAGTAAAATCTGGCCCCTTAGGCTTCCTTCGGCGAATATCCTCGGCCATCCCGTCGGTTGGTTGTGGGTTGTCCGTGAATGAATTATGTTGCGTTTGTGCGTCTGTGGTGACTGTGAGAAATGACTGTTTGCAGAGCGGTGCTTGGCCACGGTCTAGGTAGGTGCGTGTAAGCATCGGCCGTGTTCGTGTGGGAAGCGAATGCGATCATGTTCGTCCTTTAGCTTCGTCCCGTACAAGTGTAACGCTGGCACAACGGTGATGGTTGGCAAGCAAAGGGCATCAGCAGCGGGCGGAAAACATTATTTATTACCTTTATTGATTCTTATGTTCATTTAACTTTATCATTTCAATTTTGATCACTACGGTTGGGATTATTTCTTTTATTCGCTTTGTTCCTGCCTACAAGACCGGCGCATCGCGTTGCTCGGATTCTCTCCATCGCTGACACGATGCCTTAGGGCTATTCCAATTCAGTCTGAGCACCTCCGCCGAGAAGTTTTGCGGTGAATCCGAACAGCGTGCCAGAGATCACATGCAAAACGACACACGAAAAGACAATCCTTAAAGCGCTGTATGTGCTTCTTCCGAGCCGCCATCCAACTCTTGGCCGCAAATCTGGTCGGGATACTATCTAAAGCGCCTGAATAATGCATCGCTGCTTTGATGTTGCTGTTGCGGCACTGTTGTCTACTGACTAGGGGAGACACACTAGCTGCAATTAATTTATCACGGCGAGTTAATTACAAACCGTACTGCATATGACGTGTGCTCTCACCCAGCACTGTCTGCAGATGAAGATGTGCCTTTTTATCGACGGATGGGTGGCTAGGCCCGCGTGTCTTCATCCATCACGGGACGGTAAGATAATCGTGCTCCGAGTCCTGCTCCTCTACATATTTATGTGCACACGCGGCACGGTAAACAACTCGTGCGAGAACATTCCGCCGGTCAAAGAAGACGCTCGAGCTTATTTTTGATTGTGACCACGAAGACATAATTGAAACGTCATCAGTAGCCACACATTAATTAATGATGGCGAGCTGATAAATTATAAATCGCGCACTATAATGGATTGGAAATGGTTGGGGCTGACAGGCATCGCGGTGATCGGCTGATGTTGTGCAAATTGTAGCGCGGGCGAATGAATGCTACGCGCGGAGTCTTTTGCTATAATTTGCTGCTATTATATTGTGCCATAATTTGGTGCTGATTTAATGGGTAGAGTGTTAATCTTATGATCAAAGATACTGAATCAGCTAGGTTTGGCTTCAGATATACATCCGGTTCTCAATTTCCGTGGCGCATTCCTTCAAACCAAATAAATCACAGGTTACATCGTACACAATTTCTCACAATCGATACATCAATCGGCTCATCAAACGGGTGAAACTACGATCAAACAAACATACTTTTGCCTCCCAGCTCAATTACGCCACATTTCAAAGCAAATGTCCAACAGTTGCGTTAGCGTCAGGAATTGGAGAGGCGTAAAAAACTCACCTTCTGCTACTAATAAATCACCGAACCTACTATCTCCCTGCATCCTCGGGAATGGAAAACGATGTGCCGTAAAAATAAACTATTTTTCCAAAAAAAATGCGACCACAGCCAACCGGTCCACCGAGACAGGGACCCAAACATCAAAACGCACACGGGGCACGCAACAAAACGTACCCACGCTATGATTCTTTTATAAAAATCATCAACCTAGTGCTGCGGTGTGAATGAATGATTTCCCTTTTTTTATTCTGTCGGCCCTTCAGTTCACACCACACCAATTGGACGACTCACGGGACACGGTTTTGTGTGATTTTTAGATTCCGTTCCATATTGTTTTTTTCGACTGCATTTTTGAAGTCTTTGTCTGAAGAGGAATCTCGGCCACTGTTTTCCACGAACAAAAAAGAAAGAAGGCAACGTCCCAGCCACCCCATTTGGTAGATCTAACAGTATTGCGCTTCCCGTATGCTGGGAGCTATTTTACACAGTTCCATTTCCTCACCAGACACAGACCCAGCTCGAACTCAAAACCCTCGAACGGAGAGAAACATGTGCTCGGCAGCGGTTAAACATGTCATAAATAATTAGTCCTTAATTTGTTGATATCTTTTGCCCCGCGCGGATATCTATCCGCGCCAATTGTCACCGACAGAGCCGAGTCCGGTATCTTTCATCATATCGCTCTCTCTCCACACACACATTCGACGTGCGGCAGTTAATGGTTGTGCCTGGTCGGAAAATTCCTGCTTCATTATGTGACTTAACGCCGGCCGGATTAGGTGACGATGGGTATGGTGGTGGTGGTTGTGACGATGACGCGATGTCAGATGTCAGCTGTAGTGTGTAGCTAATTTTAAGAAATTGGCCGATTTCAACGGTGCGTCTTTAGTGTCGGTTTCGCGCGTCTTCAATTAATCTGATTTCGAATGTGCCTGTCTGTCGGTCGGGTTGTCGCGCCCGTGCCTATGTGTAATGTGACAACTTAATTTCATATACAGCGTGCTCTGCTGACGGGACATCAGGACTCACATTATGTGTCATGTGATGCGTATTTTGCGCTTCTTTGTAACTCCTTTTTGATTTTAGGGTCGTTTTCCTCGCTTGAGAATCCATTAAGAGGTACTAATACATGCTCAATAATAACGCTACTAAGTAAACGTCAATCTTTGAAGCACTTAAACACAGCTAGAACTTCAAGCAGAAGAATTTACTAACATCAGCTTCAGCGACTTCTTGCTCAAGATCATATTTAAATTAATGCATTCGGTGACATCCTGTCAAACTAAACCGTACCAATAATCCCACCACTGTCATGTTATGCCTGGCAGAATCTGAACTCTAAATGCTTTAAAATAAATTTGAAACCCGGCTGCTTATCTATCTCTAACAGGCGGTGTTTCCCGTCAACAATTCCGGTGGTCCTAACAGCGGATCATAATTTCCATCCGGTTGTGTCGGATAATCGGGAAGTAAATTTCCTTTCAGTCTTTTCCAAACATTTCTTAGAAGGTGGAAAAAAATGGATCATCAGCGTCCAAATAACGAAAACACGACGAGCGAGTGAGACGATTTACTACCACTCACCCACTGACAATCGCCTGTCAACATCCGGTTGATGTTTGAGATCGGTTTAGACTTTAGACGGGCTGCAGCGTGTGGCTGTAAGGTCACCTCAGCTTGGGTTGGGGCGTGTGGGAAAATTTGGAAAATATTTTCCCTCCACCGGTCACGACGCCATTGCGCCCGAAATGTCGATGAAAAGTGATATGTTACCGTTTTGCCGGCCGGCCGGGTGTACGGCAATCCTTCCGTTTAGCTGACGGCTCGTTTAACGATACCGCGAGGACACACAACAGCTTTCCGGGAGTCGGGAGTATTGTTTTCGGTGTGGGGTTTTGTGTAGCATAATGCACATAAATTCTTATTATGGTGACAGTGGTGAAGTATCAAATTGTTTATTTCTTCTTTATTGTCCTGACTGAAGTTTTTTTTTCTTTTCCTGTTCCTGTGTGCTGTCGTTGTTATTCTCCACGGGATGACACATGTGTTTAAGGAAAGAGAAAAATTATTTCCTTATGTTGTGCAATGCTTTGTGGTGACGCACGATGAATGTGAGGAAACGATCGCTTTTTATAGAGTGTTTTTAAATGATTTTCTTCTGCTGCTTAAAAAATAAACAAATAAATCATAACGCGCTGCCAATATAGATCATACCGTAGGAAGGGGGGGGGGGAGCAAGAGTGTCTTGATTTTTCCCTGTCGAAGAAAAATGGGGAAAAACCACATTCAGACACACGCACGCACACATGCACAGCTAACATTAACACTGCCGTTCGGTGTCATGTCACCGGGTTCCGTTCCGTAGCGACATTTTGCTGGCCACCGTTTGCCGTGATTTTCATGTGTGATGAAAATGAACACACACACACACACAGAGTGTGCTCTAGCACGGGCACACAAACTCGAGTACGAGCCACAATCGCAGTTATTTATGACTTCTGAAAGGGTTTTCCACGAGAGTTTAAGCTGTAATTTTTCCACTCTACTCCATTTAAAATGCTGCGTCGTGTGATTGCGTGTGTATGTGAGAGAGTTTTCTCCCCCCCTCCCCTTTACCCTTCTTTTGGCCTCCTGTCTCGAAGTCCCATGTCCCGTGAATGTTTTATTTCCCCGTACGCCTTCGCAGCGTCGAACGGAAACTTTGATGTGGGTTGAAGGTGACTTATGCGTTCCGACGACACCCGAACACATCATAATTATCCTATCCCGGCCACTGTGTGTTTGTGTGTGGATCTGTGTGAGAGCGCGCACCCGATCATAAGGCATGAATTCATTAAAAACAAATTAAAAGTATCATTTTTCATGCAATTTGTTTTTGGTATTGTGTCAAAAGGAGCAGGCCTTAGAATGGGAAAATGGAGTGGTTTGATTTATAATGCGTCCTGTTGTGCTGGAGCTTAACGTCGTCGCACTGCACTGCTAGGCATCAAAACTCTGTCCTATGCGAATAAGAGAACCCAACCATAAATTAGCTCCAAGCCACATGTACGGTTTGCTGATGCAATGCAAGCGAGTTGAGTAATTATTTCGCTCTAGCGTTATTAATTTATTTTTTCCCATTTTGACAGTACGCACCTCGCCCCGTACCCAAGACATTGCCTATTCCCAAATCGATAGCGTACGAAAGCGGTGACACAGAAACGGGGCAACGGTAATTATGTTCGGTGCATAAATTTTACATCAAACGGCCGACTCCGACCGAACGTTCTGACTGCGCACGTAGTAAATTGTGCATACTGTCAGTAGAGAATCAAATTACGTCCAATTTACTTCATACACTTCCTTCAGGGTAACCTTTTAACGGAAAAGTGGTTCGATGAATATTTTCGGTAAATTCGTTACCGAAAACTCCCGGATACAGCAGCAGCAGCAGCAGTCCACCGCTAGAGGGCGCAATAACAACGATCGCGTATGTTGCATATGTTGCTCCGGGGACTTTTTCGCTGCTTTGCAGTGTGTTCTTTACGATCGCCGGTTAACCCTTTGCGTTTGACCTCAATTATTGCTTTGAAAAACAATTGAGGTTTACGGGTTTCGGGATTTTCGAGTGGCGAATGACCAACTGTGTTGGGTACAGCAAGAGTGTCATCGTCGACTAAAAAAGAAAACGCACACATGCACAGCTAACATTAACACTGCCGTTCGGTGTCATGTCACCGGGTTCCGTTCCGTAGCGACATTTTGCTGGCCACCGTTTGCCGTGATTTTCATGTGTGATGAAAATGAACACACACACACACACAGAGTGTGCTCTAGCACGGGCACACAAACTCGAGTACGAGCCACAATCGCAGTTATTTATGACTTCTGAAAGGGTTTTCCACGAGAGTTTAAGCTGTAATTTTTCCACTCTACTCCATTTAAAATGCTGCGTCGTGTGATTGCGTGTGTATGTGAGAGAGTTTTCTCCCCCCCTCCCCTTTACCCTTCTTTTGGCCTCCTGTCTCGAAGTCCCATGTCCCGTGAATGTTTTATTTCCCCGTACGCCTTCGCAGCGTCGAACGGAAACTTTGATGTGGGTTGAAGGTGACTTATGCGTTCCGACGACACCCGAACACATCATAATTATCCTATCCCGGCCACTGTGTGTTTGTGTGTGGATCTGTGTGAGAGCGCGCACCCGATCATAAGGCATGAATTCATTAAAAACAAATTAAAAGTATCATTTTTCATGCAATTTGTTTTTGGTATTGTGTCAAAAGGAGCAGGCCTTAGAATGGGAAAATGGAGTGGTTTGATTTATAATGCGTCCTGTTGTGCTGGAGCTTAACGTCGTCGCACTGCACTGCTAGGCATCAAAACTCTGTCCTATGCGAATAAGAGAACCCAACCATAAATTAGCTCCAAGCCACATGTACGGTTTGCTGATGCAATGCAAGCGAGTTGAGTAATTATTTCGCTCTAGCGTTATTAATTTATTTTTTCCCATTTTGACAGTACGCACCTCGCCCCGTACCCAAGACATTGCCTATTCCCAAATCGATAGCGTACGCAAGCGGTGACACAGAAACGGGGGAACGGTAATTATGTTCGGTGCATAAATTTTACATCAAACGGCCGACTCCGACCGAACGTTCTGACTGCGCACGTAGTAAATTGTGCATACTGTCAGTATGGAATCAAATTACGTCCAATTTACTTCATACACTTCCTTCAGGGTAACCTTTTAACGGAAAAGTGGTTCGATGAATATTTTCGGTAAATTCGTTACCGAAAACTCCCGGATACAGCAGCAGCAGCAGTCCACCGCTAGAGGGCGCAATAACAACGATCGCGTATGTTGCATATGTTGCTCCGGGGACTTTTTCGCTGCTTTGCAGTGTGTTCTTTACGATCGCCGGTTAACCCTTTGCGTTTGACCTCAATTATTGCTTTGAAAAACAATTGAGGTTTACGGGTTTCGGGATTTTCGAGTGGCGAACGATCAACTCGGTTGGGTACAGCAAGAGTGTCATCGTCGACTAAAAAAGAAAGAAGGCGGCAGTAACAAACACAAAAAAACCGGATGAAATATGACGTCCAGTAACGAAACTGTGGCCTTCAGGTAATACATTTCCCTGCGTCAGTCCGTGCGCCCTGCTCCGAGAATCGAAGATGTAATGATAAATTAAAAAGTGGAAGAAATGGAGATTGGCTGTACGAGTTCAGAAACAATTCCATCCCCAAAAAATATCGGACACCTTTTGTTCTCCATCTCTCTCTCTCGTTTTGCCCATTCTTACCAACAACTGGGGTAACGTGTAATGAATTGAAAATTTTCCGCCCCAAGTCAAAAAGTCCCAAAGTGTGTGTGCAGTCAACCGACCGAGAAAGGTTTTGCAATCGTCGGTTTGTGGAAGCCTTGGATATTTCGTTCCAACTGTGGCTTTCTTTACGCTGTTGCTGTGTTGTGGCCCAACGTACGGCCAAAGAAGGATTTTTGATTGAGCTTTGCTTGGTCAAATTTTAACCTCACCGTGTGGTGGAACCAGCTTATCATCCTGAAGCTTGCTTTGGGGAGGGTGAGCATATATCGCGCGCAAGATCATCCGAAGATCACCGGCAGCGTATGCGATCGAGCGGACATCTCCTAGCGTCGTGGGCTCGATTCCTTGTGCGGGCTTCTCTTCTTTTCCATTCTTTATCGCCCCAAGATTCCATTCTTTGTGCTTATATCTCTATTAAAAAACCGTCGGCAGAGTCGGCAGAAACTACATTCGTGATCGTAAGGCGGCGCGTGATAATCGCACCGATCGCCCGAACAAGATGGTTCGAGAGCGTTGGGTAGGACCAACATTATTTATCATTATTATCGCGCCCGCGTCTCACATTGTTATTACACATCGGGTGAGCAATTTTTCTACTTCCCGAGATGGTCTGTCTTATCTGTGCAGTTGGTCGCTAGGGGTAGGCCACGTTCGCCGATGGCGATCATGCTTCACCATCAACTTCGTGGCTTATCTGACTTATCGCGAGGTTTGCGTTACGATTCGAGAACGGCATTGGGAAGTTTGACTCTCCAAAATCGAACGGATCGGTGACAAAAACCGAAAAGCTAAATCCATACGCTTAGCATACTATTTTTGAAGCGAAAAGTTTGCGTCAAAGTCCTTCGAGAAAGTAGACTCCGGTTAATTCCGACATACTTCCGCCATTCCGTTCGCATGCTCGGAATGCGCCACGCAAGAAGCTGCTGGCGGGAAGCGTTTTGCGCTGCCATTCACGAGGTTCTCTGCCCTGGAGGAAGCAAAATAAAACGAAAGTGCACAAAACACGCTCACAACATACCATCATTCCGGGCGGCACAGTTCGGGACGTGAAGGAGAGGGGCGCCCTGTACTCCAAGAAGGTAAGTAATAACTCGACACGCCGACACGCCGCGACAGGCCCAGTAAGAACCATCCTACACAGGGTGAGAAGAAACAGAAAAAAGTACATCAGTTCCGCAACAGGGGCAGAGTGTGGAAAGCGTGGGGAAGAAGTTTTTCGCCCCAGCCTCCCGAAGGCAGCTCGGAGCGAACGGAGCAATTACTCGCAAAGTCCCGCGAAGACTCTTCCTCTACCGGTGAGGATCTTTGCAGCAGGAGCGGATGATGAGGCATTGAGTTTGGAAACAAAAGCGACGGAAATTCTTCATCTCAACAACAACGGGGCTGTGGAAAGAAGAAAACAAAAACACACACACACACCAGCGAAGAGAGCAAGGAACAAAAAAAATTGGATAAAAGTACTACCCCAAGTGCTAGAGGCGTTGTTCGAGATGCATTTGGAGAGGTGTAGCGCTTGTTGTAGGACCTAGTACAATTTCTGTGTGTGTGTTTTTTTTGTGCTGTCGTTGTTGTTGTTGTGCCGGCTCCTTCCTGAACCGTTGAGAACTACCACTTCATACCTGGGTGCTTAATTCGAGGCGCGATAAGACAACATCTCTTATCCGGCACATTTTTCAGTCGCGTTCCTCCGTTGCTTTTCTGTTGGCGGTAGGCCGGACAACGGTTGGAAGGCCGGTGGCAGGTAGGTACCCTGTAGGTACGACGTGTACAAAGCAAACGTACAAATGGGGCCGGGTCCAGCAAGAGCTAAATAATGAGCCCGAACGATAATGACTTAATCTAGTTGACCACTTCTTTGCAGCTACTTACAAGGTTGAAAATAAGATTATTGCTTGTTATCTGGCGGCGCGAGGTGTCTTGCGGCAGCGGGCCGGTGCCGGCTATCGGCAAGGATTGTGGAGTGTTGGTAATCCGGCGACGGTCGTAAATAAGGCTCCGGTCAAGATCACCATCACCAGTGCTCGGAGAATCAGCTCACCAGAAGGTACCTCCAGAACCGGGAGGTGATCGATGTTTGGGTATCGTCATCACTCATGCCCATGTTTGGTGCCATCTCTATGGACAATCGTTGCGCAAGGCCTAGCTAACCGTCACCGATTTGCCACGACGATGGTGGTGTTCGTACCGCCGCCGGCTGCTGATCATCCGTACAGGACCGGTAATTATGCCATCGAAGTACGCTGTGATTCAGCACGTTTAATAGGATTGCTTTTGTGTCGCACCCTTTGACAGGTGGAGGAACCGACGCTACTCTTCGCTGCTTCGAGCATTGGGCAGCAGGGAAATAGTCCGGGAGCGAATATTATGATGAAAACATTGTGAATTATCTTGACAAATGAGTGAATGTTGCGATGATTACCAACCCGCTGGGTGAAGTAGGGACAAAAGAATTCTCCACTATTCAGCATCCTGAAGGATGTTGAAGGGGTTTTCTTTTTCTTGAACCAATATTAAACAGGTTTGTCTTTATTCTCGCATACGCCGAGTGCGCTTTTGAGCGGCCCCGTACGGAGATAAATCATACATGAGCGTTGCCAAAGTAACCTACATCTAAACCGTGCGAAAAACAACTCGTAAACATCGGTCTCGCAACGGTTGCCTCTACCACAGTAGATAAGCACCGGATTACTCACGATAATGTTTCGTCTGCAACGAGCGTCGAAACATCTGTTCCACTTCATTTCGCCGGGTACCGATTGTAGTCAATGCATAATTCAGCGGCTAAAAAAGCCACTTTCTCAAACGGCCACCCTCAAAACGCTGGCGAATAGCGTGCGGGTTGGCGAGAGAGATGGATGCGCTGACACCGTTTCAAAATGAAACATTCAAAAGCATAAGCCGTTGATGATGCTCGGTGCTGGGTCGCCCCACGGAAGCCCAATGGAGGACCGGCCAGCCAGCCCCAAATGTGTTTTATTTCGTAGCGTAGTTTGTTTGTACGGGGTTGGCACGACCGACGCTCGAGGGGCAAGAGTTTTAGGAACTATTTCGGACTCAAGCTTGCGTCGCAAGGGCTTCGGAAGAATCCTTTTGCCTCCCCGGTTCCCAAACGCTCGGTCCAAAAGACGATTAAGTGGAAAGTGGTGCTTTGGAAGAAAGTGTTAATT
>KZ062130.1:191766-212496 GCA_002091835.1 Anopheles maculatus | reverse complement strand
ACAAACGTTGTGTGCCCGCCTTGGATAAGTAAGTGTATCGGTTGAATCTAGGCATGGGTTCCAAATCAAGCGAATAATACGTTGCACATTCTTCTGCAGGTATTGGGACAACTTGCACGCGGTGATTTGGCCCCGATTTGAGCAAGTGTTTCGTATGAACATTCAAAGTATTCAGGACTGTGATCCGACCAAGTTTCCCAAAGAAACTGGACCACATTATGTAGGTTGAAACAATTTCCCGCCAACGGACGCTAAGATCGATTGTAATCGAATGTCTTTTCGTTGCTTAGATTACACGCCGTTATGCTGAGTTTTCGGCCGCGATTGTCGGCATAACGGAAAACTTCCCGAACGAGCTGGTCAGCCATATGCTGCTGGAGTTGCAGGAAGAGGTGAAATGTTTTATGCTACGGATGGCCGCCATCTTTACCACGCGCAAAGAGCAGTTGATATATTTGATCAACAACTATGATCTGGTGTTGGGGGTGCTGATGGAACGGACGCGTGATAATTCGAAGGAAGCAGAAGCTTTTCGAGAACTGCTGAGCACCCGCAGCGCAGAATATGTGGAGGAAATACTGGCACCACATCTCGGTGGTATTATACAGTTTGTGAAAGACTGTGAGCAGATGCGAGATAAGGAGCAAACGGAGGAACTGAAGCGTCAGGAGCGTCGGTCGCTGCAGCTGGTAGCTAACTTTAGTGCCAACTGGAAGAAATCGTTGGAAGATCTCAATCGGGAGGTGTTCCTTTCGTTCCCATCGCTACTAACGGGATCGCAGCTGTTGCAGCTCGCTTTGGCCCAACTTGTCCAGTACTATCACAAGTTCTACAAGCTTCTAACGCCAAACGCGCGAGCGCAGCTGGTGAACATACATGTGATCATGATCGAGGTAAAGAAGTACAAAAGCAACTTCTAGGCTGGTGGCCGTTTTTAGAAACTTCGATTGCTGCTTCGAAACATTACCATTAGCGCATACGATGACTTACGTACTTCATTCTGTTATTTATTGGTTGAATGGTAAATGAAACACAAGGAAAACGTATTGTATCAATAAGTATCGAAATTGTAGATGAAACGCTTTAGACCGTTGTGGTTGGCGCTAACAAAAAAAGGAATATAAATAAAATCTCTGGGATTCACCGGTACACGTAGGATTAATCTTCATCTTCGAACAACATTTCGACGAGCTCAGTGTTGGCACATTGAGAACCGTCTAGGCGCTGGGGTGAACGCCATCGTAGAAGCGTGGGAAGAAACACCAGATGTGTCCGTGGGTCCTTGCGGTAAGGACAGTTCAGATCTTTCCAGCTAGAAGGGAAGAAGGAACGGAAGTGTTCAAATTATGCTGTGTCACCCTTAATGACATCATTCTGCCATCGTCGTAGTCTACTCACAATGGACGCTCGATTTCAACCGTGATGAAATGGCTCTTCTCCGGGGCACTCTCCAAGGCTTTCGTGACAACGGGGGCGGCTATTGAAAAACGAGTATCAAAAAGATACAAAATTGATAAGAATTAACCATCATCGGCATTGACACAACAGAGGAGTGTGTGAATCGATTCCTCCGGGACACATTCATCACCCGATGATTAATCTTATCTTCGGGCGAATGATTGGCTGTCTATGACGGGAAGGTTAGACCAAACTAGATTTTGCCACGGAATTTGACATTTGAGTTAGGAAAAGCAGAAACAAAGATATTTTAATACAGTTCGCATCAGTATTCGTTCTTGCTGGAGGTTCTAGTATTTTTAATCTTAATCAAACATGCCACTTGCCCAAAGTTTGTGGAAAAGTTATTGATCTTTTGTATAAAATAAAAATCAACAACAAATGGACACTCAACTCTATTTGCCTTGGGCTACTGCTGCACCCAGTACAGTTGACAGTCGAAATGACATTTTGTCGCATGCGGTTTGTTGTTTTGTCTTGTCCGTATTCGCGAGTGGTGCCGGTATTATCCCAAATTGCGTAAAACGAGCGCAGTTTTTGATAATTTTCATCCTATTGCCCGAGATCCATTCCAGTCCGCAGGATGACTATCAGCAACCTGATACGATCGCGCTGCACACTGGCTGTCGCAAAATCGTTCCTGGAGGTAACCAAATGCAGCTCCTGTGTTTTTCCCCTACCTCAGGGTGGTTTCCATTAGAAGCATTATATAATTTACCATGTTTCCGACCGACAGAACGTAAAATCGTACTCCAGCCATGCAACGCTTGCGGAACACATAAAGCTGGAACGGATCCGTAACATCGGCATATCGGCACACATAGATAGCGGCAAAACGACACTCACCGAGCGCATTCTGTTCTACACCGGTCGCATCAAGGAAATGCACGAGGTAAAGGGAAAGGATAATGTAGGCGCAACGATGGACTCGATGGAGCTCGAACGGCAGCGCGGTATTACGATTCAATCGGCCGCTACGTATACGCTCTGGAAGGATCACAACATTAACATTATCGATACGCCCGGGCACGTCGACTTTACGGTGGAGGTTGAGCGTGCACTGCGTGTCCTGGATGGCGCCGTACTGGTGCTGTGCAGTGTCGGTGGTGTACAGAGCCAAACGTTGACCGTGAACCGACAGATGAAGCGATACAATGTGCCGTGTCTAGCGTTCATTAACAAGCTCGATCGATCGGGCGCCAATCCGTACCGTGTGCTGGGCCAGATGCGTTCGAAGCTGAACCATAATGCGGCCTTCGTGCAGCTACCGATCGGGGTGGAAAGCAACTGCAAGGGTGTAATCGATCTGGTGAAGCAGCGTGCACTTTACTTCGAAGAACCGTTTGGGTTGAAAATACGCGAAGACGAAATTCCGGCCGATATGCGTACGGAGTGTGTCGAACGAAGGCAGGAACTGATTGAGCATCTGTCCAATGTGGACGAAAAGATTGGCGAACTGTTTTTGGAAGAGCGCGAGGCAACGGTCGAGGATATAATGGGAGCGATACGACGATCCACGCTAAAGCGAGCCTTTACTCCGGTGCTCGTCGGTACGGCACTCAAGAACAAAGGTGTCCAACCGCTGCTGGATGCAGTGCTGGACTATTTGCCCCACCCGGGAGAGGTCGAGAATGTGGCACTGATCGAGAAGAAGGATGAAGAGCCACAGAAGGTGCTGCTCAACCCGGCCCGTGATGGTAAGGATCCGTTCGTCGGGTTAGCTTTCAAGCTGGAAGCGGGTCGATTCGGTCAGCTGACGTACCTTCGCTGCTACCAGGGCGTACTGCGCAAGGGTGATAACATCTTCAACACTCGGTCGGGAAAGAAGATTCGGTTGGCCCGTCTGGTACGGCTGCACTCCAACCAAATGGAGGACGTAAACGAAGTGTACGCCGGAGACATTTTCGCCCTGTTCGGGGTCGACTGCGCATCGGGCGATACGTTCGTAACGAACCCGAAGCTGGAACTATCCATGGAATCGATCTTCGTGCCCGATCCCGTCGTATCGATGGCGATCAAACCGAGCAACTCGAAGGATCGGGACAATTTCGCGAAAGCAATCGCACGCTTTACCAAAGAGGATCCCACCTTCCATTTCGAGTACGACCCGGACGTGAAGGAAACGCTCGTGTCGGGTATGGGCGAGCTGCATCTCGAGATCTACGCGCAGCGCATGGAGCGTGAGTACAATTGTCCGGTAACGCTCGGTAAACCGAAGGTAGCGTTCCGCGAGACGCTTATCGGACCGTGCGAGTTTGACTACCTGCACAAGAAACAGTCCGGTGGTCAGGGACAGTATGCCCGCGTGTCGGGCATTTTGGAACCGTTGCCACCCCACCAGAACACGCTCATCGAGTTCGTGGACGAAACGATGGGCACGAACGTGCCGAAACAGTTCATTCCCGGCATTGAGAAGGGATTCAAACAGATGGCGGAAAAGGGTCTGCTATCCGGCCACAAGCTGTCGGGCATAAAGTTCCGCCTGCAGGACGGTGCTCATCACATCGTCGACTCGAGCGAGCTGGCATTCATGTTGGCCGCCCAGGGTGCGATCAAGAGTGTGTTCGAAAATGGTAGCTGGCAGATACTGGAACCGATCATGATGGTGGAAGTGACGGCTCCGGAAGAGTTCCAGGGTACGGTGATTGGGCAGCTGAACAAGCGCCACGGTATCATTACGGGTACGGAGGGTGCCGAGGGATGGTTTACGGTGTACGCCGAGGTGCCGCTGAACGATATGTTCGGATACGCCGGTGAGCTCAGGTCCAGCACCCAGGGCAAGGGTGAGTTCAGTATGGAATACAGCCGGTACTCACCGTGTATGCCGGAGGCACAGGAAAAGCTGGTACACGAGTACCAAGTGGCGCAGGGTTTGGTGGTTGACAAGAAGCAGAAGAAAAAGAACTAGATGCAGCAAAGGATGATCAATATGTAAATAGTTCGATTACGTTAAGTTTAACCATTAATTAGGACTAATATTCGGTACACCAAGAAGCTAATCAGAGGATGACTGCGGAAAATAAATCCTTCGTAAAGGAACAAAGGAGCTGTTAACCTTAATATACAAATGTGTGATTTATTCTTCAGTTGTGATATTCTTTTTTATCCATTGGAAATAGTTTAATGTATTTTTTTTTCTGTTCCTTTTTTGTTTTAATTTGTCCTACAGCACGGGTAAAACGGGACTGGTTGTGTTACGAGAAACCGGTACAACGTACATCATAGTATAGTACTCGTAACAGGAATTCTTAGGTTCTAAAAAATGCGCTAAACCATACTGCCGCAATGCCGACACGGGTTGATTGACTTCTTCGTTTCATTCTGTCGCTCCTAGTCTTTTGGGTTTATAAATTTGTGATTTTTAAAAGTTCATCCTTTAAACAGGGAGGGCGGGGTTTAATTGCCTAGCAGACATTAGCCTAATGCCGGGAGTTTAAGGGCAGGAACAATATGGATGCTCTGTCTGCAGGTCGGCTCCGTTTTTTTTTTATATTTATATATACTTTTCATTCAATTATTTCTACTCGATCTGTAAAGGATCGGTTGCATCGCCTCACCCATCATCACTCCCCAATACTGTCCCCTAAACCTTGGTAAAATGCGCCATCTCTTCACACCTGCGTTTCGGAAGCACTCTTACCTCCGCGAATTATCGCAGGTTGACTCTCGGTCGGCCCAACGATCTTGTCCCCGGTTCTGTTGTTGTTGTTGTTGTTGCTATTGTTATTGGCACGCGTACCGTTAATGCTGCCGGACCGGGAGTTCATCCAAAACTCGCGCTTCATTTTCTGCAATAATTCGGATCGGAGGATCGGGTTTGTTTGGCTAACTTTAGTAAAGCGTGTACGGTAGCAACGACATCGAAACGTTATGGGTTATGAACGCGGTAACGAAAAACACACACACGGAGCTAGCTAGCGTAGTAACGGGCGTAACGACGCTCTCCACGCTGCGATGTTAAGCTACGCTATGAAGCTACGGGGAGAAGCTATGTTGAAGGGCAATACTATTTTTCGCTTTTATTTTGTTATTTCAATATGGTTAAGCAAGAAGCGAATTCAAATGATGCTGCTAACGGGGTTTTGCTACGGTTGGGTACTGTTTTTGAAACGTTCTGACGGTTGCTGTATGTCGGTAACAAAAGGGTACGATCTCTATTATGCATGCCTCAAACGTGATCTTTGTAACGTAATCGAAAGAAAGTGTACGAAACGTATATCAATTAAGCGTGTAAGCTGATTTTGGCTTGTTTTTTGAGAGTAAATCCAAACATTCAACTAGTTAAGTAACTACCAACAGACTGTAATGATCGTTTCTAGTTATACCATTTAACTGCAGTTACCTAGAGAACTGAAATGCTTGTATTAAATGCTCATACACGTTGCAGCCAACACGATGCAAATTTACTAACGTTTTTCAGTCAACACAAACACATTGAACGCTGCATGTAACATTCACAAACCATCCACAGGATGCATTTACATACACGTACATTTGCGCAATACAAGTGGAACCGTTTCGCCTGAGCGGATCATCATCAGGACTCATCAAGTCCGTACTAAAGGTGGTGGATGACTGTGTGGTTATGTATGTGTGTGTGTGCATAAGTGTAAAGTCGTGACGATCTGTATGTAGGGGTTTAGTAGTAGCTTGTGAGTGTTAGTGGTTTTCACTCGTGGAATATAGTATTATGGTTGAAACATGGCGTCAAGATGTGCGATCGTTTTGCTTACAAATTAGTACCTAACGCACAAAAAAAAACAAAAAAAGAGAGACAGACACACGCTCACGCGCACATACACACACACACATATACATAGAAGATGCTGCAAAAACGTGCGGAGTGTGGAAAAGCTTAGACCTGTGTCTTTTTCTGCTGGCTTAATTGACGACCCGCCTCATCGGCCACCTCATCTTCCTCGCGCATTGTGGACAGTCTTTTTTCGGTTTCACTTGATTTCGATCTGCAACACAAAAACCAGATCCAATATTAGTATTAGTTACTGTAGTTCAAAAAGCTGACCGGCCCATTTAGTGCTTACAATTGTTTCTGACGATCGGTCGCCGGTGTTTGCTTTTTCGTGAAGAGCACATTACAATTGTTGACCTGCTTCCAGATGGTGGTCCGATTGACCTCCTCCGATATGTTAATCTTGCCCTTTTCATTGACCGTTCCATTCTCCAACGATAGCTGCAGATTGTCCGCCGAATGCTGTCCAGAGTCCTGAGGGGTAAGGTAAGGTCAACGAAACGTTGTTCAGATCGGGGTTTCGATTAAGTTGTATCCTCGCTGTAAGATTTGTGTGCATTTGTGTACTTCAATTAAGCTTGAAAAGTGGGAGATGAGGTTTGAGCGATGTCCTTCTTAGATGACTGAAATTTGTCACACAACATGTTCGTTAAAATCGTCGTCAAACAGGTGTGTGTAAGAAGATGACGTTTTAGTTGCGTCGCCAAAGCGGTGAAATAGTTATGCATATTTTTAGTAGAGAACTGAGAGGTACAATAGTTATGCATATTTTTAGTAGAGAACTGAGAGGTACATGCAAATCAAATAAAAACAATATTTGGGGCGAACATTCTCTGTCAGAGTTTAGTGGTTAGTAACGACGATCTGTGTTCGCTGGGCAGTTAGTAGAGTACGGTTTTCCTGTCGAGGAGAAGAAATAAAACAATGTGAATGTAAAGCAAAACGAAACAGAAATAATAGGAAGTATTCTTGTGCTGACAGTGAGTGACAAAGAACGATGTAGTGTAAGTATAAAAGCTACCATTAAGTAACCGGCTTTATACAACAAGACATTTATTTCGACCGTAGCTTTGGAGCTAAGGAACATCGAAAGCAAAGTCTATTGTTATCGGTCTCGTCTTGATTACACTATTTGTTTAAACGAGACTTTCGGATTTGCTTTAATTTAGTTGATAAATGGATAGGTGTTAGTATGATGCTAAATGTAAGTATTTTTGTACAGTAGGTAAAACAATAGAGAGTACACACTAATCTGGATTGAATGGAGGATATTGTTACAGTGGATAAATGTGTCATAATTGTCGGCTAAAAATGAAGATTTATCTGTGTGACAGGATTTTTTTTTGCTATTATAAGTAGTGACAAATCAAGTATCTTGTAGTCCTTATTCCTAAGCAGAATGGCCCTCAACAAATCTGCTTAGTTTGCTTGTACTATGTTGCACCGCTTAAAGTAAATAACTTTATGAATCTTTGAATTCATATCAAGCAATGGCTAATTGTGTCCTACTGTTAGTATCTATTACTTATAATTGTGTTACGTGTTGATGCCTTTTTTTACAATTGTATAAGAAATATAAATTATTTTAACATTTTGTAATTTATATTATTTTATAACGTTTGTCCGTTGGAGATTTAAAGTTTTTTTTTTTTGCGTGATTAAGCCGTTGCCCCTAAAGGGCTGCAATGTTGCGTCTGATTAATGTCACATTAATTATAACATTGCATATCTCGCAGGGGCATTCAGCCTACCGGTTAGTAGTCAAAACATTTGAAGTTCATGTGTACTTTCTACAGTTAAATTACTGTAAGTGTGATAAAAGTGTAAGAAAAATATTTATTAAAAATGATAGTAACGAATGTAGCGTTTTATGTTTTGTGGGCGGGTCGTTTTATTAATCCTTGTTTTTCCATTATACTACTTACGCGTTACAACAGAAACGAAAGCAAAATTAACACTAAAAACTTTGCTAGTGTTTGAGAAATGGTTTAAATAAGCCTATAGTTGCAAACTATTTAAACAGAACTGCAAAAAACATCGATTCAAATCAAACTATTAGTGCTGTTAGCTAACTGTTCCTCGCTGTGATGTGTGTTGTGTACTGTTTTGTTTTTGTTTATTCGTTGTAAATGTTGTAGAGAACAAAAGTTAAATGTGTTGTAAAGTACCAATTTACACAACGTTTGTATGTATGTATAGATAATAATAGTGATGTGCTTAGGCTGGAACCACTCAAAAACATTACAATTGGATACATCGTCACACAGTAACACAAGACATTACACACACTCTACTCGTAACCCTTAGCGGTGCAGTGATCGAATCGAACGGTAAACGGTGCAAAGTACACTATAAATACTAAATATAAACAGTAATAAAATTAGCTAATGGAATGTAGCTTTCTACAGTGCGCTTCCTCTACAACGGAAACAGCACAAACGCAAATTGCGGCACTAAGGAGGAGTAACAATACTAGCTGTCGTGTCGATAACGCTTACATACAGAGGTGATTTGCGGAAAGTTTTTGCTAGTAAACGGGACATACTAAAAGGGACTGAATGCGGAACTTTACACGGAATCGAGCAGATTGAAGTAAAAAAGGGAAAAAGCCATTAGCTGTTGGGGTTAGTGCTGTTGGATTTGTTTGTCTGTTCCGTCACTTTGGTAACACTGATCGTGGTTACGGGTTGCTGTATCAGCTTTTGACCGATGCAGCACCCAATCAGACGTTTGTAAAATCCCACCTCGCCGTCCTCGAGCTGGTGCAGATCGTCCGCCCGGGCACGCTTCGTCATCTCCGGCATGATGTCGTCCAGAATCTTGAGCTCGCGCTTGGTAAAGATGTAGTCTAGCGATTTTCGCACACCGATCATCACGACCAACATGAGCGGGAAAAGAATCGAGGTGATGGAGAACGATTTTATTAACCACAGCACGGCAAAGCAGGCCAGCTGAATCATGGTGAACAGATGCACACGTCTTATAGGGACCTACAGAGAACAGATAGAGAGAGAGAGAGAGCGAGCGAGAGATATCGCACGATAAAAGCCAAACATATTAGTATGATCTTTGAGAGTTTCGCGAGATTAAAAGCCAATGGTGGGCGATAGTGAACCTGTCGCAAGAACATGTAGTCCGGCTGGTATTTGGCAGGCATCAGCATGATCAGCAAACGATCGAAGAACTGCAGTCCCTTGAGGGCCGATACGCCCATATACAGAAACACGCCGTACAGCACCGGCATCGGAATGTGAGATAGTAGTGGTGTCAGCAGCACCGAACACCCGATCATCAAAAAGATCAGTATGTGGGTAACGCGCTGCTCGCGTACACCGATAAACTGTGGCTTTTCGCCCGGAGCAGCCGTCTCGGACTCCTTCTTCAGGGAATTGACATGATTAATACTGAGCACGGTGGCAGCAACAAACCTGTTCGGGGGGAAAGAAAAAAGAGTATCAACAACTGCATTTACGTGATCTGCTGGAGATTCCCCTCCCCCACTAACCAAGGTAGACCCATGATGGTGCATATCTGTATCAGACAGGACAGCACGAACAGATCCAGATGGTAGCCACAACCTTTGGTGAGTTTGTGTTCCTTCCTATTGATTATCACAGCCGTAATTTGTTGATCCATGAATATCAGAATGGTGCCGAGCAGGGCAGGCAGAAATGCGAGTGCCGACGACCACGCCGGGTTACTCTCGTGGAATGGCATTATGATCCAGCCCCGGTCCGGGATGGTGCGCTTGAACTCGCTCGGCACGTCCAGCTTCGGTGTCGCGACGTGGGTGACGACGTCGAGCAGGATGGCAATCGTGACGGAGAAATCGCTGATGAACTGGCGCACGACCGATGGGAAGAAGAGCGCATTTTTAAAGTCCTTCAGGATCACCGATATGATGTACGTGCCGAGAAACAGTACGATCGACATCAGGAAGACGTCCGACACAAACTCGGGCTTGTCGCAGTCCACACCGGCTAGCGTTCCGTTGAGGCTCTAGAACAGAAAACATGGATATGATCACAGCTGCTGGTAATGTTTTGCAAATCGCACCACTTACCTTGCACGTGCGTAGATCGTACTGTGACCACGTATGGACCGCTTCCGACGTGAGCTCCTGCCCAACCGGTGGTAAACACGAGCAATCGAACTTCCCGCCCGCCGTATTCATCGGATACTCCTTGCCAATGTGGAACACATTCTCGATCGCCTTGTAGATGAAGATTACGGCGATAAGGCAGGCAAAGTTTTCCTCCGTAAACCGCGTAATGTAGCACACGAGTGCACTCGCATCGACCGCAACCAGCACGACGAGAATGATCGAGATCCAGGTACCGATCCAGAAGCGGAACGTCAGATAGTCCCATCCCACCTTCATACAGAACTCGTACACGATCGTTTCGAACACCAGCACCGGACCGGTCGAACCGAGAATGGTGAGTGGTTGGCCGGAGAAGAATCCATACCCGATGCCACACACGAAGCCCGATACGAGTGATTCCATCGCAGCGATATTGTTACCGGTGGCCGTTCCCAGCAATCCACCGAACGTGATGATCGGCGAGAGACACGCGAAGTAGAGGAAAATCCACGACGCGACGCACTGCATCGATAGGCCATCTTTGAAGTCGGACAGATAGAACGGTGCCTTGCGCTTCAGATCGTTGATCAGTCCTCCGAACAGACGACCCGTACGGGATAGACCGGCCTCTTCACGCTGGCGCTGCTCCTCCAGCTCCTCGTCTATTTCCTCCTTCGGATTCTTCTCCGGTGGGCGCTTACGAACCTCCTGCGAAGGTATCGCCGCCGGTGGTTCTATCCGAATGGATGGATCCCATTCACCCGGCGGCAGAACCGTTACCGCGTCCAAAAACTCATCAATACCCGCAAGGAGATGTTCACGCTTTTTCGCGCGATAGGCAACTTCGTGGAAAATCTCGTCCGACATGAGGGTCGCCATTGCGCGCCCAATCTCGTGGAAGCTTCCATGGCTGCCGGGTGGCCCAAGCAGGATAAAGATGAACCTGTGCGAACGAAAGGGAGTGTGAGCGTTCGCGTGATTGCGTTGGTCGATTGTTTTTACCTCGTCGGAACCGGAACCTCTGTCAGATCGCCCATAACCGAGGCGGTATTGAGCCGCAGAAAGGCCGACAGCGTCTTGTCGAGAAAGTCCACCTCGCCGACGAGTATATTGCTTGCCTCGGCACCGGGTGGAATTTTGCGCATGAAGTGTGTGTTCGTTTTATGCTCCCCGTTCTGCAGCTCGCCCGAGCTGGTGTTGCGCGGCATCGACACATTGCTCGGGCTTTGCGTCATATTTTCTCCTGCCATGGTGGGAACAGTTTTTAAAGCTAGTTAGTGGTGGTTTTGCCTATAAACGCAGTAAGTGCGTCCTCTAGGTGTTCTGTTGTAACAGGTTGTCACTATCCTGTTTCTTGTATAAGCATTTAGATGTTCTGTTTTGTTGTAGTATTAGAGAGGATGTATTACGGTTACTAACTACGAAGGATAAGAGGAAAATAACACAGAATACACATCATACTCTACAGTTGGAAGGTTCGAGTTAGAAGGATTTCAATAAAAAAACATGCAGCATACACTGGATTAGTAATTAGGTCTAGTTTTACAAGGTTTTTAGTACAGTTTAAACTAGGAATTAACTGGGAATACTGCAACTATTGACTTTTGTAGCTGATACCACACTTGGCAAGCTCGCTGTGAAGTTTTGCACAGTTTTTCAGCACTAAACAAGAACAAATCGAACAGTCAACGCATGTACGATACGAGATTTCTATTGCAGAAATTATCGGTTCGGTGGAAAATTAAGACTGCATTAGTAATGAAGCCTTCCCTACGTGTCCCACCGTAACATCTATCGGTACATGTACGGTTTTTCAATCTGTAATTATAGACAAAACATTTTGCACTGCTGGGAATCGCCACCATCTGACGATGCAAAGATTATCGTAGACTATCGTATTATTGGCCGGTTTAGGTTCTTCCACATATCGGAAAAATCTAGGTCAGAACGATTTTGTGCTAGAAATTGGAGGATGTTTCTGTTGGTTGTATTGTTACGCTTTGTGTGTTTTTGTACCTTAAAGGGATTTGGTATTGATCAGAGTTACTACTATGGTCCTGAAGGAACCGGTATATACCGCTGTATATTGGTGTGGTATTGGTGATGAACTATTTTGGAACGGCATAGGGACAGTTGCAAAATTGCAATATTTCTTACTAAATAAAAAAAATGTAAAGTGGTTGACAAATTACTATTCTCGCAACATGAATGTGTGTTCTACGCGGATTTTTTTAAAATAAAAAAAAACTGTTCTACAAAACACCAAATGCTCGGGCCAAACTATGCGAACGAAAAGGAACTAATTTGAATAGATGGTTCAGGCGCCGTGGCCTGAAGCCTAACGAACCATCGCAACGATCTAACACTAAATGCAAACGTGTAGGGTGGGATGAGCATGTGTTGGAATGTATGCAGCCAGATTGCGCTGTTCTCTATACGAAACGTGCATTTTCTCCGTGTCTACGGGCTCGGAACTAGTGGGACTAGGCTTGGAATCAAAATGGAAAAACGGAGGGTGTGTGTGTGTGCTAAAAGTGAGTGAAAGTGGGAGTTCATTTACCGGCGGCTTTTCCGGGTACGGTTAAGTGTTTGCCGCTGCCACTGTTGCCGTTGGTCGATTTGCTGGATGCATTCAGGTTACTGCCATTGCTAGTAGCACTATTCGGTGGACTGTTAGTATTCGTTTGGTCTTCAACTGGAAAAAGGACGGGAGGGATATGGGTGGTTTCTGTGTTGCTTGCTTGGTAACATTAGCATTCGCTGCTTGTTTGGGTATTTATATGTGGGCAAGCTGTTCAGTTATCGGATGCGCTCACACACGGTAAAATGACACTAGGTAAAGTTTGTGCTAATATGTACGAAAATTAGACATTCAACAATGTGATGGAAAATGCGGTGTGTACTATCATTATTGTATGCAGGAAATGGTACACCAAACCATGTGCTGATAGGATTTCGTGATGATGATGATGTTTAAAATGTAGCCCAAAAATCTTTTTTCCCCACAACATTCATCGCAATGCCAATATTCTTCTGTTTGCTAGCAAAAGCTTTACTTCGCAAGCAAATATGATTGATTTTTAGCTTCTTCCACTTTCCCATGGACATAACCCAACGGTTGGGGTGCCTTTGACTTGTGATTGTTATTTATTTAGGGCTAACATCCTAAGTACCAATAGCGCAGATCGAGTTGGACGAATGAGCGAGCAATGGAGCTAGCTTATGGATGTTTGCGAATGTAGGAAGAATCAGTTTTTTTGCTTTCCCTTGGTTACCCGTCGTTTTATATCATTTCGTGTCCATACCGTGAATGATAGCGAAATGAGAATGTATGAAGGGTGATTTAAAGCGATCGAGCATCATGAAATGGACACAAGCACACAAACAAACACCGAAAGAGAGTATGAGGAACAAGGTTTACATAGTTAGTGTGATTGCGAGACTTATGATGAGAAGACTTAGGGAAACTGTAAGCTCTTTATGGCTACGTGAATGATACGAAAAGTATGGTGAATGTGAAGGCTATTGTCAAAATGGAAAGTAATTGTGGAATGAGCACGGTGAGTGAAATGAAAACTGGAGCTGAAATGCGAAGAGACTACACACAACAAATGCTCAAACAGTCTAAAGTAACGCAATAGTTAGACGATCGATAGTTTGAAGCAGTGTCAGAACAGCTGTAGCGCTAATGGTGTTTGCCACAGTTTTACACTCAATAAACTATCCGTGAAAATACACACAAATAGAGAGAGAGAGAGAGAGAGGGATAGAATCAAGAAATGTGTGACAATCAAGATGGAACTAGTATTGGTGAACTGCAGTAGGGAAGGATGAGCTGCGAATGTGAAACACCGATGTAGAGATAATTGGAGAGTGTGTCGAGAGTGAAGAAAAAAAAAAAGAAGGTAAAACATAGACATAGCAATAGAAAATGCTTTCAAGAACAACGGGACACAGTATACACGCAGAAATGGGAGAGAAAATGAACAAGAGACGAGAAAAAATAGAGAAACACACAGGAATAGAAAGCTATTTTTGAAAAAACCTCTTCCAGCGGTCGCACTCGTTGAAGCGGCGGAACTTGAAGCACCGGCATGGAACCAGGTAGTTACTCCAACGGTGGATCCTGCTGGACCACTTCCACCTGCACCACTACCACCTGCACCACCACCACCACCGCAGTGGGAAGCCGTTGGCGAAATGTCGTCTACAGTGAAGAAGCGCGTGGAAGGAATTGGAAAGCGAAGGGTAAAAAGGGATGGCAATATTTATTTACTATGACACACGCAACGGGGGACAGACGAACGTTTGCAATATTTACGGAAATAAGACACGAGGCTTGTGTACACGCAAAAGAGGAAGAAAAAAAACAACGAAGACCCTGCACGAATAAAACGAACTCGAAAGAGTGAAAAGAGTGTAGATAACGATAAAGACAAAAAGAACCATGGAGAATTTCATCCATAACCGACTAGTTCAGTCCAGTAGACGCATAGCACAGTATCCGGTGTCATGAGACGTTCCATTTTATCCACTAACCATCCCGAGAGTGTGCGAAGGTTTCGAGACTTTGTTGGTGCTCATTAAAATGGTGTCAAATTCATCGCGTAACATATAAAAAATACGCCACAAAAATTATCGCAACACATAAACACACGGATACACACATTACTTTTTTAAAGAGGTTCATGAACCATCCCGGTTTAAACTGTGTCTTGAACTGTGCACACGTGTGACCCTTTCCGATGGAGACGCACGGTGCTTTGTAGAAACGCGGTGTAGCGTTGTTAGTTAAGTGTGTGAAGTAGCTTCTTCACGGCCGGAACCTCAAACAATTAGGTTGCTGAAAGGGTGTTGACTAATTAATATACATCTGATACATAAATAAATAACATATTTTGCACTGTTTGTGTGCAAACACGCGGCAGGTAAACAATTTGAACATTTAGCTACCACGTGTTATAGCACATTTTGAGCTAGTGTTCCATCACCTGTAATAACACTGTAGCAGAAGATTGTAGCGAGCTGCTTGTAAGGTTACATTCGAGCATTCACGGGCACAATTAATGTTGGACTCTAGCGCTATATATATACACAAGCACAATTGTACAATGTTTAGCAAATTAGTTAGGTTCTTGCGACAAATCACGAGGAACGATCTGGAGTTTTTTTGTCTGGGAGAAACGTTTCTAGCCACCACCACCATTATCTCACTACCACCATTACCAGGATAAACGGGAAGAGGGATAAACAGAACGATGCTTTGTCTTACTCCAGACAGACGGACGGACGGACGGACGTCAAATAAATTGTGATTTGTGTGTACGAAGTTGGTTTGTTTTGGTACCTGTTGGCAGTGCTAGATAGTGACCCCGCTGGTCTTTGCTGCCGTACAGCAGGGCGGTTTGGGGCGATACCGATGCCAGGGCGGATTCGACTTCTTCGTGCATGCCCGTGGGTGCCGACGAAACGACGTGCATTGGGATTGAGTTGGACGAGTTGCTGGTGGATGAGCGTGGCATATCTAGAAAAAGGTGGTTCGATCGAAGTGGTTGTGTGTGAACGTTGATGCTGTGAATTGAGCGGGGTGATAGTGATCCTTCCCCGGTGCACTACGCATTCCGTGGAACGAAGGCGTGCGTTATCCCACGCGCTAACAAACATGACATTGGTGGTCCCGCGCATTGATTAACCCCAGCAAATTGTTCCCAACAAGGAAGCAGACACACACGCACACACGCAGGAAGTCATAACCAGTGAAGGGATGTGAAGGACCTTCACATTATCGCGATCCAGTCAACCTCATAAACCCAAGCATACTTACTCTTCGAAGACGAATGATTTTTGCCAATGTCGGCTAGGGAACGGATGAGCGGTAGACGACTTTTCTTGTTGCCGAACTCGTGCTGATGCTTGTGGCGTTTCAGCAGCGCATCGATCACCTTATCCCGTGCCTCGACCGGCAGTGTGCCCGAGTTGACCATGTTCTCGCACACGAGCTCGGCGATCTGCTCCAGACTAACCGCTTCCATGTCCAGCATGACGGTCCCGTTCAGCAGCAGGCTGCGCAGCTCGAACAGCGAATGAAGCGAGAGTGTGGCGACGTGCGGTTTGGACCACCGGTTACCACCCTCCTCGACGTCCTCCTCGAACTTTACCCAGCGTGCCGTTTCCTTCCAGGCCATCTCGTCGCCCTCCTTGACCAGCTCCTCCATCTCGGAGAACAGTGGATGTGATTCATGCTGGCCACCGTCACCTTCACCGCCGACCTCACCGCCGAGGATGAACTGTACTCTTTGTGCAGGTGGCGTCACTGTTTGTGTGTGTGTGTGTGGGTTGGGTGAGAAAACAATAAATAACAAATCAATTAGACTGTACGGCGGCCAGTATGGAAGTAACGCGATAGCAAAGCATGCGGCTATCTAGCCATTCCCGAAAAAAAAAAACCGGAAGGCAAACAAAACTTTGTAACAAAAGAGAAAGAGAGAGAGAAACAGGCTAACAAAACAGAGCACAATAAGTCGGAAGTCAGTCTAGACATGGTTTGTATCATATTGCGCGCTATCACAGTGAGGCTTTTGATGGAGGTGATTGAAGCGATAGTGTATGAAGAATCGAAAGCCGCCTGTTGGACTGCGTGCCGGTATAATAAGTGTCAAGAAGGCTAAATAAATTATGCTCTGCTGGGGGTTTCCCACGTGGGGACGAGGTACCTTCGTGGGAGTCGATCGGACCGGGCAGGCAGGGGTAGGCCAAATGATCGAAGGCGTAATCTTTTCAATTAGTTTGTGTTTTGATATGATTGAGTGCATAGCTTGCGATGTGATGACTGCAAAAACAAGCCAATATTTGAGCTGTACAGGTGCTCATTTGACGGTAGGAAAAGTTTTGTGTGATAGAAAAGTGATGAGAAAGTGTGTTTTATCGAAATGGTTAAAAGAATTCAATTAGTCTGTAACAATCAGGAATTATGAGCTACGTAGCTACTAAAACCAATCGGTATTGTAGTCGTGTACAGCGAATTGCCTAAGCACAGGCGCGAATAGAAATATGAGACTTAAATTTATTTCTCGATTGTTACAGTGCGAAGCAAAATGAAGTAATAGGAAAAAATGACTTTAAAACCACGCTGATGGACAAGCATGCATGAACATGAAGGTTAAAAATTATAATAAAGAAAACTACTTAGAAACATATCTTACAAGATTCACCCTCATCAACAATGCTGATTCTTCGTTGTGTGACGATATGAGGTTTCGCATTGACTAAATCAGTAAATCGACGTGATAGAAAGTCGACGAAAGGGTAGAAGATTTTCGAAAGGAAAGAGTATAGATTACAGGTTAAAGTATGCTAATGCTTTTCGCACTAGCAGTGGAAGAAGTTATATTTAGTGCCATTTTGGAAGATTTTACAAACAAAAGATCATTTAATTTTAGCACACTACTACTATCATGTCCAATTACGTCTAATGGTTACCAATGTTTGATAGTTACAGTTAAAAACGAATGTAGATAAAAGTTTCTTACCAGGCCGTTCCGATTCCGATCCTGCGCTACCTTTGTCGCCATTTTCCCGGTTCGCCTGGTGGTGCTTGTGCCGACGGCGCTGCGAATGCCGACGGGATGAGCCCGGAATGTGGACGCCAACGAAGACGGTGTGCGCTCGGTGACCTGTAAAAGGTAAGCAATCAACGAAGCGTTAATTTCAAGCCCCACGATTCCTGCAGCAGGACGGTGCACCGACAGCACTGAGGATGTCGATCAATTAACAAAGCTTCAGGCATTATTTGCATAAGTGCTCGAACGGCGTGTGTTTGTAGATCCGTTCAGCAAGCAAGGACAGTGTGGTGCAGCAAAAAGGCCTTCAATGTACAGCAGATTGCATTAGACGAGTGGCTGTGGCTTAAACGATGTATCCTGCACGTGCACTCGCACATCAACGACTTGTTGACACTATTCATTTTCTCTGCTCGTTATCACAACGTCGTCACAACGCATCAAGCTTGCGATGAATTTAATATTAACAATCGGGCGATAGGAACGGGAAATGCAACAGCTGTTCCTAGGGCCAGAAGTGGTTTGGTAACCGTTTTGACTCCCGTATAGGCTAGGGGCTAGCAGAAAACACTCACACGCTTTAACGTGCAAACAAAGTGCAATGAACGTATCGACCAAACAACCCATCTCAAGCGTTATGATTGCAGTGTAAAAACAATAAATTAATGCATGTTTTTCATTACACCCACTTGATGGAATTTCCCGGTAGAGAAATCCATCTAGCAGCACAATGCCTTGTTTTTTTTTTGGCGAGCAATCAAGTATTACAGGTCGCGTTTGATTACTTTTTAATTCTACGAATTTCGCATCCTAACGAGGGCATATGTTTGCACATGTTTACACACCCACCTTCAAAGTCCTGATCGGCCGTAAAGGTCCGATTCTTTAGCCTCGGGTCGATGGGAGCTTCCTCGTCTACAACGCCGTGATCCATCATCCAGGGTCTGTAAGGGAGAGCGAGAACAAAAAAAAGCAAAAACACATTAAGCACCTCGAGCTTGTGCAAAATGGAGGGAGAGTACGCGAAATGTCCAATTACGTCTAATGGTTACCAATGTTTGATAGTTACAGTTAAAAACGAATGTAGATAAAAGTTTCTTACCAGGCCGTTCCGATTCCGATCCTGCGCTACCTTTGTCGCCATTTTCCCGGTTCGCCTGGTGGTGCTTGTGCCGACGGCGCTGCGAATGCCGACGGGATGAGCCCGGAATGTGGACGCCAACGAAGACGGTGTGCGCTCGGTGACCTGTAAAAGGTAAGCAATCAACGAAGCGTTAATTTCAAGCCCCACGATTCCTGCAGCAGGACGGTGCACCGACAGCACTGAGGATGTCGATCAATTAACAAAGCTTCAGGCATTATTTGCATAAGTGCTCGAACGGCGTGTGTTTGTAGATCCGTTCAGCAAGCAAGGACAGTGTGGTGCAGCAAAAAGGCCTTCAATGTACAGCAGATTGCATTAGACGAGTGGCTGTGGCTTAAACGATGTATCCTGCACGTGCACTCGCACATCAACGACTTGTTGACACTATTCATTTTCTCTGCTCGTTATCACAACGTCGTCACAACGCATCAAGCTTGCGATGAATTTAATATTAACAATCGGGCGATAGGAACGGGAAATGCAACAGCTGTTCCTAGGGCCAGAAGTGGTTTGGTAACCGTTTTGACTCCCGTATAGGCTAGGGGCTAGCAGAAAACACTCACACGCTTTAACGTGCAAACAAAGTGCAATGAACGTATCGACCAAACAACCCATCTCAAGCGTTATGATTGCAGTGTAAAAACAATAAATTAATGCATGTTTTTCATTACACCCACTTGATGGAATTTCCCGGTAGAGAAATCCATCTAGCAGCACAATGCCTTGTTTTTTTTTTGGCGAGCAATCAAGTATTACAGGTCGCGTTTGATTACTTTTTAATTCTACGAATTTCGCATCCTAACGAGGGCATATGTTTGCACATGTTTACACACCCACCTTCAAAGTCCTGATCGGCCGTAAAGGTCCGATTCTTTAGCCTCGGGTCGATGGGAGCTTCCTCGTCTACAACGCCGTGATCCATCATCCAGGGTCTGTAAGGGAGAGCGAGAACAAAAAAAAGCAAAAACACATTAAGCACATCGAGCTTGTGGAAAATGGAGGGAGAGTACGCGAAAATAATAAGCCGGTTTGAAGGTGAACAACTCAGTTGATAAACACAGTATTAATCAGCGGAAACATTAAAAAAGTATTAGATCAATTACCCTCCTTTACTTGTTCGCGGGGAGATACACGGGGTAGGTAAACAAATCAACGGCAGTGGTGGAGGTCAATCAAAACAAAAAAGCGTACAAAGTCACGGTTTGTTTGATACTAATTTTGCATCGTTAGCCAGCCCAGTTAAACTATTACCGCACACGAACACTTTGTAAAACTTGCTTACTTTAGTCACCGATTAGTACGAGAGCAGATCGAAGCAGCGTTTTGTTGCTATCACCCGTCCAACACCACGCTCAACAAGTCGAGCACTGTTTGTTGATCGTTTTTGAACCTATTAGACAGAGTCTCGATAATGCTATTTTGGTTAAAAATATGGTGGGGTTCGCGGTCACCAGTGACCGGCGTACACGATCTGATAAGAACTGTTACTTCCGTTCATTGTGTTACCGAGCCGAGGTTCGAAGCGGCATCTTCGCATCTATTGCCCAAGTGGCAACATCCTCTGGAGCAGCTCATGAAAGTTTAAACCTCGGCGACATGCATGTCACACAGCATCCATTAAAACACAGTTGAAGCAAAGTTGTCCTAAACACACAGGCTAGTCATAATGATGTTAAACGGGCATAGGCGGAGAAATTCCATTAACTGCATAATTATATACTGGAAGTGACCCAGC
>KZ062130.1:160377-179046 GCA_002091835.1 Anopheles maculatus | reverse complement strand
TACGGGTGTTGGCGCGGATTGTTTACACTGCCTTCGATTATCTCGTATTCCAACAATGAGAGATCATATGAGCAGCACAAAGTAGACAGACGGGAGATGGAGGCGGTTACGGCAGAATGGCGGCGCATAATTTGTTGCTGTCAACGCGCGGCATTTGCATCTTTGCTTTTAAATGAAACGGAGACGGAAGCGAAATGAAAGAATGGAGGAAGCGCAAACATACACACAAACACACACACGTGCACACTGGGCGCCAGCGAGACTCTATTGATGTTGAGAGGGCAGCGCGAATCGTGGCGCACAGTTTTACGATGGCACTGTTAGCGCATTTGTATTCTTGTTTTCTTGATTTCGTTGTTTGCTGCCGTTGTTCCTGTAGACTTTGTGGGGTGTTGTTCTACGGGGGATGATGTTTTATTGGTTCACTGACCGACACGGTCTGTGCTGTTGAACTCTCACGATGGTGCAATGGCGTTTCCTTTGCATGGGTTCCAGATGTTTTGGTCCGGTTATGTGGAGAATGAAATAAATTTCCCGGCTGCATCGGATTGCAAATTGCTTCGGCATTAGGAGAGTTACCATTGGAACGCTGCCAAGCGGCCAAGCTTCGCGGCAGGTTTCGTCAACAGGTCCGAGTGAGTGCAACAATTTCCGTTTCACTGTCCGAGCTCACCACTATCACGCGAAAACGGGCTGGAGCAAAAAAAAAACTCTACCCTATACGACTAATACTATTAGAGCGCTAAGCTTACCCAAGCCGAAAGGGGACTGACTGGAATGCTAATCACAGAACAGCTGTTATTGGCGATCAATGTTGAATGTATATGTGCGTGTGTTGTGGTAGTATGGACACACTGGACGCGCACTCGAATATTCCCGGGCACGTTTCGGAAGACTTTGTAGCGATTGATTCATCGACCGTTAGGGGCTTCTCAATGGGTGCTTCGGAAGAAAATTGAAATAGCACGCAAACGGTCGCCCAGCAGAGATAAGCGGCCGCTCGGGTGGGTAGGCGCATTTTTACACGTTATCGTAACACACTAGTAGCAGGAAAAAGTCCCTCTTGGAGGTTCAAGTGCTAGTCAAGACTCTGGGCGGGTTCAATTGATAGGAAAGCTGTAGGTTTTCAGTCCGTTGTAGGCTTAGAGTAGCTGCTATTTATAACACTCTTACGGCTAACAATCAAACCTTTGCTCACGCCCAATTAATAGCCCCGCGAAGCAACGGTACGTGAAGTAGAATAAGTGTTCTTTTATTACCAGCAGCTAATCAGCTTGAAGGGAAGGAACGCGTTTCAAGTATGCAGGTGATATGTCCTATCCTTGCTTTTAGAAAAAAAAAGCTTTCCATGACATCGATCTCTGGAGAGTTTTATGGTACCGTCACCCACCGCACACGCTCGTACGAGTTGACGAGATGCGACATTGATTATCGTCTGTTTTATTATACCTCCCACAACGGTGAACCGTACTGGAACCTCATTAGTCGTACCATCTTACGAATAGTAAAATGCTACCCGCACCGCAATGCAAAAACCTACGGAGGTTTCAATCGTTTCGCACACGCAAGTCATAAGCACCGTGTCGCTCCGTGTCTTGAAGACACTTTCCTCCCGAGTGAGGAGGGTTCCAAGCGCATCTGCAGGGTACATGCACCCCGGCTGTTTGTATTGCACTGCACACAGAACGAAAGGGGAGAAAAATGGAAAGGCAAATAAAAACTTTACAGCCGTGCGTTCATGGACAACGGCACGATCAGGGCTTCACGACCCTGCCCTGTCCTGACCAGGGCCAACACAAACACTGCTGCTCATTGCTCATCGGGTCGGAGTCGGGCGAATTTCACTGCGGCATCACGATCAGACCGGAGTTTCCTTCCTTTCTCTGGCCCGGTGTATACGTGCATCGCGTGCAGTGCCGTTGGGACGATCGTGATGCAGGGAATTTGCCTGATCTTGATCTCATTACGGCCGTCACCTTAATACGCTTATACGACAGTGATGATGGCGGTCTACACGCATCTACTGCTACCCAGCGCGTCATTGCAGCCGATCGGATTATAAGTACTCTTATCTTTCCGACAGTTTCCGGCGCTGGTAGGCATACGGATCTTGCCAGCACACAACAGCGATCGAAATGAGGGCGTGTGTGTGTGTGTGCGTGGAATGATTTTTGTTGGCACGGAAGAAAATGTTTGCTTTCTTGGCTTGGATTTGTAGTTTTTTGGGGTGAGGGTCGACCAATCTACATTCGCCAGTAGTTGTGAAGGGGGTAGCATGGACAACGGTAGCATCGGGATTTGAAGGTTATATTGCGGTGAAGGACAAGAGGAAGGATGGCAGTTTTGCGTTGGTCTGTGAATATGAGGGTATTGAGTGATTTAAGAAGGTGATCGTTGTTGTGAAATATATATTTTTCTGCATTCATATAGAAATCTGACCAGCAAAAACTCAATTATAGAAAGTATGCTTTAATCTTGGGACTATCCTAGTCGACAACATTTCTCAATTAAACTTTTGCAGACCCTTCACGAGGCAAGCGCAAAGAACATCCTTTCTTGATCCCTTTGCAAATCCTTCCAAGAAATCACACCTCTCACATGCGTCCCACACATTGCTAACGCAGCTGATAAAGACCGTTAATGGAAGGTATCCAACAAGAGAATGACAAAACGAACCCCAAAAACGAGGAAACGTGTGCGAAGAACCTTCGTGTCCTGGCTATTAATATTGATAACATTCCTTCAATTCACCTTACGAAAGGATTTTAGCTCGGTAGCTTATCCATATCTTTCCATGGTAAACTTACCGTTGCGAGCGGTATCGGCGATTTGTGGTGTCCTTCATGTTTGTTTTTATTTAAAACTGTTATTTCCGTACTTAAAATCAGCAACACAGACACCCACGGGTCACAACACACATATAGGCAACCGGATTCCACTTCGCACACCGGCAATCTGATCGTTCAATCGAGACGGTGTTTGAACTGAGCTGCTACCGGTCTTGTGGGACGTGGAATTTCGTATGTTATTACAACGAGCTGGCCACACTTTTAGCTGCTGCTTAAGAGGCCGTACCGGTGAGCGCAGTGAAGCGTTGCGTTACATTTGCTCCAGTTATGGGGAGCGATGAAGCAGGAGCAGCAAAAATCGATGAAACCACCCGGAGCGGGCTCGGGAAACGATACGGAAGAGGTCAGTAATTCGTGGCACGAGCTAGCTGTTAGATGCTAGCGATTTGTATCCATGGCTTGATTATAATTGAAGGATGCCTTGCAAGGACACTGGGCTGATTTTGGCCTTCCCTTTCTGCGCTGGTTCCCTACCAGCTTTGGCTTTTAGTTTTCTTCCTTTCTGCACTCAACACACTAGCACAATCAGCTTATCACTATCATTACTGTACGAACTTCCTTTCTTGCTGCTGTCGGTCGAAGGTCGTTCTGCACTACTAACTTTTATTTTCTTTTACAAAATAACTTTCCGAGTTTGCCTGCACAGCAAAACAGTGTGAAGATGTGCACAAGTGTACCCACTTTCAAGATCGCGTGTAGCGAAACCTCTCCGTGCGGGCTTTATGAGGATAAAATTTGAAATTCACTTGTGATGTAAATTGACTTTTTTCGCCCCACTGTGTATCACCACAAGCTACACTTTCACTAAAACCCAGTCGGGAAAAACGGTATTACCCAGCTGCTCGGTTGAATTTCTTAGGCTCACTTCACGGCTAGACGGCTTAGAACTGAAATTTATTCACGTCACCCAAAACTCGAACCGTACGTTAAATGAAAAGGCCCAAATCCAAAATGGTAGACATCAAAGACGAAGCGCGTGTTAGATGCACAGGTCCGGATAAAGCCGGAGGGATTCTTCGCGGATTCTTTTCAATCCCACCCGAACCGCTTCGGCACGTTTTCCGAGTTTGGGTTTTCCACACCTATCCCGAGGGAGCTTCCACTTCACACACAAAGAAACTTCACCAGACAGCCGACCGGGATTTGTAGCGGAGACAGTTCCCCGGTTCCGTCGCTGGACTTTTAAATGGACAAAGTTCACCGTCACCGGCACTGTACGAGCTGCGAACGTGCCCACATTGTTCTGGAATTTCGGCAGACCGGATTCTCCAGCACCGGAACGGAAAATTCGGGAAAATTAGGTCAAAAACACTACGCTACGTTCTTGCACGCTGGGGGATAGTTTTGTCTGGGTAAGTTAAGAATAACTCCCCGCTTCGTTCTTCGCGTGCTGCACTTTGCCGACTGATGCTACCGCGACCGTTTACTTTTTTCGGTGTGAAATGGGACGATTATATGTTGTTTTCTGGTTTGCTGCCCCGGACCGGAGAAAGAGATGTGTTGTGTGCCGCTACGTTCGCGAGCGAAGGGTCGCGCAGACGGCCAACGCGCATTCCGAATGTCGCGCACGGTACTGAACGCAAAACGGCTCGTACGAACGAAACGCTACTCTCGACTGCGGTCCCGATGCCATGTGCGTCGATGTGTATCCGATAGCTTGTTCGCTAGTTCGCCGCTGTGCGATGTGGTTTCTTTATGCTGCTGCCGTCTGGTTGGACCTCCTTCTTCTTCTGCCACCCCAATTGCCACACACACGCGCCTCCCAGCTCCGGTCGTGTGGACGGACACCCTCCGGAATCGAAACCGTCGACACACGTTTGTTGTTGCCGGCAGTAGTAGTGCAATCGGTTTCGACAGACAAGGGGTAACCTTTCTCTGACGAGACGATCCCAATCGGCGTCTGCGCCGAAGGGCAACAGGAGGAGACATTGGGAGATTCGGTGGGTTGGTTTGTTGATGTGCCAGCGACATCGGTACATCGGTGCCTGGAACGTGCAGTGCCGGCGCATGGGCTGGTAGGTAGCAGCGTTGTGATAGTATTGGTAGTAGTGCTACGGTACAGTGCACGGCACGAGTTTGGTCGAGTTTGGCGAGTGAAGTTACGTGTTGAAATGTGTTTTAAGAAAACCCAACAAATGTATTAAATATTTGCTGTAAAGTTTTATTGTTACCATGTGTTTCTTAATCTTAATCTTAATCTTATTTTGAAGAGTGTATAGAAGGGTATAAAAATTTTTAATGTTTGTAAATAAGTGACGGTCAGTTTTCTTGTTTGTTAATTTTATTTATTCAAAAATGGCTTAATCAAAGTATTTTCCTATAATCCACAAAATCCATGTATCCAGCCAGTTCTGCGGATGTTACTAGACCAATCACTAGCTCATCTGACGTATTCAAATAACTTAAAGTATGATTTGCAACAACCAAATCACAAATGCATTGATAACGCTATGTTTGGACATGTTCTGCCGTAATTTAAAATGTCATAAGTTTTGAAAACCACGTCTATTTTTTTGTGGTTTCATCCATTTTAATACAATCACTATTTGCGGTCCTGATACATAAGTAAGACACGCATGAAGTATAATGACTCAAAATCTTGTGTAAACTAACTAAATCATCACCCAGATAATCGTACATTTGGAAAAGAATTATAAATGTTTAAAAAAAAAGCAAAATGGAAGTAAAATGATGATAAAACAGATTAATGTTTAAATTTAAAAAATTCATAGTATCTAATTTAAGTTCATATTTACAAAATTGCAACAAAAAATATGCATGGTAACAAAAAACGACATGGTAAAAGAAACGAAGCAAAAGTAAAGAGATTAAACTAGTGCAAAGATTCTAAAATACTTTTGTTTTAGAAATATTAATCCAAAATACACTGTTTTACAGGCCATTTTGCAATGTTTGCCTCATTTTTCTTTTCTGTAAAGGACTTTTTCACCATCCGCGGAGTAGAACTAGCTTTTGGATGGTGAAAAAGTCCTCTACAGAAAAGAAAAATGCTGCAAACATTGCAAAATGGCCTGTAAAACAGTGTAATCAAAAATTTATTTTACTGCGGTAAATGCTGTTTTAAATGTAGAAAAATTCAAAAAATAATTTTGAATATTTTCATTCACCTTATCAGTTAATATGAATATATTTGTTAGCGTAACATATTATTTTTTAATCAATTAGTAGTTTAGTTACGCCGAAGTTACAGCACACACTGTAGGGTGTCGTGTGCGATCCTTAGCATCATTTTATGCTACAGTTTTCGTACCATCAGCAGTAGTGTTGCTGGCTATACTAAACGACGTTAAAAAAGGGGGCTGTTCGGTGGACACACTTACACCACCACAAATGTACGCACGCACCCACGTCCGCGATGGATTGTGGGTGCGTTAGATAGCGTTTGTGTATGAGTGACAACGCGCGCGCTCTCTGAATCATATGGCCGAAGCCGAAGAAAGTACAGGGTGATACAGGCATTGGCGATGGTTAGCAGCAGCATACTCAATAGCTTGTAGAAATTGAGGAATAGTTTTCCGCTTTTCCGATTTCCGATGCTCCCCGTACAGATCTTGGAACGAAAATTAGGCGGATGAATGGGTTGATAGTTCAAGGAAAACTGCTTCCCATGTACACGATATTGTTAAACGGGTAGGAAGAATCAGTTTGGGGAACTGTGCACGTGTTTTATTGATTGTAGGAGGTAATTAAAATATCTTTGAGGTATAATTTCCATGTCGAAATGGTATTATCATAATTAATATCTAGATGAAAATGATGCATGAAACAATTAACGTAAGGCAAACCAGAGAGCTATAAATAGGAATAGAATGTTTTATCACATTTAAGTGTTTCTCTTTAACAATTTCGTGAAACGTTTGTAGCTGCGGTAATGCGCAGTAAAACAAGGGTCGGAAGCAATTCGTATCGCCGGAAAATGGTTCCCCCTTTTGTTACGCTCAAGCCTTCCATTGTAGGCCCAAACAACAATGACATTATTGTGGGTTCCCGAGAGAAACGCTTTGCTTGTTTCACGTTTAGCGTTTAATCGAATAATTAAACCCCATCAAACTGTCGGTTGTGAGCGCTCGAGCTAATAAGAAAATCATCCAGCACTGTTTTAGGCGGCTGGGAAACTTCCGTTCGCCTTCAAAGAGGATTTTCCACGTGAGCTGATAAGTTTACAGTAAATCGCACCGTGGTGTACCAGGCTAAACTGTACGCTGGTACAGGGCAGTAGTAGCGGTTGTGTTTGGTGCAATTAATTTGTGTGTAGGCGTGTGTATATGTGCTGGGTGAATATGTATGTGTGAGTTTTTTTTCATTATTTTCATAATTTCGCTCATAATCGTCCGATATGCGATGCGAATGAAACCAGTCGGTGGAAGGGAAAGTTTATTATAAACAAAGCACCAACACTCACCGATGGAAATATCGAGTTCGGATGAGACCGTTTCGGCTACATTACCATCGCTACCATGGTGATCATCAGCATCATCATCAATAGCGCAATTTTTCAAAACGAAAAAACAACATTCTCGAAAAATCCATTTAGAGCTGATGAGTGATTTCAATCGATAAATATTATTCTTTGACGGTGGATGAATTATTGTAGGTAAATTATGCACAGTTCATTCAATATTTATATCAAAAAGGCTTATAGGAGAAGAAATCAAATAATTAGGTAACCAGTAAGTAATATTTGTGATTCATATAGACATATTGATAGAAAATGTTAAAAAGTGTAACAGAAGCAGCAAAAAGAAATCGATTTAATAGAAGCACTGAAGTAGAGGAAGAATGAAACCTGTCAAATGCAGATAAAATCAATATACTAGTCCACCGTATTGTACAGCGAATAGAAAGGTCATAAAAATGTTGGCTTGAAAATTATTTGCTACTTTAATTTTCTCATCCAACAGTACAGAAGTACACACAATAAAGTAACAGTTTTCAACTCAAGGTCAGCCAATAAGAAATTTCTTGTCGGTATGTAGGCATGTTTGTCGTATGTTGTTAAACTAGTTTCGCCAACAGTCTTGCCAACGCAGCGCGAACGGCACGGTTTCCTTTTATGTTGTTAACAAAGAAGAAAACCGCATTAACGTTGTCAAAACATATTATCGCTCATAAACTTGCGTCCTTCGTTTACTGGAAAATTAATTTAGTACATTAGTAGGACTTTTAATAAAAAGTAAAACAAATTGCGAAACCCGTGCGAAGTTAGAAATACTTTCTCTTTGCTTTCCTTTATCCTTTGCAAGATTTTTGAAGATATTGGGATGTTCATTTATTGGAATAATTTAAATTCAATCACAAGATCCGAGTAAAACTGGCACAAGAGGACAGACGATAATCTCAATAATACACTCACTTTGCCAACTTGAGTAGAAAGAAAAAGGCCTCAGTTTACGACTCAAAATCCGCGCAATAAACGCTATCCTAAAGCCACCCAGTAGTGTTAGCTCTGCACCGATCCCTCTTGAACACGAGTGACTTCTGGTCTCTTTATCCTTTGAAAAGCGCATCCATTCTATCTATCACGGCACCGTGTGGGAACTCGTGTTAAGTCAAAGCTTCACATCGTACCGTGTCCCCACAGCGGCCATATGTGCATCGGGCCATCGAGTGAACTACCCGTACGTGTCTATTTCGATGCAGTTTCATCGTTTCTTCGCTTAGACGCCAGCAAGAGGCTTACAAATCGTGACAAATGGAGCAGATTTTACCCACGAACAAAAGATAGATTCTTAAGCTGCAGATGCTTGGCCCGGTGGGGGAAGGTTTCATGGATTTTCTGCCTGTAGCGTGCAATAGACGAGCTGAACCAATACGAACCGTCTCCATTGAAGAGGAGATCCACCACCATTAAAAATGCTCTCTAGCTCGCTCAAGGGCAAAAAGGATTTAACCTTCGCGCTCATATCTCCATATTTCTATTTCGATTTAAAAAAAAAAACTCTTACCAACCACCTCATACGGGACACTTGCTGGCGGAATGTCTTGTGTGACTAAATTTGCATAGGCCCTTCGGTAAGGCAATGCGTAACGCCATCGAGTATGAACCGTCACCGGGTTTGTGGTCTAATCGAGGGCAATCTTAGTAGCAGCCTCTTCTAGACGGTCGAGTTAATTAAACTTTCATTCAGCAAAATTGGCCCCATGTGTGTTTGTGTCTGTGTGTGTGTAGCGTGAACCAGTGCCATAATTCTACGTGGGTCAAAGAATGTAAGCAAAGGGCAAGTTCTACGTGGGCGACGCATAGATTCCGCCGGCTCCGGGAGTTCAGCATCAGTACGGGTGAAGGTGACCTCCGTGATGCGTGGTGCGATCGGAGGTGTGATCTAATTGGAGCTCATTTTAATGTAGAAACTCACGGGCTAGATATGATTAGCGACCGTAAAAGATCACCGCGCGACAACATTGCACTGGCGAATGGTGCTATAATTGGAGTCATTTTTCAATAGAAGTGTCTGCGGTGTAAGGCTGTCATCGTATCTGTTTTGAATATCAAATCAAGCGTTAAATTCGCGATGAGATATCAGAAGCAATTGCTGTTTGACTTTTGAAAACTTTAAAATATTAATTTATTTTTTATGAAAAATTGTATCAGCCACTTTATAAACCTGCAGCTTTTGAGTTCAGTATAATCTCTTTGCTCCCTCTTGTACATCTTGAAATAGATACTCAAGTCGCTATACTCACCACTGAATCGATTTGTTGAATTTTTTATAAGCAAGCAATCACTCCGCACCAAACCCGTACCGTTGACTGTTGCGTACAGGTCAGATACACCTTTCGAACTCCATTTTTTTGTTAGTTGTTTCTTCCCCCCTCTAGTCACGTGCAATCCTTTTACGAAAGGGTCAAGGTAAGGCGAAGCCATCGTGTCACCCCTTAGGCTATCGTCGTAAATCATATTCGCCTTATGCTGTGCTTCGCTGTGTGTGAGTGTGGATTACATTTCGGTCCGATTAAATCGTTGTGGGAGAGTTATTTTTTAATAACCTCTTTAATTGAACTAGCTCACCGTTCGTACTGAGCCCGGTACTTGGTACGGTTAATGCAACCAGTGACACAATTTTCAACCCCATCAACAGTGCTTTAGATTTAATAAGGAAAACATAAAAAAACGAACTCTGCACTTCACATGCTCGCCGGTGCAAGCATCAAAGGTTTATGTGACATTTTATTGCACAGCTTAGTCGGCAAAACCGGTTGAAGGTCATCACACAGGCTAGTGCAGTCTCTGCCCGATAGAGCCAATAAACTGTTTGCTAGATCGCTTGTAATCATGAACAAATGCATTAAATAAATACAACTTAATCAACTGTTGAACCTGGCCAACATTGCACACCACCACCAGCCCGTTCGCTTTTGTGTCAAATGGCATCGGCCCACCACACGCTGAAGTGTATGCTGAGCAAATGCAACCCGATTAACGTTAACCGAGAGCATGAATTTATGTATGATAGCCGGGGTGTTCTTATCAGTCAACCAGAGTCACCGTGGACCGACACAATGCGACCTCACTTGACGTTTGACAAGAGGAAGGTTACAGCGAATGGTCACGCAATCACAGAAAGCATTTGGTCCAACCCTGTCTACCATAACGCTCCACAAAGATCCACGAGCACCATGTGCAAAGAAATGGATGGTCTATCTACACACCAGACAGCGCACGGAAGATAGCTCACGGAAATGGAATGAAAAACATATTAAAGATCCATCTCGAAAGGCAGCTGTGACCACCACGGCTGTGTATAGTTTGCGAGCGGATACGAGAACGAAAGACATAAACACATCTCCGCCCGCTGCAGGGTAGAGTTATGCGAGCGTTCCAGCATAACCCCACTGTCCGTTGGGGTCGTGTGCCGTCCACCGATTGTTTGTCGCGCGAAGGACATCTTCGGTGTGTAGTAGGATGGCCACGGTCAACCGAGTGTGCTCGTTTAGCTCTCGTCGTATACCATCTCACCCAGGACCGGTGGACGATGGTGCTGATGAGGAGAAACTATATTACTATACAACCCCGGTGCCCGGAGAGTAAAAGATTTCGGTAAAGACGGTGGAAGAACCCGTGACAAGGGGCGAAAAACGAAAATAGATTTGCTTGACCTCCCCCACAGTACACACTGTTGGAACGAGGGGATTAAATCCGTTGTTGGCCAGTGTTTGGGAGACAGTGAAGAGCATCATCTTTCATCTTGGGTAGATGGGTTTGGTACTCGTTTTTGTCTTCCAGTTTCTGTTGGCAAATATTAGCTCGTTACGACACCCGACGTATTGGAGTTGTGGAGATGCGGAGATGGTCCGGTAGGACATTTCCAAGAAGCTGAGCACCGGTGCATCACTGCAGGGTGTTTGTTTGTTGCAGCGTAGGAGTAAATATCGGTTTAATATCGGGGCTCGTATTTCTTCATCTCCGGTTCACATTTAGCCTTTGTATGGATGTGATGTGGCGGGAGTTAAAGGAAATTAATTTTGCGTAATGATTCGTCCAGTATTATCCAGGATCCACAAGAGGGAAAATCGATATTAAAGCTGATTGGGTATATAAAGCTAAGGATCCGATTTACTTCTATCGTTAATCGAGCACACGAACTTTTGTGACAATTTTATTAGAGATTAGCAATTTATGACAGTTGTAAAATGTATAAATGAACTCTCCTGCAATTTGAAGCTGACAACAGAGTCATCAGTTTGAAGCTGTAAACACAAATTATGTAAAATGTGTAACATAACAAAACGTTATAAACGAGTAATATCCGACATTTTGTCTATTGGAATTAATGATTTCCCTCCGATAGACTTTTAATAACTAAAGGATGAGCTTCAAAGAACACTATAAAAACTCTCTCCATCCTCCTATAGTGTCCCCCTAATCTCCTGCTGCCCACCCAATCTCCCAATGGAGGCGCATTGTAATGCACTTTCATTTGCCTTTCAAAGTAAGCGTACAGATTGCCATCATCTGCCATGTCCGGCCTTTTGTTGGCCGATCCAACAACCACCGTCTGGGACAAGACCCGTTTCGGCTTTTTTTCCTTTAGGCCGCTTTGCAACACAGATGATTGCTATTTCTTACCTCTTGTCTACGTTTTATTTTGTCCCACTGGAAGCTGCTTGACTGTTGGGAATGGTGATGTTTTATGGTGCCCATCGATTACCATATCCCGTGGTGGGTTTGTCTAGTTGCGAACACTCTGTTACGTCAGATCACACCTCGGAACCGGCTTATCAAGCACGACGTGCTGGTTAATATGTGTGTGGGACATTAAAGTTACGAGTGTCCTCGATAGTGAAGACCTTGACTCGGGTTTTGTGCATTTCGCGTTGCACCTCGGTCCGCGTACTGTAATCTCAATCGAAAGATGTAATCCCTACATCAATCAAATCCGGGTTTTTGTGTGTTTTGCAGGAAGCAGCTGAAGCTAACGCTGCAACAGATTTGATGTATCATCATGCCAAATTGATCCAAATGGCGTAAAAACCCCCGCTCTAATGACATGCCGAGTACGGCCAAAGTGACCGAGCATGAGGCAGCATCATCTCTACTGAATCTGATCACAATTTGACATTGGGGACCATAGGTCTGGCGATTTTGTTTTGCTTTGTTTTGCGTTGTTGCTCTGCAATAATTTCCACACGGATGACATTTGTCAGATTAGGCCGGGCACATCATTATTGTCCGGAGCAGCAGCATTTACTCGGTGACGCCGATTCGATTATGAGCGTTGCTCCCGTTTTGCGTATTGCGTTGTTTTGGAAGTTGGATTGTTGTTGTTGGTTGGTAGTGAAGGTCACAACAACACATCACGAGAGCAACGGAAAATAATAATACAACCACACACAAGTACTTGCAGCGCCTTTAACTTGCCACTGGAGAGCCCTGCAGGCTGTGTCGCAAGGTGACATGCAGAAAAATGAATAAACGAGTAGCTCCAATCACGTGGGAATCGGTTCGCAAATGAAACCGCCGTGCATTCCATTCGATGCTCCACTTTACGCGCGCATTCATTCCACCACAAACACATACACACACACACACACACACACAAACCCATTCACCCTTAACAGTTATTAAGCCATTCATTACATCGGTATTAAGCACGGGCACGCACTTGCACCTTACATACTCCGGCCCAGATCGGACAGAACCATTGTAACGCTCCGGGGTAACAGTGGTAGCAGGGAACAAAGAAAGAGGAAGGGTGCTTAATTCCGGTTCCCTATGTAAATCCACCAACTTGGGGGAGGTTTAACCACGAGCGAGCAACCTGGCACGGTGGTGCAATTGTTTGCACATCATCGCCCGTGTTCCCGTAGGCGACGGCTTGTGTATGCAGTTTTGCAAATATTAAACAAGCACGTTGACCACCATAAACAATGGAGAAAGCTGTGCACCACGTTCCATTCGCGGTGTAGAATCAGTTTTTTCTATTACTAAACACTTTAAACAGGATCTTCTTTGCTTGCTTCTGGTAAAATATTGTACGCTGATAGTACAGTGGGATGCAATGCAGTATAGTAAGCTTTCAATTACTGTTGATATTGTGGATTAAAGAAAAGAAGGAAAATAGCCCCGTGGTCCGAGGTTCGGGTTGAAATTAAAACCTATCATCCAAGTATCGAAGTCATCGAGGCATATACCGTACTCGCCTGAGTCAAGAGAACCAGAAGGGAGCTAACAAAAAGCTCAAACCATCGAATGTGCTAACAGAAATTTTCCAACGAATAATAAAAATGGCAAACAACATGAAGATGGTAGTTTTCGATTCTCTCTCTTCGTTCCTTTTCCCATGCAATTCCCCATTAAGTTGAAGTTTTCCATTAAGATCAGCCATCAGGACATCTTTCAAGTGGCTAAATATCGAGTGACTTGATGTTTTGGTATTTTGTCCCTAACATCTGTAAGAGGATGCTGCGAGTTAGGAATTATTGAATTTTATCGATGACCAACTGACTGAGCAGCAGTTCCTAGTGCTGGACAGAGGTAACAAAGTGTGTCTATTTTTGGACGGTGAAAAAAGGAAAACAACAGAATTGGGGAAAATGGCGAGCTTTTCTCGCTGGTCACAGTACCTTCAATCCGGTTGGTGAGATGAAATGCGATGCAACCGTTGCGTAGTTGAAGAAATGGAGCAGTGTTCTATCTTCCAGGGAACAGCTTCTTACTTAAACGGTGATGCCTCCCTCCCCCCTAATCTGCCAGATGCTTGTTATCGTTCTTTCGATGAGTTTTCACCAGAAATAAATAACGATCACACCAACAAACACCCTCGTCGTGTGTCAAGGTGTCAATTTATTTCGTCGCACACTTTGATGGTTTTTATTCGTCTAGCTTGTACACGGCGGATGGTTGCTGTTGTTACGCGTTGTTGCTACCACCTACTTACTTTCGGGGCTGCTACTTTGCGCGTTAATTTAATTAAAGCCAACACACCGGAGGCTAAGCCCACCGGAGTCCTTCGGGCGGTCGATATGGATGGTTTTTCGCGTCTCCGGAATGAGCACACTGGGGCACACGGTTCTGTACGGCTACTAAACACACTCTCACATTCACAATTGACACGTTTCACATCGCCACAGGACAGGAGCAGTGCACCATTAATCACGTTCACACTACGCTAAAGCTGGGTCAGTCGGTTGAGGAAATAAGGATATAAGATGGTGCTACTAAAGGTGGATGCACCTACTTTTCCAAATGGAACCTCCACAAAGAAACTGTCGTCAAATAGCAAAAAAGTTCACAGGAACTGCTGCGGCACAGATCGGGTAAGTGTGGTAACAGAAATTGCAAACGAACAAGCAATTTTGATTCGGTTTCCTTTCCCGAGAGCACCATCAAACGTTACATTTTCCTCCGCATTACATTCCCACACAAATTGAGTTTTGCAAGCTTTTTACGATACCGATTTCTTTTGATCCCGTTTTGCAATACGATTCTCGGACAGGTACTGTCAACCCGCTTCGCTCTCTTCGATTTCACTGTAGTTTACATATTCTTGTTGCAGGGATTTAGAACGAACTTCAACTGGCTTGGAGCTTGCTATTTCGATTGAATGCTTGCAATCACAACATTACACGGCTTGATCGAATGATTTGTAGCTTAAAAGCGAGTAACAAACAATGGAGCAGTAAGCAAATTCGCACCTAGTAAACACGCTAGCACACACACACGCAGGCACGCACGCACAATTTAATTGATCCTGTAACACGGCGAGCGAACGGAAAATTCGCGCAAGAACGCGTTCGATGCCAACGAGCGAACGAAAACACAATAATCGGTCCTCGTGAAAAACGGCACCATAGAACCTGTCGATTTCCAGCACCGGAGAAGGAAACTCTCGCTCTCGCTCTCTCTCTCCGTCTCGCTCTCTTCAGCTCTCTTTGGAGATTACTCTTTTGGACGTGTGTATCAGCGTGTTTGGTAGTAGATTCGTGTAACGACACTACCTTCACCGGTATCTGTGGCCACTGATTGCTGCTCTCACGCGCGTACTTGGTCGTGGTTTGCGGCTGGAGCTACCATTTGTCACCTACTGTACAGTGTACTGTCTTCTACACCGTTCGGCTGGCTACTAAACGCTTGTCTAATCGTCCTGCCCATAACGACTACGGCTTGGGAACAGCCGGCCAAAGATCCATCTCCGCCATTCGAGTTGGTTGTTTCGTTTAGCACTCCTGGGACAGCCCTCATCGAAGGGCTGGCAGGTGTTTGGATTGCGAGTTGTTACGATGTTTCGATGCTGATAATAAATAGAGCAAGTGATGTTTGCGCGCCGTGTGTGGTTGTGAGACGTTGTGGCCCTGGGGTCCGGCAACCGTATTTGGAGTCTTGATCGCGTCTTTGACGTTTCAATCAGCACGGGCCACCACGAGGCCAAGGTTTCACTTGGATGTAAATGGATTATTTCGTACGGTTTTTTCATACGCCAGCCGGGGCCTCATCGTGTGTATTTACTTTTGACAGGTTGGTGCGATAGTGATTGAATGGCTAACGTTTGAGCCTCTGTTTACTTTTGATTCGCGTGTAGATTAATACATTTTTTTTCGCTCACATCCCCACATGATTTCATGGCGTCATCGTTATCGTGTCCAATGGTCCACACAGCTTCCACAGTTACCGAGTGCACCTTGGAGGCACGCACCTTTGCTCGAAGAATGTGGGTCACTTTACAACGCGGCTTACAGCGACATGCAACAAGGATGATTGGGTGGCAATTTCGGTTTAGTGGGGTGATGCTTCATACATGCACGCACACAGACACGCTTTATGCTGCGAGAACCATCGACCAGTGGTGAGAAGGCAGAATCGAGAGAATATGGTCATGTTCTCAGCTTGTGTTATGTTGAAGCTCTCTAGGTTTGGACAGCATATTGCAACATAAAGCATGAGCATAAAACATGCTTCTCCGTGGTGGAGCAAGCTAATGCTGAGCACGATGCAAGCAATGCAAAGTGTATTGTGTGTGGCGCTGGGATTGGGGGGATGAAACTCCACTTGGAAGAATGTGGTTCGAGCGTTGGTACTATGTTTTAGCGGAAGTTTTGTTCAGATTTCTATCGCTGTGAATTACTGTCACTTGTTCTGAGCTCCGCTTTGTTTCTCTCACGTTTTTTCCGGTATAAATGATACAAGGAGAACCTTCATGAAGGTTGATTGTGCTAGAATGTTACAGTGCGTAACGTAATTTTAAAATTATATTTTGTTTTAATACTGAATGTTCATCCTAACAGTTACTGTAGCAGGCAAACCTTTAGAATACTCGGTCTTGTATTTCTAGTTAGAACTGACTTGCTCTAAACATCTTTGACTTTTGTACCATATCTTCAAATATGAAATATGTTGTTTTTTTCTCAATTTTAAACGATTTTTGAGTAAGAAGAGACAATTTATTGTTGAAATTAGTTTCTTCGGTAACCAGTTCGATAGTTTCTTAAATAATTCATGAAAAATTGTTCGTGTACCAACAATTAAGTCATTATCGAGTCAATTTTCACATCCTCAGATGTACTGAAACGCTATGCGGAAAGTAAATGCCCCATCTAGGAATGGCAATGAGCATGGCGTTGATACCTTTTCGACTACAATATCTCTTGGCAATCCCTGGCAGGCGAAGTCCCCTGAATGGTGAGACTTTTTGATTACGAATTCTTAGAAGAACGAACGATAGAAGACGAAGTTTCTTGGACGACGCTTAATTTCATTTTTAGGACTCTTGACGATTGAAGCTTATACGACGAGACTCCTTCGACTATAAGTCTAATGGCAGCAGAAGTGTCTAGGCCGAAACGATACTTAAACGAGGATTTCTTTTGAAAGATAAGTTCTCTTGGAAGATGAGACACCTCGGACAAAGCAACTACCCAACACGGAATTATACTAGATTTACATTTTAGCCTTTTGTATATCTTTATCCTTTAAACGAAGAGTCTTCTGTGCTGTGTTTCTTTTTTTGCGTCTGAAAATCTAAAAAATAAAACACGCTGTTATTTGGAAGTACGAGTATATTCTACAACTAGTTTTGATTTATTTTTATAATGATTGCTACAGTTTAAGAGCGACAGAGAATAGGTATTGTAAAACTAACCTAGCTTGCACATTTGCGTTTGGATGCTGTTTTAAGGACTCCAAGCTCCACTTACACTACCATTTTACGGGAGAAAGCTACTACTATTACAAACACGAATGACATCAACTACGAGTAAATGGTTACGGGGTAGTAGTGGTGTTGAAATCCGATAAAGATACACGAACTAGAGAGATTGTTTTTGATGGCCACCATAGAACAAAAAAAAATAACAACGTAGTGAGCATTCTAATCTTGCTGCCCCGATTAGTGTTGTTTACTAATGTTTGCAGCTGAAATGTACACAAAGCAACGGGCTGACTATGTGAATCTTTGTTTTTCTTTGCAAATAATCTCTAACATTAAGATGGTTGTGAGTACGAACATGTGATGTTGACGCTTAGTGATGGGAAGCTACTCTTCTGCCCACGTTTGCTTATTATGTTGTGCTACTGCTTACAATCTACGGTGAATGTGAATAAATAAATGTGTACTCCCCTCGATACGCTAGGGCTAATGTTGCGATGAAACTATTATTTACAGTAATATCGATCCTCGTACTTTTCGCAGTAATCGCACACCACTTGACAGCAGCGTCCGTTCGTGAAGCGGCACCGACACTTTTCGAGAGTCTTGATGACCTTAGTGGTGTATCCGCGACCGCAGCAGAGTGTCGCACAGTTGTCCGGATGCAGACAGCGTCGGCCACGCGTCACCGAGCAGAACGTTGGCGAAGTTTCGAAGTAGTACAGCTGATCGTAGATTGTTTCCTAAAAGCAGTGATCGTTTTCAAATGTCTGTGTTTTTGTCTGTGTGTGGTCCTTACCCTCGGGCGGAAATCTCTCGGTGCCGATCGGCGTGATGTTTTATTGTTAACCGGAATCTTCCGTATGGCAAGATGATATTTTGTTCTCAGCAGTGCAGCAGTCGTATTAAAATCGCCAAGCCTTCTCCAGCACGTTTTCATCGAGCAGGATCCCGACACGCCGTGACATTTGCAACGATCCGTCATTGCGCTTGTAATTGCACTTATGCCAACCTGTAGACAAGAGCTCACATCTCACATTTGGATTTTTATTCGCGTTTTACAATCAAACCCTTACCTCACTATCATGTCGTAGCATTTCAGTGACGGGATCACCATTTCGGGGTTGCAGTTCGAGAAAGTTTCGAGCGACTCGTTTACCGTGCTTTAGATTGTCACTGCATCCGCCCCATCGAAAGGCAAGCCTCGTAGCGTCGTG
>KZ062130.1:145142-159910 GCA_002091835.1 Anopheles maculatus | reverse complement strand
CGTCGTGTTTTCGCTCAGAAGCGCACTGGCATTTGGTCATCCTTCCTTCGGCGCATGCACGTGCAACTGCGTGCGTAATGGCGGCAGCAGTGAGCGCGTGCACAAATGCTGTTTCACGATACACCTGCACAGAACACAGGGAAATAGGAAAGATGGTTTAAAATGTCCCCTTACATCAGCTTTAATATACAGTACCTTTTTGAATATGTTTCGCTTGCCTCTGGTTTCTATCGAACAGTTCCATCGGTCATATCGAAACTGTTCCTCACAGTGAGTAACGGCTAGACGGCGCGCTTCTTTGATTGCTTCTGGCAGTCCGATATCACGCCGACACTGATGGTTCTGTTTGCGCGTACCGGACAGAAACTTGCAAGGGCCGGGAGATTTGACCATTGGGCTGAAAACGGCCATGACTGTGTTTTTTGCTGATATTGAAGGAGTATCCCTGGAAGAATGTGAAATGCAAATATAGTGCTCATATTTATTGCTGTACATAAAGTGAAGCTAGTTGTAAAAAAACAGTTTTATGATAAGTTATTCATATTAAGTAAAATTGGTCCTATTTCGATTTAAATCAAAGATTTGAATAAAGCACATTCAGATTTACTGAACATCCTGAACGCATGTATTGCAGATTGCATAGCATAAGGCGTAGAAGTTGTATACACATTGCATACGATGGAAAGCTGTTCGACAACCATATGTCGAATGGTATGCAACCCGCCGTACAAGCTGCATCCTACAAGCTATGCAATACTCCATACATATTAAACCAAGAGTTATACAGTGAACGGCACGTTCGTTGAATGTTTGTTTGAATTCGGAATTTAAGCAAATTGGTAATGTAATTAACTAATTAATTGATTAATTAACATATTAAACTAGCAAAACTAACTTAAGTTGCCTAAAGATTTAATCAATGTAAATTGTTTTGACTGAGTTACATTACTTTCATGGACCAATACTGACATAAAATGGATACTAATTTTTTGTTTTTATTTATAGAACATTATCTTTTTTATTCGATAAGAGTGTGAGCATCAATAACAAAACTGCTGTTACTATTGTTTTTGGTTAGAAAAAGAGGTGTTATCAAAAATACGAAACTAATCAAAATTAAAGTAATACGAAATATGAAATCAAAATTTCTACTAAAGCAATTTAAGACTGTTTCATCATAGAAAGGACAGTACATAAAATATGAAAGTATAATATACATTAAAAAATTTAATAAGAAGCTTCAGGGCATGAATATCAGGAAAAGATATCAATATCAAGAATAATTTGATGATATGCTTCCTTGGAGCGATCCGATGACCGTGACGACAGCAGTAACGATCTTTCTGACGACAGGACCGGGCTCAAAATCCTATCCGAACCATGCTTACATACCAAGGGCTGACTAACTTGTGAGGCTAAATACAAATCGTAGAAACCAGAAAAGAGCAGGGCCTTTAAAGAATGTGATGCTTATTATGTTCATAGATAAACTTAATTTTTTGTAAAACTGACTACTTTAGCGACGTAATAATTGAGAGCAAAATATAAAAAAGGATCAGATTTTTTAAAATAATTAAATGACTAAATCCGAATATTTGTCAAACAATATATTCCAATTTCCATATTGGAGAAAAAAAACATCATCTCTCTTCGGTTAGCTTGTGCGAGTCTGATTATAATAATAAAGTTATCCACAGCTAATGTTTAAACCGGAAAACCGTTAGGCCTTTTGAGAAATCCCTTCGATATCACGCTAAGTCCAACCACTATGGTTATGTCGTAAAAAGAAAACGCTTAACTAGCAGATCGTTTCACTTAGCCGCGGACCGAAGTGATTCGTCACATTATTTAGCAACGAATTAATTAGCCTGAGTAGGCTAAGCAAAGCTCTTGAACCGATCGGCTGGAATGCAAACTGAAGCCAATATATTCGCTTGTTGTTACTGTCACAAGTGCAACTCAACGCTATTTGTCTTTGAATCGGCACACGGCAAGCCTAAAGACATCCCAACAAACCGTGACGTCCTCAAAACGGGCGAGAATCCGTTATGCATGTCAGGTATTGCAGCCATTTAGCGAACATTATCCCACCCTGTGTGCCATAGCAATCCCTGCCTGCACCAGCAGGTGCCCTTCGGTTTGCCGCAAAAAAAAAATCCAAAACTACTTAAACGCAAGTACGCAACTACTCAAACGTATCTGTAAGCAACTTCATGAATGCAATTTCCGTGAGTAGCGAAAGGGCTGGTGAGGCGTGGTGCACGAAGGTGGCCCATGTTTACCGAGTGTCATTTTCCGCTAAAAACCCTCTCAAAGATGGCATTTAACATCGAAGATGCGATGAAGTAGCATAACATTAATGAAAAACATGCACATGGAGTAGCGTAGAAACAGGGAACGGTCTAAAGTGGAGGCTAAGTTTCTACAGACGCTATAATAGATATTTTCATAAGGAAATTGACTTGGCAACTGTGCCGGGTGAGGTGAGTTTTGGGTGGGAAATGATCAAGACAAAAAAAAAAAGGAACGACCACCATTCATTCACCATGTTTCGCGACACGATGCAACATGTGCGTCCGGAAAACTCGCGGAAAAAGATGTTTTCATATCGCGAAAAACCCGCCACCACGGTTAAAGCCGTCATCCTTTGCTTAACAAAGAATCGTTAGCGTAAAATGGGAAGGATCCGAGGTGCAGGACTCGAGTGTATGCATGGTGGATTCAGCTCTGAGCAGTTGTTAAATGGGGGAGATTTGTATTTTTAACCATTTTTACTTAGATTTGTCGTACAGATGTCGTTGGCTTTTAGAGCTCTGGGCACAAGCTCAGGAACTCTGGCAGGAAGGTAATTTCGAACATAACCCGCTGAAAGACACAATTCTAAACCCTCGGGCCTCGGGATACTCAACAGAGCTAAATGGAGCCGGCAGTCTACCGAATAGGGTAGCCACTTGTTGAGTAGAATTTCCGCACCATTCAAACATTACCATCTACCAGGGTGTGAGGGTTTGCCAAAGAATCCTTGGAATGTAGTACCCGGGAAAGTATCGCAGACAAATGTCGTAAAAGGAATCAATTCCACGTACACGGTTTGAAACATTTTTGTGGAATGTGCCGTGAAGAATGCACCCAAAAAGGGGGAAAAAACAGGAAACGACCCGACCTAAGTGAACAAACTAGACGCAATTAGAAGGGATAAGTACGGTTATCAGTGTGGCATATTGCTTTAAAGCGGTTGGAATGGAACTCCTCGATAGTTGATTTTGTGAAGGATTTTTTTTTAAACTCAAAACAAACCGAATTATTACAAAAGTTTAGTATTGTTCATCGATATTTGTATCAAGTAGAACATCTACTACTAGACTACTGTTCATACACGGTGTAAAGCGCATTGCCTATCCTAAGGCGCTACAATATGTTTTGTCGAGGACGTAATAATTGAGAGCAAAATATAAAAAAGGATCAGATTTTTTAAATTAATTAAATGACTAAATCCGAATATTTGTCAAACAATATATTCCAATTTCCATATTGGAGAAAAAAAAACATCATCTCTCTTCGGTTAGCTTGTGCGAGTCTGATTATAATAATAAAGTTATCCACAGCTAATGTTTAAACCGGAAAACCGTTAGGCCTTTTGAGAAATCCCTTCGATATCACGCTAAGTCCAACCACTATGGTTATGTCGTAAAAAGAAAACGCTTAACTAGCAGATCGTTTCACTTAGCCGCGGACCGAAGTGATTCGTCACATTATTTAGCAACGAATTAATTAGCCTGAGTAGGCTAAGCAAAGCTCTTGAACCGATCGGCTGGAATGCAAACTGAAGCCAATATATTCGCTTGTTGTTACTGTCACAAGTGCAACTCAACGCTATTTGTCTTTGAATCGGCACACGGCAAGCCTAAAGACATCCCAACAAACCGTGACGTCCTCAAAACGGGCGAGAATCCGTTATGCATGTCAGGTATTGCAGCCATTTAGCGAACATTATCCCACCCTGTGTGCCATAGCAATCCCTGCCTGCACCAGCAGGTGCCCTTCGGTTTGCCGCAAAAAAAAAATCCAAAACTACTTAAACGCAAGTACGCAACTACTCAAACGTATCTGTAAGCAACTTCATGAATGCAATTTCCGTGAGTAGCGAAAGGGCTGGTGAGGCGTGGTGCACGAAGGTGGCCCATGTTTACCGAGTGTCATTTTCCGCTAAAAACCCTCTCAAAGATGGCATTTAACATCGAAGATGCGATGAAGTAGCATAACATTAATGAAAAACATGCACATGGAGTAGCGTAGAAACAGGGAACGGTCTAAAGTGGAGGCTAAGTTTCTACAGACGCTATAATAGATATTTTCATAAGGAAATTGACTTGGCAACTGTGCCGGGTGAGGTGAGTTTTGGGTGGGAAATGATCAAGACAAAAAAAAAAAGGAACGACCACCATTCATTCACCATGTTTCGCGACACGATGCAACATGTGCGTCCGGAAAACTCGCGGAAAAAGATGTTTTCATATCGCGAAAAACCCGCCACCACGGTTAAAGCCGTCATCCTTTGCTTAACAAAGAATCGTTAGCGTAAAATGGGAAGGATCCGAGGTGCAGGACTCGAGTGTATGCATGGTGGATTCAGCTCTGAGCAGTTGTTAAATGGGGGAGATTTGTATTTTTAACCATTTTTACTTAGATTTGTCGTACAGATGTCGTTGGCTTTTAGAGCTCTGGGCACAAGCTCAGGAACTCTGGCAGGAAGGTAATTTCGAACATAACCCGCTGAAAGACACAATTCTAAACCCTCGGGCCTCGGGATACTCAACAGAGCTAAATGGAGCCAGCAGTCTACCGAATAGGGTAGCCACTTGTTGAGTAGAATTTCCGCACCATTCAAACATTACCATCTACCAGGGTGTGAGGGTTTGCCAAAGAATCCTTGGAATGTAGTACCCGGGAAAGTATCGCAGACAAATGTCGTAAAAGGAATCAATTCCACGTACACGGTTTGAAACATTTTTGTGGAATGTGCCGTGAAGAATGCACCCAAAAAGGGGGAAAAAACAGGAAACGACCCGACCTAAGTGAACAAACTAGACGCAATTAGAAGGGATAAGTACGGTTATCAGTGTGGCATATTGCTTTAAAGCGGTTGGAATGGAACTCCTCGATAGTTGATTTTGTGAAGGATTTTTTTTTAAACTCAAAACAAACCGAATTATTACAAAAGTTTAGTATTGTTCATCGATATTTGTATCAAGTAGAACATCTACTACTAGACTACTGTTCATACACGGTGTAAAGCGCATTGCCTATCCTAAGGCGCTACAATATGTTTTGTCGAGCAGCTTGTTTCGTTATGAAGTTAAAATAATTATACAACAATTTACTTTAAATAAATCAATCGTTCAATGACTTCGTGAGATACTTAAGCTCTTCCCCATTACTCCACCATCCGCTTCTTCTCCTCTGGGCGATCCGCAACAATGCAGTCAACAAACACAATCGAAACTATGTGTACACATCAATTCCGAGAGTGAAACAATTTTTCCGATTTCCACACACTGGAATCGTTGACATTGCTGTATGAAATATTCATAAATTAATTAAAATATTTGGTGATAGCGTTTGGATGACTCGACCGGGATGCACCGAAATGGGGACTGCATTTGGGTGGAAAATAGTTTACCATTCCAGTAAACTCTGCCTGTGTACACACTCTCTTCACTGCTTCCGCTTGGTATGCCCGGCAAAGCGTGCATGTTTATCTGGTTTGTTATTGTTTTAATACAAAAAAAATAATCAGAGAGTATCACAACAACAATCCGATTGTATCGTCGGGCTGATTGATGTACTCATCATCACAAATCATGTATGCATGGTGGATTCAGCTCTGAGCAGTTGTTAAATGGGGGAGATTTGTATTTTTAACCATTTTTACTTAGATTTGTCGTACAGATGTCGTTGGCTTTTAGAGCTCTGGGCACAAGCTCAGGAACTCTGGCAGGAAGGTAATTTCGAACATAACCCGCTGAAAGACACAATTCTAAACCCTCGGGCCTCGGGATACTCAACAGAGCTAAATGGAGCCGGCAGTCTACCGAATAGGGTAGCCACTTGTTGAGTAGAATTTCCGCACCATTCAAACATTACCATCTACCAGGGTGTGAGGGTTTGCCAAAGAATCCTTGGAATGTAGTACCCGGGAAAGTATCGCAGACAAATGTCGTAAAAGGAATCAATTCCACGTACACGGTTTGAAACATTTTTGTGGAATGTGCCGTGAAGAATGCACCCAAAAAGGGGGAAAAAACAGGAAACGACCCGACCTAAGTGAACAAACTAGACGCAATTAGAAGGGATAAGTACGGTTATCAGTGTGGCATATTGCTTTAAAGCGGTTGGAATGGAACTCCTCGATAGTTGATTTTGTGAAGGATTTTTTTTTAAACTCAAAACAAACCGAATTATTACAAAAGTTTAGTATTGTTCATCGATATTTGTATCAAGTAGAACATCTACTACTAGACTACTGTTCATACACGGTGTAAAGCGCATTGCCTATCCTAAGGCGCTACAATATGTTTTGTCGAGCAGCTTGTTTCGTTATGAAGTTAAAATAATTATACAACAATTTACTTTAAATAAATCAATCGTTCAATGACTTCGTGAGATACTTAAGCTCTTCCCCATTACTCCACCATCCGCTTCTTCTCCTCTGGGCGATCCGCAACAATGCAGTCAACAAACACAATCGAAACTATGTGTACACATCAATTCCGAGAGTGAAACAATTTTTCCGATTTCTACACACTGGAATCGTTGACATTGCTGTATGAAATATTCATAAATTAATTAAAATATTTGGTGATAGCGTTTGGACGCGATTGGATGACTCGACAGGGATGCACCGAAATGGGGACTGCATTTGGGTGGAAAATAGTTTACCATTCCAGTAAACTCTGCCTGTGTACACACTCTCTTCACTGCTTCCGCTTGGTATGCCCGGCAAAGCGTGCATGTTTATCTGGTTTGTTATTGTTTTAATACAAAAAAAATAATCAGAGAGTATCACAACAACAATCCGATTGTATCGTCGGGCTGATTGATGTACTCATCATCACAAATCATGCCACCTCCAATGTCATCGAGTGGTAACGCGTGACCACGGACACAACGATCAACGATGTCACTTTTATTTTCTTTGTGTGAGCATTGCTGTTTGGGGAGGATACATTTTTGATGATCCGTATGCATTCCATCGATTTGCGTATGTTGGATGCTATTTTATTCGCTTCGCCATACTTCCACACTTTCAAACCTCCTCCCCGCGAAACAATCCACACGATGGTGCGATGTGGGAAAGTCAAACACTGCACACCAGATGAAAATGTCTATAAATTTTAATTCGATTTCACGTTATCGCTCATTTCGAGACTTAAGTATCTTCGGAATGCTGCCGGATCGGTGTGGGTAGCGCTACAAATGTAAATGGAGCAATAGGTTGTTGTTTTTTTTTTGTGTTTCGAAAGTCGGATCTGATTCGCGCTTTGGTTTCCTTGTTTTGTTTTTTTGGCTTCCATGCGAATCACGACGAGTTACGGGAACTCGGTCCCGTATGTTTCCTATTCAACTTCGATGGGGAAACGTATGCGGGATCCGGGAACGCTGGGGGCAAACCAAATCATCGTTGGTCAATTATAATAATTGATGTGGGGAAAATTTGCAAACCGATACCGATGTAAATTAATTCTGTTCCTTGCCTGTCGTCGCCTGTCGTAGCCCCACAACCCCACAAGGTGAGCAAGTTTATTTAGCAGGATTTCGGATATCCGGCTTGGGATCGAATGTGAGCGAGGGAGCGTTGGGATAGGATGCATGAAGAGCGCGAATCAGAAGCATACATCGCAGGAGAAAAGCCGTAAGTAGTAAATATTTGACAAGCCTGTTGAGATAGACCGTTCACGGTGTTCTGGATACGCATATACGGAGCTGTTTTTCGGGTGCGCCATCCCATAAATACAGTTGTTAAGATTATTGACTTCCAGCGAACTCAACTGCACGAACAGGTGAATAATTGGTTGAACAAGGATGTAAATGAGTTGGACTTAACGCAGTAGCAATGTGGATGAACGTATCTTTCATGAATGTTGATTGATTTCTTGTTAATTAACTTTTGTTGCGCATGAGGAAAACTTGTACTTCATTCTAGAAATTCTGAGCAATTTTAGATGAATATTGCTTGAGTTACTAATTTAATTTTGACGTTTCAATTTCGATTTTTTATTGACACAGGCTTAGCACATTTATTAATTAATAAAATATCATCCATGAATGGTTAGTTAACCGACCCCAAAAGTCAAAGAAAACTTCCATTTCTTACTCATTGTAAGAACAGTTGTACAACTCATCGAGAAACAGTTGTACAATGGCCGACATATAAATAAGACCACTTTTAAATGTGATTCCGAAATGACTGTTTATGCCAATATTAATAATGTTTTCTATTACAAATTATGATAAAACCATAGTAACATTTTAACTTCTTCGTTAGGAAATAATCAACACAATTCGGTAGAATTAAATACCCTTAGTAATCAACTTTACACTTCATATTTATATTATTTATCGTCGAAGAGCTTTGATCAAAGTAGATTTCCTGTTGAATTTTCCTATTTAATAATATTCTCGTTTACCCAAAATCTTTTAACCCAAAAAATTTACTATAATAAATTATCAAGTCTATTCGTTAAATATCTGCACTATAACCTCACTTTTATTCCTTCGATATTATGTGGTCTTATTGCATTGTTTGTCACTGTATGTCATTTGAATTGGTGATTGTTTAATTAATAAGCAATTGGCTGTTTTTTGTTGTATCCTAATCGGTTCTAAAATAATGTAAATTGAAATAAAGTAAATTGATTAAATAATTCAAATTTATTTTATATAAACAACAATTTTTTTCAGTTTTAATTTAAAATAATTTTGTAATAATTTGGTAATTTTCTTATGAATAAATTGCTTTAAATCTTGCTTCTAACAGTTACTTTAAACAGTTCGATTGATTAAACAAAATATTTTAAATTGAGTTCAAGACATGTTATACGGATTCAGCATTAAAATCACTCAAACAACTCACTTATTACTAACATTTTAAACAATATTAAAAAAATATTAATTAACCACTTACGCTTTCGATGAGATGACATCGTTGCACTCGATGAAGCAACAAATCGCGCTCAGTATGAGCAGGCTGGCGAATATATTCTTCTGCTGAAAGGACCCATCGGACCGATTACGACCCGCACTGCTCTGTCCACCATTGCTTCCCAATAATGGCACCGGCACCCTCACCGAGTCTGCCTGCCGCTTTGCCATTGGGATCGAGCCTTCACAATCACAATCACAAACTAGCGGATTGTACTCGCCGTTTCTGCACCACGATTTCTCACCCACGGCTAAGGCCCACCACCGGCCATCACCTTTCACCACCGTCGGCTTACAATGATGCGATTGTTTCGCGCGCTATATTTCACTGTCTGCTGGCACGGGGGTAGCCGAATCCTTTCGGCACGATCACTTTCGGACGGGATTGACCGGCAGCACCGAAAACCAATCCACACCGTGCCACACACTAACACCGACTAACGAGCGACTGTCAGCGCGGGAACGATGGCTTCACCTTCACGGTTCCAGCGGCACGGTCGATGATGGTCGTCCATGCTGTTTAGTCGGACGGTTTTTGGAAAGGCGCAGTTAAAGTTGAATACTCGATTGCAGCAATTCCCGGCGACCTGGTCACTAGCCACTTGTTTGTGTTTAGTAGAGTTAAGTATCTTTTTTTCCTGACCAAATCCACATCCACTGTTTCGTCACTGTTTAGATCACGGCCCAAAGCTGGGGCCACATCACCAACACATCAGCTTTGCATCCTCTGTCGGCGTCGCTCGTAGATCGACTGTGGTATTTCGCAACTTTTCGCACCCAATTTCCCGCAAATCTCGTGTGACGACAAACCGACCGTACAACGTTCGCGATTCGCTTGGTCTGGGACTGGCGTCGGTGTGGTGGTTTTGGCTAATAGCGCCGGCTCGTCGCTCGATTGCCGGTGGTTCGGTTTTCCATTCGTATTCGACCACCGGGGCGGGGAACTTGGCGAAGATGAACGAAAACAACGCACTAAAAACCGCGCACCGGCACTAAACCACGCACGAATCGAACGCGCTGGGCGAAATCCTTCGTCGGCACGGATAGATTCGGATTCGGTTCGTCCGCTGGATGGTGCTTGCTTCCTTTTCGCTCGCACTGTCACGCTGGCTGCCGTCGATGTGGACGATGCATGGGAAATTTATCTTCTGCCTGCCCACATGCACACCGATGCAGTGTACGATCGTTCGGACGTTCAAGCTGGGGAATAAACTCGTGATAAAGCTCGAGCAGCGGTCGCGGTGACACTTTGCCGAACGGAACTAACTTCACGAAGGCACGCGTTCAACAACTTCGAACCGCAGTTGAGCGTCGTCTGAGCACGGCCAGATCGCATCATTAGCGCGGACCTCGATGATGCGTGTGTACGGGCGTGTGTGTGTGTGTGTGTCCAGTGCGTGACCACCGTGGTTTCCCTTTCCTTCACACCGCATCTTTACGCATTGCATCACAAAAGCTGGGAAGATGTGCACAGAAACTGACCCAAGGGTTGGGTGTTTAGGTTGTACTGTCGGCCATCGTCACGTGCGGATGCACTTCTTTCCCGTCAAACAAAACCCCCTGCGCAGTACACAACCGGAAGGAGCGGTCAGTTCGCTAAGGTCTGTGGCTTAGTAAGCCGTTCCAAAACAATGTTCCAAAGGCAAATTACCTGTTTACCTTATCGGAAAATAGAGACAAAACAGAAACAATGGTCGCGGTAAGTTCGACGACAAACATAATGGGTTTGTTTGTTCCCTTCGGGGTTTGGAGATTGGAGGTTTTTTTATGGTTTTGGACGGTGTGTCCTAACCGCCTAGCGTGGGATGTGCTGATGAGAGGTGCTTTTAACACATTTTTGGAGTTTTGTGCTGGGTGCAAGCATAAACTGGAATGTAGCATCTTTTTTCTTCGCTTTTGGTACGGCTGTGGTCGTACGTTATTAAACTGATCCGTGGGAAAATTGGTAAACCCTAGTGGACATGATTTGATGCATTCGATTCACTGTTAATTACTCGTGTTACACAAGAACCTTTTGCTTGACGGAATCAATCTTTATAGTAAGGCCGTTCGAATAAGCTCTTCTTATACATTATGGCGTCGTATGTACTCACCCTTCACTGCATGACCCGGCCGGAGTGTAATAAACGCTTGAGCCAATTTAAGCAGACGTTTGCGCTTTTCCCGTGGAAAACTCAACCTTCGCCGGATATCCACACGCTCACACACACACACACACGATCCGTGAAGCCGTTAACCGACTCTTCTCTTAAACAAATCAAAACAAAGTGGAACAGAAACGGCGGAGGAGGTGTCCGGAAAGGGGGGAAACCAGAGGAAGGAACAGTGGCAGGAATCATCATAAAAATGGTTCGTTGCTTTGAATCGACCACCGGCCGGCCTTTACCGGGGGGGACGATCGTTCCTATCAAAATCGTATTAACTTTAATTGAAAATAGGACCGATGACATGTGACCGAACGCACGACATACACAAGGATACACGTTTGGATTGGGACGGATAGATGCAAAAACTCCCTCCCCCCCTTTCCCAGACATCCCTCCAGAGACCGTTGGCGAAAAGCGTCAAGGAAACGCCGGCATCAGATTACCAGCCCCGGGATTCGCCGTACCCGAGGCGAATCGGTTTTTACGTTTTACGATTTCGCAGCGATTTCGAATCATGTGGGACATTAAATTTTAATTGCATCGTCGAACTCCTGGTTTCTGCGTCGGCTGAGATAAACGTTTATGGGTCTTTGTTTTTCCTTCCCGTACACGCTGGACTAGCCGGTTGGGCAGGATTAGGAACCGTACGAAGCGGTGTTTTTCCTGGCGGCCCGGGAGTTGCTCGGTAGGTGCAGTGGAATGGAATAAAAATACATAAAAGTATTGACAGTTTGCTAGAAGAAAATGTCTGTTGTGTTAGATACTTTGAGTGGTAAAATGGAAATTGTTATCGGTTATGTTACAAAAATGTATAAGTCACATTTTTGAACGTTAATTGAGAATTCAGCTTCTTCAATTGTCATTTTATGAATGAATGTATCGAATAACTAAAAACTCAGTGTCCAGTGTCCTAAAAATTTATCTAATTATTCATCGTTTTTTGTGCAGCTATGTTCTACACAGTCAAGAACCTGTTTATACGTTGAGATTTGTCCCTGATCAAAGAAGTAGGATTTTGTCATCCAGATATTAGCTTATAAGCATGTAGAGTTTTATAACATAATCTCCCTTCTGGACTAAGACTAAGCTTAATAGAATCTAATACGGGACCGATTCTGGTCAGGCAACGATGTTGTACGAATGATGCGTCATATGTCGCAAAGTCTTACAAGGGAAATCGAGGGTTTATGGCTTGGTCCTGGTTGTAGACTGTTGTAGATCCCGATTTAAAAGTATTGTTGAGTATCCTGAAGGATATTGTTACCTAAGCCTAACCGTCCATGTGGCAGAGAAGTTGTTCTGTTGCCAAGTCTACGATATAATTAATTATGAAGTCCGGAAGTACCTGCATAAAAGTCTAAGCTAATCCACAAAAAGATGCCCTCGAAGTGGGATACGTAAATATTGCCTCCATTATATCTGTAGTGTCTACGCTAATATCGATAAAAAAGGAGATTACTAACGGTTTATTTTAAGGCGATAGAGTTAGGCGTGCGATAGTAAAAAAAGGTATAAAAAAGCAACACTCCTCAGGCACAAGGAGAAGGTTTTGGCAAGCCGCACAGGTTGCATCCTCTGAATAAAAGAAGTTAACCTAACTTCACGTCATTTGTAGCAGATTTAATTTACTTGTCCTCTAAAGCTAGTATAGTTTTTATAGTACACATAATAATTAAAATTAAAAAGAATTGTAGGACAATTTTTTTTCCAAATCCAACTTAGAAATGCATAAACTTTCCGATCATCAATCGCAAAGTAAACCAGAGACAGTTCCCTGCATATTTCGCTTAGCAAAAGGCTATTCTAGCCGTGTCGACCGTTATGAGTTTTTCAAATGATCAACCATCAATGCCGTTATGTAAATAGTGCCATCTTCATCCTCAAGGGTGTGTCTCGAATGTGTGACGACGCGGTATGTTTGCAAAAAGGGCAACACAAAAAACTTCGCTGACCCACAGTCAGATAGACGAACAGACAGTCCGAAAGACAGACCGCCCAGCATCTTGGTTGGTGATCAGTCACCAAGACGAATTTATTGTTTTCCATTGAAGGGAGCTGTAAAAACCGATGATATGGCTAGGCGTGATGGGAAATTTTAATGAGATATTTTAGCAAACAACAGTGTGATAAAGCGCCCTTTGTAGGTGGCACGTGAAAGTAAAGTTCATTGAGCAAAGATCGAATCGATTATTAATATAGTGTCGCACAATTTAAGTTTCTATGGTGTTTGAGCGAAAGGCACTCGCTTAAAGTAATTGAAATTACCTTCCCTTTTTTGTGATAAAGCGCCCTTTGTAGGTGGCACGTGAAAGTAAAGTTCATTGAGCAAAGATCGAATCGATTATTAATATAGTGTCGCACAATTTAAGTTTCTATGGTGTTTGAGCGAAAGGCACTCGCTTAAAGTAATTGAAATTACCTTCCCTTTTTTTCCTCGGCGTGTATGTTTGTGCGGTTCACGTGAAGTTTAGTATCTTCCATGCTGCGCACCGCATGGGAGTTCCATGAGTCATTAAATAATTGCCTGAAGAGAAAACACACAAACAGTCCAAGCAGTGACGCCGGCGAATAACACAGATCACACATCGTCCAAGGAAGGGTTGCAGTCAGGCCGTGGGCCGTTCCATCGGATCGGCTCGAGAGAAGTGCTGCTAATGTGTGTTATGACTCAATTTACTGTGAAAATTTAAATATTGATTCGAAGCAACAAACCGGGTGCGAGAGAGAAAGGTCCGCGCACATAGCGCGGTGAGGAGTTAAATAAAATCATAAAAATACCACACGCTTCTCCGCGATCTACGCGTACCCTTGCGACAGGCTCTCATGGGCGCTAGAAAAGTGCATCCCAAATGGTGCAGTGAAGAGCATCCCTCGGAGGTGCGCTTACGGGTGAGCCAGACGCGCTTAGAGGTAGATTTGTTTGCGGGAAAAACACTTTAGAAATTAAATATGAAGATTCTATCGCGCTGACTTTTATCTCCATAAATAACGATTTTATGAACTGACGCGCCTGCCAGGCCGCACCTTTGGGGACACACACACACACATCGTTGCGGTGCTGGAGTATCGAGGGACGGTGGCAAGATAAACATATCGGCCCTTTTGTTTTCGTTTCAATCGGTTCGGTAAAAGTGTGCAGCGTAACGTGCATGTGTGGTGAAAGGTGGCGGAGCGTATGTTTAGAATACTGTCCCAACTCCCATTTTCGGGGCGGCGAGGTGGTGAGTGACATTCTCCGATGTGGGAAAGAAGGAGTAGAAGAAAGTCGCACTAGCAGCCGACAGGTGCTGCATAATTCTGCTGGTGACGATCTATGTTCCAGATCCAGGAGAGACTCTGCTCTATTCGTCTACTGGGCTTCACATGAAACACGAAACTGCACCGCACTCGATCGATTAATACGGCTTTATTAATCGCTTT
>KZ062130.1:68152-140298 GCA_002091835.1 Anopheles maculatus | reverse complement strand
ACGCTAATATCGATAAAAAAGGAGATTACTAACGGTTTATTTTAAGGCGATAGAGTTAGGCGTGCGATAGTAAAAATGGTATAAAAAAGCAACACTCCTCAGGCACAAGGAGAAGGTTTTGGCGAATGAAACAGGATGCATCCTCTGAATAGAAGATTTAATTGCCCTCTAAAGCTAGTCTAGTTTTTATAGTACACATAGTAATTAAAATTAAAAAGAATTGTAGGACAATTTTTTTTTTCCAAGTCCAACTTAGAAATGCATAAACTTTCCGGTCATCAATCGCAAAGTAAACCAGAGATAGTTCCCTGCATATTTCGCTTAGCAAAAGGCTATTCTAGCCGTGTCGACCGTTATGAGTTTTTCAAATGATCAACCATCAATGCCGTTATGTAAATAGTGCCATCTTCATCCTCAAGGGTGTGTCTCGAATGTGTGACGACGCGGTATGTTTGCAAAAAGGGCAACACAAAAAACTTCGCTGACCTACAGTCAGATAGACGAACAGACAGTCCGAAAGACAGACCGCCCAGCATCTTGGTTGGTGATCAGTCACCAAGACGAATTTATTGTTTTCCATTGAAGGGAGCTGTAAAAACCGATGATATGGCTAGGCGTGATGGGAAATTTTAATGAGATATTTTAGCAAACAACAGTGTGATAAAGCGCCCTTTGTAGGTGGCACGTGAAAGTAAAGTTCATTGAGCAAAGATCGAATCGATTATTAATATAGTGTCGCACAATTTAAGTTTCTATGGTGTTTGAGCGAAAGGCACTCGCTTAAAGTAATTGAAATTACCTTCCCTTTTTTTCCTCGGCGTGTATGTTTGTGCGGTTCACGTGAAGTTTAGTATCTTCCATGCTGCGCACCGCATGGGAGTTCCATGAGTCATTAAATAATTGCCTGAAGAGAAAACACACAAACAGTCCAAGCAGTGACGCCGGCGAATACCACAGATCACACATCGTCCAAGGAAGGGTTGCAGTCAGGCCGTGGGCCGTTCCATCGGATCGGCTCGAGAGAAGTGCTGCTAATGTGTGTTATGACTCAATTTACTGTGAAAATTTAAATATTGATTCGAAGCAACAAACCGGGTGCGAGAGAGAAAGGTCCGCGCACATAGCGCGGTGAGGAGTTAAATAAAATCATAAAAATACCACACGCTTCTCCGCGATCTACGCGTACCCTTGCGACAGGCTCTCATGGGCGCTAGAAAAGTGCATCCCAAATGGTGCAGTGAAGAGCATCCCTCGGAGGTGCGCTTACGGGTGAGCCAGACGCGCTTAGAGGTAGATTTGTTTGCGGGAAAAACACTTTAGAAATTAAATATGAAGATTCTATCGCGCTGACTTTTATCTCCATAAATAACGATTTTATGAACTGACGCGCCTGCCAGGCCGCACCTTTGGGGACACACACACACACACCATTGCGGTGCTGGAGTATCGAGGGTCGGTGGCAAGATAAACATATCGGCCCTTTTGTTTTCGTTTCAATCGGTTCGGTAAAAGTGTGCAGCGTAACGTGCATGTGTGGTGAAAGGTGGCGGAGCGTATGTTTAGAATACTGTCCCAACTCCCATTTTCGGGGCGGCGAGGTGGTGAGTGACATTCTCCGATGTGGGAAAGAAGGAGTAGAAGAAAGTCGCACTAGCAGCCGACAGGTGCTGCATAATTCTGGAGCTGTAAAAACCGATGATATGGCTAGGCGTGATGGGAAATTTTAATGAGATATTTTAGCAAACAACAGTGTGATAAAGCGCCCTTTGTAGGTGGCACGTGAAAGTAAAGTTCATTGAGCAAAGATCGAATCGATTATTAATATAGTGTCGCACAATTTAAGTTTCTATGGTGTTTGAGCGAAAGGCACTCGCTTAAAGTAATTGAAATTACCTTCCCTTTTTTTCCTCGGCGTGTATGTTTGTGCGGTTCACGTGAAGTTTAGTATCTTCCATGCTGCGCACCGCATGGGAGTTCCATGAGTCATTAAATAATTGCCTGAAGAGAAAACACACAAACAGTCCAAGCAGTGACGCCGGCGAATAACACAGATCACACATCGTCCAAGGAAGGGTTGCAGTCAGGCCGTGGGCTGTTCCATTGGATCGGCTCGAGAGAAGTGCTGCTAATGTGTGTTATGACTCAATTTACTGTGAAAATTTAAATATTGATTCGAAGCAACAAACCGGGCGCGAGAGAGAAAGGTCCGCGCACATAGCGCGGTGAGGAGTTAAATAAAATCATAAAAATACCACACGCTTCTACGCGTACCCATAGGCAGGCTCTCATGGGCGCTAGAAAAGTGCATCCCAAATGGTGCAGTAAAGAGCATCCCTCGGAGGTGCGCTTACGGGTGAGCCAGACGCGCTTAGAGGTAGATTTGTTTGCGGGAAAAACACTTTAGAAATTAAATATGAAGATTCTATCGCGCTGACTTTTATCTCCATAAATAACGATTTTATGAACTGACGCGCCTGCCAGGCCGCACCTTTGGGGACACACACACACACATCGTTGCGGTGCTGGAGTATCGAGGGACGGTGGCAAGATAAACATATCGGCCCTTTTGTTTTCGTTTCAATCGGTTCGGTAAAAGTGTGCAGCGTAACGTGCATGTGTGGTGAAAGGTGGCGGAGCGTATGTTTAGAATACTGTCCCAACTCCCATTTTCGGGGCGGCGAGGTGGTGAGTGACATTCTCCGATGTGGGAAAGAAGGAGTAGAAGAAAGTCGCACTAGCAGCCGACAGGTGCTGCATAATTCTGCTGGTGACGATCTATGTTCCAGATCCAGGAGAGACTCTGCTCTATTCGTCTACTGGGCTTCACATGAAACACGAAACTGCACCGCACTCGATCGATTAATACGGCTTTATTAATCGCTTTTGATCTGGGTGGTTTCGAATGGACCATGCCGGTTGTCGGCGGCACCGGAAGCAGGTATAATTAGGTTAGCGCCACCGGGCGCCACCGCTTGTCTTTAAGAGAAATAAAAACGGGTTTCATCAATTTTTGTCTTTTTTCCACCCCAGTAGCTACCGGTGTCCTATAAGTTAACAATTTTATGACGATCGTGTGAGCGTGCTCCGAACACAGGCACTGAGTTGCCTCAAACAGACAGACAGCTAGTTTTAATGGGATTCCGTCTGGAGCCTGAGATTAGTTCCTTTGGGGATGGGAATTTTCGGTTGGTAGAAGTTTTAAGAATTTCCAACCAAAACAGGAACAAAGCACCTGTTTAGTGTTTTCGGGAATTGAGTGTAAAGTGCGAGCGATATGGTAAAAAAAGTTAAATCTTTTTTAGCCAAATTAAGATGGGAAAAATATTACACAAACAACCATTTTTCAAGTGTCCGACCTGGAGCCAGACAATTCTGGATGGAATGTTTGTGATGTTATTCCGCACGTACTAAAATGCATAACCTTATTATGGAGCATTATGAACGGTAAGTAATGAACGTTCTTTTTATTATCATCATTTCGATAGGATTTCCGAACGGACGTCTAACGGTGGAATGTGAAATTTTAGAAAAATATTTACACGGCATGCGTTGTGAGAGTTTTATAGAATTTGTATTCAGTGAAATTGAAGGGTAAATTGCGTTAATTGTTTAAGAAAGGTATTCTTTGGAAAATAAACTAATACTCGAAAGCTTTTAAAGTAGATGATTAGAATAGATTCAATTTCGCTTGAATTCTGAATCGAAAAATATTACAAAACCTTCAGCTATTATGCTCTTTCTAGGCCTTAGCGTTCAGTTGTCTCTCTGTCTCCGATAGAAGTAGGCCAAAACATTTTACTGGTCGAATCTTCCTGTTCGTCAGGATATTTGTTTTATTTCGTATTTCAACGGACGCCAAGGCTCCGTTGAAATACGAAATACTGAGTTCGTCAAGACTGGATACTCACGAGTACAAGGACGCACGGTACGGATGTTTCTTTTTAAATGTAACGCGCGTCAGCTTAGGCTCGTAGCGGCCATACACAACATTTATGTATATTCGAAGTACAGATTGATCGCAGATAGCTGAACCGGCGTTTCAATCCGATTGTCAATAGGTCGAAGGATCTCTGCGTCTTGCTGGCATGCTGCCCAAGCGTTGACCAAGGAGTGCACAACGACTGTTGTTATCTACGAGAACCCTCCAAGAACGCACAGCAAACCTTTTTTAGTTTTCGCTTATTTGAGTTCCTGACTTAAGCCATCACACTACAGATGCGTACTCAACTACTGCTCGAACGAGCGTGATACATGGATGCAAGCTCTCTGCTGCGTTTGGAACTTTTAATTGGCCATAGTTTGCCCCGTGAACTGATCCTCATATTTGATGATCAAGATATGTCCAATTTAGTGGCAAGTTTAAATCTTCGCCGACTGATCGGCCGCGGGCTCTCCAAGTTTGTAATAGACCCTCACAAAGAATTTCACCCCGGTCATCAGATTCCTTGAGATAGGGGCCAACTTCTATTCCACAAAGAGATTCCAAAAGGCTTATTCAATGTTAGGTATAATTGCTTTCTGCTGTTCAGCAGAAGTTCAGTTTCTGCTGTTTGACTATTGGCTCTGTAAATGCCCCAAATAATTGAATGACGCTGTACAATTTTGTCTGTATACAACAGGTATGATGAACATGGTATGAGAAATACTAAACGATCGCTTGGACACAGTGTCCTGAAATGAAAAATCATTAAGATCTGTTTACTTTTTAATATAAACGTTAGTTTTTTTAATTGACTCTAAAACTCCGAATGGTTTTGGCATGCCATTATAGGCTTCCTTGACTTGTTTACACCACGTAGCTGACTAGTCAGTCCTGCGTACAAGGAGACGGTCCGGACGAGATTCTATACTCGATCCTACCGTGTGAGTACTGCTAGTCCACTCGTTCATCTAAGCCACCGCTTCACATACGTTAGTTTTGATAGACCAGTAAAAAAAAGTGGAGGATAAATTCTAGTAAAAGGTCTTCTGCTGTTTTTACACCGTTCAACGAAGCTATATTATCATATGGGGTGCAGGTGTGCTTCCACGAATAACAGGAACGAACGAACAATATTGATGCAATAGTAAAATGTCGCAAGGCACAAAAGGGTTGCTCACCGCTTGCCGAGTTGGAATTTTTGTCCGTGAGTCCCATTACGTTCCGGCGAGCGGTGCATTTATGATCGGTAAACAGACAGCGAACAGGGCGTGAGATCGTTGTTCTTGCGCGAGCCCTGAGAAATGTTGTTACGTTGCTTGGTTGTGGTGGATTGTTGTGAGACAGGTTGAATTGCGGTGAATCAGTTTGTAAGCTGCAAGTTATCGTTTCGTTCTGTGGGCTAGACGCGCCGCAGTAAAGTTCGAAACCTTCGACAGGAAATGGTGACCGCACCTTCGGGTGGTGGATGTGTGCTTCGTATTCCAAAAACCCGACTGGATTGTTTGCAGCGTGTCGTTATCAGTAACTTGGCGAGTGTTTTTGTTCACGGGGTAAAAAGCAAAGATTTGGTTTAGTCAGATCGAAAGAAAAACAACTGGTTACATTACTTCCGTTTCTATATTGCTACACTTGATTTTCACAACACATGTATCTTTAATGGGATTATTGAAGTTCAGGAATGTTTTGAGTGAGCTTCTAGATGTACTGAAATTCCGTTTTTAAATAGTATAAAACGTAGAAAAAGGTGGAAAACTACCAGCAAAAATAAAAAAAATCATATTTGTAATAAGCAATTATTTCCAACTCGTTGAAATCTAAACACAAGCGACAGTAAATACTAATCATTAGCTGCAAGGAAAGGTCGGCGCTTGCTAATAAAACCGTCTGGCATTGCAATCGAATTCAATCGTGCTTGAACCAAAATGGTTCCATCGTTAACCGGCCATACAGTCTGATTTGGTCCATTATGTGGTCTGGAAAAAAAGGTAATGATTATTTCTGGACATTTTTTCTTCCTGTAACGTTCCTAGCGTTCGAATGTTTAAACGTACCGTCATGTCTTGCGCTATGGTAACGTAAGTGAGCAGAGAATGAGATAATAAATCATTACCTTGGAAACGAAATAGTAGTCTGAGCGAAGTGGTGCGTGCAGAAAACAAACAAACGGTCGGAAAACCGAAAGCTCCTTGTGGTTGCATTTTAAAAGCTCACCACTAGATGGCAGGCGTGACCAACAAGGCTTGAAGTTAGGGGTTGATTTTTAATGAGATGAAGAACGTTTACGAAGACGAGTCCTGTGTGCTAAAGAATAGCATCTAAAAAAGTCTTTTCAATGTTAATCATTTGTATACGTTTGGTATTGCTGAAATTCTATTTGGGGTGATTTGATTTTACATTTTAAAAATTAGAAACAAAACTACACTTTCAGAAGTAATCTATTTTTTGTGTTTCCTACTCATCCCTATCTCCTTTGGAATTCTCATCTCAAGCTTCAACTTCAAGCGCATAGCTTTTGTAACAGAACTGACAGGAAATATCATGCTCATAATGCCCATTCGAGCAAACCAATCACTAGCTTTATGGGTCCTTTACGATATCTCTGCTCTTTTACATCCTCTGCTTACATGTACGCGTACGGTTGTTTTGGCCTCATGTGCCCACTCGGATAGATGTGCGACCTCCGTAGGCTGTTCTGGACCATCCCTAATCCCACTGAATGTATTTGCAAATTTTGAACAAAAGACACCCTTCTCGCATCGATAGCGGTGATCTTACTTGTGCATGCGGATTAGCAGTATTAGCCTCTTTTTTGTGCATCCAACCAAACGGGGCCCAGCACTTAACCTCGTACGATGCACGTACACGGAGGCAAGTGTTGATGTGCACTGCATGATATGATGATACTCATTACACTCATTATTCGTTAAAATATTTGCGCTCCCGGCCGGTGAAAGCATAATTACAAAAGTAAACAATCCTCTTAGGTACAGCATCTCAGGGGGCTTTTGAGGTTTGGATTTGGGACCGTTGTGGGCATCCATGCGCATTTGAGCGTCGTTAGAACAAAAGAATCCGTAGCCGAAAGAGGCGAAGTAAAAAAAAAAGGCGACAACAAATCCGTACATGGATATGCATATTCTACTCGAAGCGTGCGTGGTCGAAGGCGCGTTTGTACGAGACCTTGCTGATCCAGCTGCCGAATGCTGGGGGCATGCTGTCTGTCAAACCACTTTGAGAAAAGCGGGACACGAGAGCCTAAGCCCTTCAGGAAGAAGCGTCCGAAATTAACTTAAATTCTTCCGCTAATCAGCCCACCTACAGGTACGAGGGATCTGCTCACTTCTCGAACATTGTTTGTACCCCGAAACGACTCAATCTACCTGAGGGCAAATAAGACCACATTCACAGGATAACACTGTGAGGGATGTACAAATTCTCCATTAAAGATTCATTGATACGCTGCCGTTGGATATCTGGGTGCACCACCATTTAATGGACATGTTTGGTCACATTCCAACCACCGATGTGATCGCAGTGATCGATCATTTCGTAATCGTTCCATTAAGAAATCAACAAATAGTTTAATTTACCCCTTATTGAAACGGCCCGCTATTTGCCACGGTAGCAATTGGCCTCGAAATTGATCACGTTAAGGGTGCACTCGATCAAACATCGGTTGATAGCTGACCGTGTGCAGTTGCGCTCGTGGACGTGAAGCCAGGTGAGACACCTGATCGATCGGTAGCGAGCGAAGGGTAGTTGTTTTCGCTATGCCATGCTCGGCATTAATCATGCATAATAGCTACATTAGTAACGTTTTTACTGTGTGCTAATTGTATACCAATTTGTCTTTAATTAATGCACGTCCACCGGGCGGTTGTTGTGGCTGTGGACTAAACAGCTCCAGCGAACAACTGCTACCCACTGCCATACCACATAGTGCTGTTATTGAAACCTCTCCTTCCAGGACAAGAGTTGTTGAGATTGTTAAGCGCGATTCCGTAATCCCACTTAATGATCATGTTTTTGGGGGAGATTTCTCTAGAGCTCTCAGATACAGCGCCATTTTGAATTCCAACAAACTGGTTGCTGCCTGGTGAATACTGACTGCGATCAGTGTATATCAATTTCTCTACCGATCGAACATAAACAAAAGAGACGATCTTCCAAAACAAACGACAAAAAAAAAAGCTTCTCCTTAATCCTTCTCAATGGCACTGGTTTCTGCCGCATTCGGGAGTTCGAGCTTATCAAGCGGTTCGTTCGGTGCTATATTCGAACGCTCGGCGGATCGAGTTTCAACAAGTTTTGCGGCCTGTCATAAGCCACCCCAAAATTGGGGGTGCTCCAAACCAAACCTCCTCACCACCATACGGACGCTTGATAATTGATTTCTTTCCATGTTTCGCCAACACTTTACCGATTCGGTTGGCACTGTTCGCCACTGCCACAGTAGACGATCAATGGCGATCGTCATCGAGTATGGGTTCGGCTCGGATGACAATCGCCACCCCAGGACCAGTTTTTGAGCTGCCCAAGACCACACACAAAACACCAAACCTGGACGTTGCAAGGCGGAATCGCAAAATCGCCATTGAGTACCTCCTACCGGGCGACCAGATAAAGTCCCGCCAGCCTCAACATTCCACACACGCACAAACACAGACGGAGAGGATAAAGCATCCCCAGTGAGCGTTACACCGAAGCTGGTGGAATTGAATCATTTCCTCGGGGGTTGTACTCCTTTGACGCAATCGGAAGGGGGTAACCTGTTTTCCAGATGCGCCTCCGGGCTTCTTATCACTTAATTCCACCATCGGCCCATATATTATCATTAATTTGTAATTTTTTAATAAATCCACAAGTTATTGCAGTTGTGACGTCGGGTCGGGAGGCGAAGCAGCAGCGGTGCTCCCGCGTCGTAGTTGTCGTGATCATTAGTCGTCTGATTGAACATGCGTGCGAACATCATCGATCGGTTTCGATTGACGATCGGTCCGTTTTGCCTCCCCGTCCAGTCTATCTTACCTATAATGTCTCATTAAGGATGACGTCCCATGAGAAGGCTCGTAACGGTTCACTCCAGCGTGGCGATCCCCGGCGGCGATCATGTGTGAGTTGCGCGGTGCAGAAGACTGGAGCGGGCTGTGTAATCGAACCCAGGTGGCGGACAAGCAGTCGGCGGCAGTAACATTAACCCATCCAGCTTGCTGCACATGAACGGGAAGCAGCGAACCAGCAGAATGACACGAAACAAAAAAACAACTGATCGTTACTTTTAATCCACGTTGAAATATCGTATAAAACTGTCATCCAGTGGTCAAACCTAATGGACTTCCAGTGATAAGCGGGAATGTTACTGTCCGGTCTTTATTATTTTTTTACTATCGCACGCCTAACTCTATCGCCTTAAAATAAACCGTTAGTAATCTCCTTTTTTATCGATATTAGCGTAGACACTACAGATATAATGGAGGCAATATTTACGTATCCCACTTCGAGGGCATCTTTTTGTGGATTAGCTTAGACTTTTATGCAGGTACTTCCGGACTTCATAATTAATTATATCGTAGACTTGGCAACAGAACAACTTCTCTGCCACATGGACGGTTAGGCTTAGGTAACAATATCCTTCAGGATACTCAACAATACTTTTAAATCGGGATCTACAACAGTCTACAACCAGGACCAAGCCATAAACCCTCGATTTCCCTTGTAAGACTTTGCGACATATGACGCATCATTCGTACAACATCGTTGCCTGACCAGAATCGGTCCCGTATTAGATTCTATTAAGCTTAGTCTTAGTCCAGAAGGAAGATTATGTTATAAAACTCTACATGCTTATAAGCTAATATCTGGATGACAAAATCCTACTTCTTTGATCAGGGACAAATCTCAACGTTTAAACAGATTCTTGACTGTGTAGAACATAGCTGCACAAAAAACGATAAATAATTAGATACATTTTTATGTCACTGGACACTGAGTTTTTAGTTATTGGATACATTCATTCATAAATTGACAATTGAAGGAGCTGAATTTCTCAATTAACGTTCAAAAGTGTGACTTATACATTTTTGTAACATAACCGATAACAATTTCCATTTTACCACTCAAAGTATCTAACACAACAGACATTTTCTTCTAGCAAACTGTCAATACTTTTATGTATTTTTATTCCATTCCACTGCACCTACCGAGCAACTCCCGGGCCGCCAGGAAAAACACCGCTTCGTACGGTTCCTAATCCTGCCCAACCGGCTAGTCCAGCGTGTACGGGAAGGAAAAACAAAGACCCATAAACGTTTATCTCAGCCGACGCAGAAACCAGGAGTTCGACGATGCAATTAAAATTTAATGTCCCACATGATTCGAAATCGCTGCGAAATCGTAAAACGTAAAAACCGATTCGCCTCGGGTACGGCGAATCCCGGGGCTGGTAATCTGATGCCGGCGTTTCCTTGACGCTTTTCGCCAACGGTCTCTGGAGGGATGTCTGGGAAAGGGGGGGAGGGAGTTTTTGCATCTATCCGTCCCAATCCAAACGTGTATCCTTGTGTATGTCGTGCGTTCGGTCACATGTCATCGGTCCTATTTTCAATTAAAGTTAATACGATTTTGATAGGAACGATCGTCCCCCCCGGTAAAGGCCGGCCGGTGGTCGATTCAAAGCAACGAACCATTTTTATGATGATTCCTGCCACTGTTCCTTCCTCTGGTTTCCCCCCTTTCCGGACACCTCCTCCGCCGTTTCTGTTCCACTTTGTATTGATTTGTTTAAGAGAAGAGTCGGTTAACGGTTTCACGGTTCGTGTGTGTGTGTGAGCGTGTGGATATCCGGCGAAGGTTGAGTTTTCCACGGGAAAAGCGCAAACGTCTGCTTAAATTGGCTCAAGCGTTTATTACACTCCGGCCGGGTCATGCAGTGAAGGGTGAGTACATACGACGCCATAATGTATAAGAAGAGCTTATTCGAACGGCCTTACTATAAAGATTGATTCCGTCAAGCAAAAGGTTCTTGTGTAACACGAGTAATTAACAGTGAATCGAATGCATCAAATCATGTCCACTAGGGTTTACCAATTTTCCCACGGATCAGTTTAATAACGTACGACCACAGCCGTACCAAAAGCGAAGAAAAAAGATGCTACATTCCAGTTTATGCTTGCACCCAGCACAAAACTCCAAAAATGTGTTAAAAGCACCTCTCATCAGCACATCCCACGCTAGGCGGTTAGGACACACCGTCCAAAACCATAAAAAAACCTCCAATCTCCAAACCCCGAAGGGAACAAACAAACCCATTATGTTTGTCGTCGAACTTACCGCGACCATTGTTTCTGTTTTGTCACTATTTTCCGATAAGGTAAACAGGTAATTTGCCTTTGGAACATTGTTTTGGAACGGCTTACTAAGCCACAGACCTTAGCGAACTGACCGCTCCTTCCGGTTGTGTACTGCGCAGGGGGTTTTGTTTGACGGGAAAGAAGTGCATCCGCACGTGACGATGGCCGACAGTACAAACCTAAACACCCAACCCTTGGGTCAGTTTCTGTGCACATCTTCCCAGCTTTTGTGATGCAATGCGTAAAGATGCGGTGTGAAGGAAAGGGAAACCACGGTGGTCACGCACTGGACACACACACACACACACGCCCGTACACACGCATCTTCGAGGTCCGCGCTAATGATGCGATCTGGCCGTGCTCAGACGACGCTCAACTGCGGTTCGAAGTTGTTGAACGCGTGCCTTCGTGAAGTTAGTTCCGTTCGGCAAAGTGTCACCGCGACCGCTGCTCGAGCTTTATCACGAGTTTATTCCCCAACTTGAACGTCCGAACGATCGTACACTGCATCGGTGTGCATGTGGGCAGGCAGAAGATAAATTTCCCATGCATCGTCCACATCGACGGCAGCCAGCGTGACAGTGTGAGCGAAAAGGAAGCAACCACCATCCAGCGGACGAACCGAATCCGAATCCATCCGTGCCGACGAAGGATTTCGCCCAGCACGTTCGATTCGTGCGTGGTTTAGTGCCGGTGCGCGGTTTTTAGTGCGTTGTTTTCGTTCATCTTCGCCAAGTTCCCCGCCCCGGTGGTCGAATACGAATGGAAAACCGAACCACCGGCAATCGAGCGACGAGCCGGCGCTATTAGCCAAAACCACCACACCGACGCCAGTCCCAGACCAAGCGAATCGCGAACGTTGTACGGTCGGTTTGTCGTCACACGAGATTTGCGGGAAATTGGGTGCGAAAAGTTGCGAAATACCACAGTCGATCTACGAGCGACGCCGACAGAGGATGCAAAGCTGATGTGTTGGTGATGTGGCCCCAGCTTTGGGCCGTGATCTAAACAGTGACGAAACAGTGGATGTGGATTTGGTCAGGAAAAAAAGATACTTAACTCTACTAAACACAAACAAGTGGCTAGTGGCCACGTCGTCGAGAATCGTTGCAATCGAGTATTCAACTTTAACTGCGCCTTTCCAAAAACCGTCCGACTAAACAGCATGGACGACCATCATCGACCGTGCCGCTGGAACCGTGAAGGTGAAGCCATCGTTCCCGCGCTGACAGTCGCTCGTTAGTCGGTGTTAGTGTGTGGCACGGTGTGGATTGGTTTTCGGTGCTGCCGGTCAATCCCGTCCGAAAGTGATCGTGCCGAAAGGATTCGGCTACCCCCGTGCCAGCAGACAGTGAAATATAGCGCGCGAAACAATCGCATCATTGTAAGCCGACGGTGGTGAAAGGTGATGGCCGGTGGTGGGCCTTAGCCGTGGGTGAGAAATCGTGGTGCAGAAACGGCGAGTACAATCCGCTAGTTTGTGATTGTGATTGTGAAGGCTCGATCCCAATGGCAAAGCGGCAGGCAGACTCGGTGAGGGTGCCGGTGCCATTATTGGGAAGCAATGGTGGACAGAGCAGTGCGGGTCGTAATCGGTCCGATGGGTCCTTTCAGCAGAAGAATATATTCGCCAGCCTGCTCATACTGAGCGCGATTTGTTGCTTCATCGAGTGCAACGATGTCATCTCATCGAAAGCGTAAGTGGTTAATTAATATTTTTTTAATATTGTTTAAAATGTTAGTAATAAGTGAGTTGTTTGAGTGATTTTAATGCTGAATCCGTATAACATGTCTTGAACTCAATTTAAAATATTTTGTTTAATCAATCGAACTGTTTAAAGTAACTGTTAGAAGCAAGATTTAAAGCAATTTATTCATAAGAAAATTACCAAATTATTACAAAATTATTTTAAATTAAAACTGAAAAAAATTGTTGTTTATATAAAATAAATTTGAATTATTTAATCAATTTACTTTATTTCAATTTACATTATTTTAGAACCGATTAGGATACAACAAAAAACAGCCAATTGCTTATTAATTAAACAATCACCAATTCAAATGACATACAGTGACAAACAATGCAATAAGACCACATAATATCGAAGGAATAAAAGTGAGGTTATAGTGCAGATATTTAACGAATAGACTTGATAATTTATTATAGTAAATTTTTTGGGTTAAAAGATTTTGGGTAAACGAGAATATTATTAAATAGGAAAATTCAACAGGAAATCTACTTTGATCAAAGCTCTTCGACGATAAATAATATAAATATGAAGTGTAAAGTTGATTACTAAGGGTATTTAATTCTACCGAATTGTGTTGATTATTTCCTAACGAAGAAGTTAAAATGTTACTATGGTTTTATCATAATTTGTAATAGAAAACATTATTAATATTGGCATAAACAGTTATTTCGTAATCGAATTTCAAGGTGGTCTTACTTATATGTCCAACATTGTACAATTGCTTCTCCAAATTCTTGCTTATTGAAGTTATTCTATATTTATTAACAATTTATTGCACGTGTTTTTTATGCTTTGAAACCTCATTCAGTAAAATTAATTAATCATAGATTACAATGAGTAAGAAATGGGGGTTTCCTTTGACTTTTGGGGTCGGTTAACTATCCATTCATGGATGATATTTTATTAATAAATTAATGTGCTAAGCCTGTGTCAATAAAAAATCGAAATTTAAACGTCAAAATTAAATTAATAACTCAAGCAATATTCATCTAAAATTCCTCAGAATTTCTAGAATGAAGTACAAGTGTTCCTCATGCAAGTCATTCCTCATACATTCATGAAAGATACGTTCATCCACATTGTTACTGCGTAATGTCCAACTCATTTACATCCTTGTTCAACCAATTATTCACCTGTTCGTGCAGTTGGGTTCGCTGGAAGTCAATAATCTTAACAACTGTATTTATGGGATGGCGCACTCGAAAAACAGCTCCATATATGCGTATCCAGAACAGCGTGAACGGTCTATCTCAACAGGCTTGTCAAATATTTACTACTTACGGCTTTTCTCCTGCGATGTATGCTTCTGATTCGCGCTCTTCATGCATTCCTTCCCAACGCTCCCTCGCTCACATTCGATCCCAAGCCGGATATCCGAAATCCTGCTAAATAAACTTGCTCACCTTGTGGAGTTGTGGGGCTACGACCGGCGACGACAGGCAAGGAACAGAATTAATTTACATCGGTATCGGTTTGCAAATTTTCCCCACATCAATTATTATAATTGACCAACAGCAAACGATGATTTGCTTTGCCCCAAGCATTCCCGGTTCCCGCATACGTTTCCCCATCGAAGTTGAATAGGAAACATACGGGACCGAGTTCCCGTAACTCGTCGTGATTCGCATGGAAGCCAAAAAAACAAAACAAGGAAACCAAAGCCCGAACCAGAGCCGACTTTCGAAACACAAAAAAACAACAACCTATTGCTCCATTTACATTTGTAGCGCTACCCACACTGATCCGGCAGCATTCCGAAGATACTTAAGTCTCGAAATGAGCGATAACGTGAAATCGAATTAAAATTTATAGACATTTTCATCTGGTGTGCAGTGTTTGACTTTCCCACATCGCACCATCGTGTGGATTGTTCCGGGGGGAGGAGGGTTGAAAGTGTGGAAGTATAGCGAAGCGAATAAAATAGCATCCAACATACGCAAATCGATGGAATGCATACGGATCATCAAAAATGTATCCTCCCCAAACAGCAATGCTCACACAAAGAAAATAAAAGTGACATCGTTGATCGTTGTGTCCGTGGTCACGCCTCGATGACATTGGAGGTGGCATGATTTGTGATGATGAGTACATCAATCAGCCCGACGATACAATCGGATTGTTGTTGTGATACTCTCTGATTTTTTTTGTATTAAAACAATAACAAACCAGATAAACATGCACGCTTTGCCGGGCATACCAAGCGGAAGCAGTGAAGAGAGTGTGTACACAGGCAGAGTTTACTGGAATGGTAAACTATTTTCCACCCAAATGCAGTCCCCATTTCGGTGCATCCCTGTCGAGTCATCCAATCGCGTCCAAACGCTATCACCAAATATTTTAATTAATTTATGAATATTTCATACAGCAATGTCAACGATTCCAGTGTGTAGAAATCGGAAAAATTGTTTCACTCTCGGAATTGATGTGTACACATAGTTTCGATTGTGTTTGTTGACTGCATTGTTGCGGATCGCCCAGAGGAGAAGGAGCGGATGGTGGAGTAATGGGGAAGAGCTTAAGTATTTGACGAAGTCATTGAACGATTGATTTATTTAAATTAATTTGTTGTATAACTACTTAACTTCATAACGAAACAAGCTGCTCGACAAAACATATTGTAGCGCCTTACGATAGGCAATGCGCTTCACACCGTGAATGAACAGTAGTCTATTAGTAGATGTTCTACTTGATACAAATATCGATGAACAATACTAAACTTTTGTAATAATTCGGTTTGTTTTGAGTTTAAAAAAAATCCTTCAAAAAATCAACTATCGAGGAGTTCCATTCCAACCGCTTTAAAGCAATATGCCACACTGATAACCGTACTTATCCCTTCTAATTGCGTCTAGTTTGTTCACTTAGGTCGGGTCGTTTCCTGTTTTTTCCCCCTTTTTGGGTGCATTCTTCACGGCACATTCCACAAAAATGTTTCAAACCGTGTACGTGGAATTGATTCCTTTTACGACATTTGTCTGCGATACTTTCCCGGGTACTACATTCCAAGGATTCTTTGGCAAACCCTCACACCCTGGTAGATGGTAATGTTTGAATGGTGCGGAAATTCTACTCAACAAGTGGCTACCCTATTCGGTAGACTGCCGGCTCCATTTAGCTCTGTTGAGTATCCCGAGGCCCGAGGGTTTAGAATTGTGTCTTTCAGCGGGTTATGTTCGAAATTACCTTCCTGCCAGAGTTCCTGAGCTTGTGCCCAGAGCTCTAAAAGCCAACGACATCTGTACGACAAATCTAAGTAAAAATGGTTAAAAATACAAATCTCCCCCATTTAACAACTGCTCAGAGCTGAATCCACCATGCATACACTCGAGTCCTGCACCTCGGATCCTTCCCATTTTACGCTAACGATTCTTTGTTAAGCAAAGGATGACGGCTTTAACCGTGGTGGCGGGTTTTTCGCGATATGAAAACATCTTTTTCCGCGAGTTTTCCGGACGCACATGTTGCATCGTGTCGCGAAACATGGTGAATGAATGGTGGTCGTTCCTTTTTTTTTTTGTCTTGATCATTTCCCACCCAAAACTCACCTCACCCGGCACAGTTGCCAAGTCAATTTCCTTATGAAAATATCTATTATAGCGTCTGTAGAAACTTAGCCTCCACTTTAGACCGTTCCCTGTTTCTACGCTACTCCATGTGCATGTTTTTCATTAATGTTATGCTACTTCATCGCATCTTCGATGTTAAATGCCATCTTTGAGAGGGTTTTTAGCGGAAAATGACACTCGGTAAACATGGGCCACCTTCGTGCACCACGCCTCACCAGCCCTTTCGCTACTCACGGAAATTGCATTCATGAAGTTGCTTACAGATACGTTTGAGTAGTTGCGTACTTGCGTTTAAGTAGTTTTGGATTTTTTTTTTGCGGCAAACCGAAGGGCACCTGCTGGTGCAGGCAGGGATTGCTATGGCACACAGGGGGGGATAATGTTCGCTAAATGGCTGCAATACCTGACATGCATAACGGATTCTCGCCCGTTTTGAGGACGTCACGGTTTGTTGGGATGTCTTTAGGCTTGCCGTGTGCCGATTCAAAGACAAATAGCGTTGAGTTGCACTTGTGACAGTAACAACAAGCGAATATATTGGCTTCAGTTTGCATTCCAGCCGATCGGTTCAAGAGCTTTGCTTAGCCTACTCAGGCTAATTAATTCGTTGCTAAATAATGTGACGAATCACTTCGGTCCGCGGCTAAGTGAAACGATCTGCTAGTTAAGCGTTTTCTTTTTACGACATAACCATAGTGGTTGGACTTAGCGTGATATCGAAGGGATTTCTCAAAAGGCCTAACGGTTTTCCGGTTTAAACATTAGCTGTGGATAACTTTATTATTATAATCAGACTCGCACAAGCTAACCGAAGAGAGATGATGTTTTTTTTTCTCCAATATGGAAATTGGAATATATTGTTTGACAAATATTCGGATTTAGTCATTTAATTAATTTAAAAAATCTGATCCTTTTTTATATTTTGCTCTCAATTATTACGTCACTAAAGCAGTCAGTTTTACAAAAAATGAAGTTTATCTATGAACATAATAAGCATTACATTCTTGAAAGGTCCTACTCTTTTCTGGTTTCTACGATTTTTATTTAGCCTCACACGTTAGTCAGCCCTTTGTATATAAGCATGGTTCGGATAGGATTTTGAGCCCGGTCATGTCGTCAGAAAGATCGTTACTGCTGTCGTCACGGTCATCGGATCGCTCGAAGGAAGCATTTCATCAAAATATTCTTGATATTGATAGCTTTTCCTGATATTCATGCCCTGAAGCTTCTTATTAAATTTTTTAATGTATATTATACATTCATATTTTATGCACTATCCTTTCTATGATAAAACAGTCTTAAATTGCTTTAGTAGAAATTTTGATTTCATATTTCGTATTACTTAAAATTTGATTAGTTTCGTTTTTTTGATAACACCTCCATTTCTAACCAAAAACAATAGTAACAGCAGTAATTACGTTACCAATTTGCTTAAATTCCGAATTCAAACAAACATTCAACGAACGTGTCGTTCACTGTATAACTCTTGGTTTAATATGTATGGAGTATTGCATAGCTTGTAGGATGCAGCTTGTACGGCGGGTTGCATACCATTCGACATATGGCTGTCGAACAGTTTTCCATCGTATGCAATGTGTATACAACTTCTACGCCTTATGTTATGCAATCTGCAATACAAGCGTTTAGGATGTTCAGTAAATTTGAATGTGCTTTGTTCAAACCTTTGATTTAAATCGAAATAGGATCAATTTTACTTAATATGAACGACTTATAACAAAACTGTTATTTTTACTAATACAGCAATAAATATGAGCAATCTATTTGTCTTTCACTTTCTTCCAGGGATACTCCTTCAATATCAGCAAAAAACACAGTCATGGCCGTTTTCAGCCCAATGGTCAAATCTCCCGGTCCGTGTAAGTTTCTGTCCGGTACGCGCAAGCAGAACCATCAGTGTCGGCGTGATATCGGACTGCCAGAAGCGATCAAAGAAGCGCGCCGTCTAGCCGTTACTCACTGCGAGGAACAGTTTCGATACGACCGATGGAACTGTTCGATAGAAACCAGAGGCAAGCGAAACATATTCAAAAAGGTACTGTATATTTAAGCCGATGTAAGGGGAAATTTTAAACCATCGTTCTTTATTTCCCTCTATTCTGTACAGGTGTATCGTGAAACTGCATTTGTGCACGCGCTCACTGCTGCCGCCATTACGCACGCAGTCGCACGTGCATGCGCCGAAGGAAGGATGACCAAATGCCAGTGCGCTTCTGAGCGAAAACTCGACGCTACGAGGCTTGCCTTTCGATGGGGCGGATGCAGTGACAATCTAAAGCACGGTAAACGAGTCGCTCGAAACTTTCTCGAACTGCAACCCCGAAATGGTGATCCCGTCACTGAAATGCTACGACATGATAGTGAGGTAAGGGTTTGATTGTAAAGCGCGAATAAAAATCCAAATGTGTGATGTGAGCTCTTGTCTACAGGTTGGCATAAGTGCAATTACAAGCGCAATGACGGATCGTTGCAAATGTCACGGCGTGTCGGGATCCTGCTCGATGAAAACGTGCTGGAGAAGGCTTGGCGATTTTAATACGACTGCTGCACTGCTGAGAACAAAATATCATCTTGCCATACGGAAGATTCCGGTTAACAATAAAACATCACGCCGATCGGCACCGAGAGATTTCCGCCCGAGGGTAAGGACCACACACAAACAAAACCACAGACATTTGAAAACTATCACTGCTTTTAGGAAACAATCTACGATCAGCTGTACTACTTCGAAACTTCGCCAACGTTCTGCTCGGTGACGCGTGGCCGACGCTGTCTACATCCGGACAATTGTGCGACACTCTGCTGCGGTCGCGGATACACCACTAAGGTCATCAAGACTCTCGAAAAGTGTCGGTGCCGCTTCACGAACGGACGCTGCTGTCAAGTGGTGTGCGATTACTGCGAAAAGTACGAGGATCGATATTACTGTAAATAATAGTTTCATCACAACATTAGCCCTAGCGTATCGAGGGGAGTACACATTTATTTATTCACATTCACCGTAGATTGTAAGCAGTAGCACAACATAAAAAGCAAACGTGGGCAGAAGAGTAGCTTCCCATCACTAAGCGTCAACATCACATGTTCGTACTCACAACCATCTTAATGTTAGAGATTATTTGCAAAGAAAAACAAAGATTCACATAGTCAGCCCGTTGCTTTGTGTACATTTCAGCTGCAAACATTAGTAAACAACACTAATCGGGGCAGCAAGATTAGAATGCTCACTACGTTGTTTTTTTTTTTGTTCTCTGGTGGCCATCAAAAACAATCTCTCTAGTTCGTGTATCTTTATCGGATTTCAACATCACTACTACCCCATAACCATTTACTCGTAGTTGATGTCAATCGTGTTTGTAATAGTAGTAGCGTTCTCCCGTGAAATGGTAGTGTAAGTAGAGCTTGGAGTCCTTAAAACAGCATCCAAACGCAAATGTGCAAGCTAGGTTAGTTTTACAATACCTATTCTCTGTCGCTCTTAAACTGTAGCAATCATTATAAAAATAAATCAAAACTAGTTGTAGAATATACTCGTACTTCCAAATAACAGCGTATTTTATTTTTTTGATTTTCAAACATCGGAGAGTCTTGTTTTAAAGACAAAGAAATGCAAATGGCTAGGAGGAATGTAGAATTCAAGAATTAAAACCTCGTGTAAATTGAACAAACTGTTTTTGAGTTATGACAACAGTCACCTTCGAAAGCAATCTTTGTTTAAATTTTTTAGTCCAGATTCGGAATGGTGCAGTACTGCAGTACTTTTTGACCTGTAACTTTGATATGAAATATCTTGGAGTACAGTTTACGGGGTAGAGAATACTCTACTTTTCTGTAACGTTTCCAACAATACAACACTTTTGCATGCTTTCTCACCAGACTTGTCTGTGGTGGGTAGTGGTTCGTCCAAGGTGGTTTATCTTCCAAAGCGGCTTATCTTCCTCGTTTCATGATCTCGTCGGCCTAGAGGCTTCTGCTGCCAATAGACTTATAGTACAAGGAGTCTCGTCGTATAAGCTTCAATCCTCATGAGTCCTAAAAATGAAATAAAGCGTCGTCCAAGAAAGACGACTTCTATCGTTCGTTCTTCTAAGACTTCGTAATCAAAAGGTCTCGCCATTCAGGGGACTTCACCTGCCAGGGACTGCCAAGAGATATTGTGGTCGAAAAGGTCTCAACGCCATGCTCAGTGCCATTCCTAGATGGGGCATTTACTTTCCGCATAGCGTTTCAGTACATCTGAGGATGTGAAAGTTGACTCGATAATGACTTAATTGTTGGTACACGAACAATTTTTCATGAATTATTTCAGAAATTACCGAACTGATTGAAAAATGTAGCGCAGATATTAGATTCAAAAATAAATTGTCTCTTCTTACTCAAAAATCGTTTGAAATTGAGAAAAAAACAACGATTTCATGTTTGCAGATCTGGTACAAAAGTCAAAGATACACGACCGAATATTCTAAAGATTTGCCTGCTACAGTAACTGTTAGGATGAACATTCAGTATTAAAACAAAATATAATTTTAAAATTACGTTAAGCATTGTAACATCCTAGCACAATCAACCTTCATGAAGGTTCTCCTTGTATCATTTATACCGGAAAAACGTGAGAGAAACAAAGCGGAGCTCAGAACAAGTGACAGTAATTCACAGCGATAGAAATCTGAACAAAACTTCCGCTAAAACATAGTACCAACGCTCGAACCACATTCTTCCAAGTGGAGTTTCATCCCCCCAATCCCAGCGCCACACACAATACACTTTGCATTGCTTGCATCGTGCTCAGCATTAGCTTGCTCCACCACGGAGAAGCATGTTTTATGCTCATGCTTTATGTTGCAATATGCTGTCCAAACCTAGAGAGCTTCCACATAACACAAACTGAGAACATGACTATATTCTCTCGATGCGGCCTTCTCACAACTGGTCGATGGTTCTCGCAGCATAAAGCGTGTCTGTGTGCGTGCATGTATGAAGCATCACCCCACTAAACCGAAATTGCCACCCAATCATCCTTGTTGCATGTCGCTGTAAGCCGCGTTGTAAAGTGACCCACATTCTTCGAGCAAAGGTGCGTGCCTCCAAGGTGCACTCGGTAACTGTGGAAGCTGTGTGGACCATTGGACACGATAACGATGACGCCATGAAATCATGTGGGGATGTGAGCGACAAAGAAAATGTATTAATCTACACGCGAATCAAAAGTAAACAGAGGCTCAAACGTTAGCCATTCAATCACTATCGCACCAACCTGTCAAAAGTAAATACACACGATGAGGCCCCGGCTGGCGTATGAAAAAACCGTACGAAATAATCCATTTACATCCAAGTGAAACCTTGGCCTCGTGGTGGCCCGTGCTGATTGAAACGTCAAAGACGCGATCAAGACTCCAAATACGGTTGCCGGACCCCAGGGCCACAACGTGTCGTCTCACAACCACACACGGCGCGCAAACATCACTTGCTCTATTTATTATCAGCATCGAAACATCGTAAGAACTCGCAATCCAAACACCTGCCAGCCCTTCGATGAGGGCTGTCCCAGGAGTGCTAAACGAAACAACCAACTCGAATGGCGGAGATGGATCTTTGGCCGGCTGTTCCCAAGCCGTAGTCGTTATGGGCAGGACGATTAGACAAGCGTTTAGTAGCCAGCCGAACGGTGTAGAAGACAGTACACTGTACAGTAGGTGACAAATGGTAGCTCCAGCCGCAAACCACGACCAAGTACGCGCGTGAGAGCAGCAATCAGTGGCCACAGATACCGGTGAAGGTAGTGTCGTTACACGAATCTACTACCAAACACGCTGATACACACGTCCAAAAGAGTAATCTCCAAAGAGAGCTGAAGAGAGCGAGACGGAGAGAGAGAGCGAGAGCGAGAGTTTCCTTCTCCGGTGCTGGAAATCGACAGGTTCTATGGTGCCGTTTTTCACGAGGACCGATTATTGTGTTTTCGTTCGCTCGTTGGCATCGAACGCGTTCTTGCGCGAATTTTCCGTTCGCTCGCCGTGTTCCTGGATCAATTAAATTGTGCGTGCGTGCCTGCGTGTGTGTGCTAGTGTGTTTACTAGGTGCGAATTTGCTTACTGCTCCATTGTTTGTTACTCGCTTTTAAGCTACAAATCATTCGATCAAGCCGTGTAATGTTGTGATTGCAAGCATTCAATCGAAATAGCAAGCTCCAAGCCAGTTGAAGTTCGTTCTACATCCCTGCAACAAGAATATGTAAACTACAGTGAAATCGGAGAGAGCGAAGCGGGTTGACAGTACCTGTCCGAGAATCGTATTGCAAAACGGGATCAAAAGAAATCGGTATCGTAAAAAGCTTGCAAAACTCAATTTGTGTGGGAATGTAATGCGGAGGAAAATGTAACGTTTGATGGTGCTCTCGGGAAAGGAAACCGAATCAAAATTGCTTGTTCGTTTGCAATTTCTGTTACCACACTTACCCGATCTGTGCCGCAGCAGTTCCTGTGAACTTTTTTGCTGTTTGACGGCAGTTTCTTTGTGGAGGTTCCATTTGGAAAAGTAGGTGCATCCACCTTTAGTAGCACCATCTTATATCCTTATTTCCGGAACCGACTGACCCAGCTTTAGCGTAGTGTGAACGTGATTAATGGTGCACTGCTCCTGTCCTGTGACGATGTGAAACGTGTCAATTGTGAATGTGAGAGTGTGTTTAGTAGCCATACTGAACCGTGTGCCCCAGTGTGCTCATTCCGGAGACGCGAAAAACCATCCATATCGACCGCCCGAAGATAGGACTCCGGTGGGCTTAGCCTCCGGTGTGCTGGCTTTAATTAAATTAACGCGCAAAGTAGCAGCCCCGAAAGTAAGTAGGTGGTAGCAACAACGCGTAACAACAGCGACCATCCGCCGTGTACAAGCTAGACGAATAAAAACCATCAAAGTGTGCGACGAAATAAATTGACACCTTGACACACGACGAGGGTGTTTGTTGGTGTGATCGTTATTTATTTCTGGTGAAAACTCATCGAAAGAACGATAACAAGCATCTGGCAGATTAGGGGGGAGGGAGGCATCACCGTTTAAGTAAGAAGCTGTTCCCTGGAAGATAGAACACTGCTCCATTTCTTCAACTACGCAACGGTTGCATCGCATTTCATCTCACCAACCGGATTGAAGGTAATGTGACCAGCGAGAAAAGCTCGCCATTTTCCCCTATTCTGTTGTTTTTCTTTTTTCACCGTCCAAAAATAGACACACTTTGTTACCTCTATCCAGCACTAGGAACTGCTGCTCAGTCAGTTGGCCATCAATAAAATTCAATATTTCCTAATTCGCAGCATCCTCTTACAGATGTTAGGGACAAAATACCAAAACATCAAGTTACTCAATATTTAGCCACTTGAAACATGTCCTGATGGCTGATCTTAATGGAAAACTTCAACTTAATGGGGAATTGCAGGGCAAAAAGAACGAAGAGAGGGAATCGAAAACTACCATCTTCATGATGTTTGCCATTTTTATTATTTGTTGGAAAAATTCTGTTAGCACAATCGATGGTTGGAGCTTTTTGTTGGCTCCCGTCTGTTTCTCTTGACTCGGGCGAGTACGGTTTATGCCTCGATGACTTCGATACTTGGATGATAGGTTTTAATTTCCACCCGAACCTCAGACCATGGGCTATTTTCCTTCTTTTCTTTAATCCACGATATCAACAGTAATTGAAAGCTTACTATACTGAATTGCATCCCACTGTACTATCGGCGTACAATATTTTACCAGAAGCAAGCAAAGAAGATTCTGTTTAAAGTGTTTAGTAATAGAAAAAACTGATTCTACACCGCGAACGGAACGTGGTGCACAGCTTTCTCCATTGTTTATGGTGGTCAACGTGCTTGTTTAATATTTGCAAAACTGCATACAAAAGCCGTCGCCTACGGGAACACGGGCGATGATGTGCAAACAATTGCACCACCGTGCCAGGTTGCTCGCTCGTGGTTAAACCTCCCCCAGGTTGGTGGATTTACATAGGGAACCGGAATTAAGCACCCTTCCTCTTTCTTTGTTCCCTGCTACCACTGTTACCCCGGAGCGTTACAATGGTTCTGTCCGATCTGGGCCGGAGTATGTAAGGTGCAAGTGCGTGCCCGTGTTTAATACTGCTACCTTCAGCTAAACCCCGATGTAATGAATGGCTTAATAACTGTTAAGGGTGAATGGGTTTGTGTTTGTGGTGGAATGAATGCGCGCGTAAAGTGGAGCATCGAATGGAATGCACGGCGGTTTCATTCGCGAACCGATTCCCACGTGATTGGAGCTGCTCGTTTATTCATTTTTCTGCATGTCACCTTGCGACACAGCCTGCAGGGCTCTCCGGTGGCAAGTTAAAGGCGCTGCAAGTACTTGTGTGTGGTTGTATCATTATTTTCCGTTGCTCTCGTGATGTGTTGTTGTGACCTTCACTACCAACCAACAACAACAATCCAACTTCCAAAACAACGCAATACGCAAAACGGGAGCAACGCTCATAATCGAATCGGCGTCACCGAGTAAATGCTGCTGCTCCGGACAATAATGATGTGCCCGGCCTAATCTGACAAATGTCATCCGTGTGGAAATTATTGCAGAGCAACAACGCAAAACAAAGCAAAACAAAATCGCCAGACCTATGGCCCCCAATGTCGAATTCAAAACTACAAAACTTTGTAAATAAAAAGGACGTTTAGGTTTAAGTTAGTGTTAAGTTAGGTTAGTAATGTTGCTCAATGCCTTCCCTCGCGGGTGTCGGCGGTGCAACTCTTTGAGCTCTATTAAATAAAGCCTCACAGTTGAAAAAAAAAAAAAAATGGCCCCCAATGTCAAATTGTGATCAGATTCAGTAGAGATGATGCTGCCTCATGCTCGGTCACTTTGGTCGTACTCGGCATGTCATTAGAGCGGGGGTTTTTACGCCATTTGGATCAATTTGGCATGATGATACATCAAATCTGTTGCAGCGTTAGCTTCAGCTGCTTCCTGTAAAACACACAAAAACCCGGATTTGATTGATGTAGGGATTACATCTTTCGATTGCGATTACAGTAAGCGGACCGAGGTGCAACGCGAAATGCACAAAACCCGATTCAAGGTCTTCACTATCGAGGACACTCGTAACTTTAATGTCCCACACACATATTAACCAGCACGTCGTGCTTGATAAGCCGGTTCCGAGGTGTGATCTGACGTAACAGAGTGTTCGCAACTAGACAAACCCACCACGGGATATGGTAATCGATGGCCACCATAAAACACCACCAATCCCAACACTCAAGCAGCTTCCAGTGGGACAAAATAAAACGTAGACAAGAGGTAAGAAATAGCAGTAATCTGTGTTGCAAAGCGCCCTAAAGGAAAAAAAGCCGAAACGGGTCTTGTACCAGACGGTGGTTGTTGGGTCGGCCAACAAAAGGCCGGACATGGCAGATGATGGCAATCTGTACGCTTACTTTGAAAGGCAAATGAAAGTGCATTACAATGCGCCTCCATTGGGAGATTGGGTGGGCAGCAGGAGATTAGGGGGACACTATAGGAGGATGGAGAGAGTTTTTATAGTGCTCTTTGAAGCTCATCCTTTAGTTATTAAAAATTTGTCGGAGGGAAATCATTAATTCCAATAGACAAAATGTCGGATATTACTCGTTTATAACGTTTTGTTATGTTACACATTTTACATAATTTGTGTTTACAGCTTCAAACTGATGACTCTGTTGTCAGCTTCAAATCGCAAGAGAGTACATTTATACATTTTACAACTGTCATAAATTGGTTATCTCCACTAAAATTATCACAAAAGTCCGTGTGCTCGATTAACGATAGAAGTAAATCGGATCCTTAGCTCCATATACCCAATCAGCTTTAATATCGATTTTCCCTCTTGTGGATCCTGGATAGTACTGGACGAATCATTACGCAAAATTAATTTCCTTCAGCTCCCGCCACATCATACAAAAGCTATACAAAGGCTAAATGTGAACCGGAGATGAAGAAATACGAGCCCCGATATTAAACCGATATTTACTCCTACGCTGCAACAAACAAACACCCTGCAGTGATGCACCGGTGCTCAGCTTCTTGGAAATGTCCTACCGGACCATCTCCACAACTCCAATACGTCGGGTGTCGGAACGAGCTAATATTTGCCAACAGAAACTGGAAGACAAAAACGAGTACCAAACCCATCTGCCCAAGATGAAAGATGATGCTCTTCACTGTCTCCCAAACACTGGCCAACAACGGATTTAATCCCCTCGTTTCAACAGTGTGTACTGTGGGGGAGGTCAAGCAAATCTATTTTCGTTTTTCGCCCCTTGTCACGGGTTCTTCCACCGTCTTTACCGAAATCTTTTACTCTCCGGGCACCGGGGTTGTATAGTAATATAGTTTCTCCTCATCAGCACCATCGTCCACCGGTCCTGGGTGAGATGGTATACGACGAGAGCTAAACGAGCACACTCGGTTGACCGTGGCCATCCTACTACACACCGAAGATGTCCTTCGCGCGACAAACAATCGGTGCACGGCACACGACCCCAACGGACAGTGGGGTTATGCTGGAACGCTCGCATAACTCTACCCTGCAGCGGGCGGAGATGTGTTTATGTGTTTCGTTCTCGTATCCGCTCGCAAACTATACACAGCCGTGGTGGTCACAGCTGCCTTTCGAGATGGATCTTTAATATGTTTTTCATTCCATTTCCGTGAGCTATCTTCCGTGCGCTGTCTGGTGTGTAGATAGACCATCCATTTCTTTGCACATGGTGCTCGTGGATCTTTGTGGAGCGTTATGGTAGACAGGGTTGGACCAAATGCTTTCTGTGATTGCGTGACCATTCGCTGTAACCTTCCTCTTGCCAACCGTCAAGTGAGGTCGCATTGTGTCGGTCCACGGTGACACTGGTTGACTGATAAGAACACCTCGGTTATCATACATAAATTCATGCTCTCGGTTAACGTTAATCGGGTTGCATTTGCTCAGCATACAGTTCAGCGTGTATGTGGGCCGATTCCATTTGACACAAAAGCGAACGAACTGGTGGTGGTGTGCAGTGTTGGCCAGGTTCAACAGTTGATTAAGTTGTATTTATTTAATGCATTTGTTCATGATTACAAACGATCTAGCAAACAGTTTATTGGCTCTATCGGGCAGAGACTGCACTAGCCTGTGTGATGACCTTCAACCGGTTTTGCCGACTAAGCTGTGCAATAAAATGTCACATAAACCTTTGATGCTTGCACCGACGAGCATTTGAAGTACAGAGTTCGTTTTTTATGTTTTCCTTATTAAATCTAAAGCACTGTTGGTGGGGTTGAAAATTGTGTCACTGGTTGCATTAACCGTACCAAGTACCGGGCTCAGTACGAACGGTGAGCTAGTTCAATTAAAGAGGTTATTAAAAAATAACTCTCCCACAACGATTTAATCGGACCGAAATGTAATCCACACTCACACACAGCGAAGCACAGCATAAGGCGAATATGATTTACGACGATAGCCTAAGGGGTGACACGATGGCTTCGCCTTACCTTGACCCTTTCGTAAACGGATAGCGCGTGACTAGAGGAGAGAAGAAACAACTAAAAAAATGGAGTTCGAAAGGTGTATCTGACCTGTACGCAACAGTCAACGGTACGGGTTTGGTACGGAGTGATTGCTTGCTTATAAAAAATTCAACAAATCGATTCAGTGGTGAGTATAGCGACTTGAGTATCTATTTAAAGATGTACAAGAGGGAGCAAAGACATTATACTGAACTCTAAAGCTGCAGGTCTATAAAGTGGCAGATACAATTTTTCATAAAAAATAAATTATTATTTGAATGTTTTCAAAAGTCAAACAGAAATTGTTTCAGATATCTCATCGCAAATTTAACGCTTGATTTGATATTCAAAACAGATACGATGACAGCCTTATACCGCAGACACTTCTATTGAAAAATGACTCCAATTATAGCACCATTCGCCAGTGCAAAGTTGTCGCACGGTGATCTTTTACGGTCGCTAATCATATCTAGCCCGTCGGTATCTAGCCCGTGAGGTTCTACATTAAAATGAGCTCCAATTAGATCACACCTCCGATCGCACCACGCATCACGGAGGTCACCTTCACCCGTACTGATGCTGAACTCCCGGAGCCGGCGGAATCTATGCGTCGCCCACGTAGAACTTGCCCTTTGCTTACATTCTTTGACCCACGTAGAATTATGGCACTGGTTCACGCTACACACACACAGACACAAACACACATGGGGCCAATTTTGCTGAATGAAAGTTTAATTAACTCGACCGTCTAGAAGAGGCTGCTACTAAGATTGCCCTCGATTAGACCACAAACCCGGTGACGGTTCATACTCGATGGCGTTACGCATTGCCTTACCGAAGGGCCTATGCAAATTTAGTCACACAAGACATTCCGCCAGCAAGTGTCCCGTATGGGGCGGTTGGTAAGAGTTTTTTTTTTCGAATCGAAATAGAAATATGGAGATATGAGCGTGAAGGTTAAATCCTTTTTGCCCTTCAGCGAGATAGAGAGCATTTTTAATGGTGGTGGATCTCCTCTTCAATGGAGACGGTTCGTATTGGTTCAGCTCGTCTATTGCACGCTACAGGCAGAAAATCCACGAAACCTCCCCCCACCACGCCAAGCATCTGCAGCTTAAGAATCTATCTTTTGTTCGTGGGTAAAATCTGCTCCATTTGTCACGATTTGTAAGCCTCTTGCTGGCGTCTATGCGAAGAAACGATGAAACTGCATCGAAATAGACACGTACGGGTAGTTCACTCGATGGCCCGATGCACATATGGCCGCTGTAGGGACACGGTACGATGTGATGCTTTGACTTAACACGAGTTCCCACACGGTGCCGTGATAGATAGAATGGATGCGCTTTTCAAAGGATAAAGAGACCAGAAGTCACTCGTGTTCAAGAGGGATCGGTGCAGAGCTAACACTACTGGGTGGCTTTAGGATAGCGTTTATTGCGCGGATTTTGTGTCGTAAATTGAGGCCTTTTTCGTTCTACTCAAGTTGGCAAAGTTAGTGTATTATTGAGATTATCGTCTGTCCTCTTGTGCCAGTTTTACTCGGATCTTGTGATTGAATTTAAAGTATTCCAAAAAATGAACATCCCAATATCTTCAAAAATCTTGCAAAGGATAAAGCAAAGCAAAGAGAAAGTATTTCTAACTTCACACGGGTTTCACCATTTGTTTTACTTTTTATTAAAAGTCCTACTAATGTACTAAATTAATTTTCCAGTAAACGAAGGACGCAAGTTTAAGTATACCGTCGTTCCATGCGTGTCAACCGCGCAATAAAAAAGTAACAACAACGCCCTGTATGCTACACGTTTGTAGCCCTGCCAAGGAACCGGAGAGCGATAATATGTTTTGACAACGTTAATGCGGTTTTCTTCTATGTTAACAACATAAAAGGAAACCGTGCCGTTCGCGCTGCGTTGGCAAGATTGTTGGCGAAACTAGTTTAATAACATACGACAAACATGCCTACATACCGACAAGAAATTTCTTATTAGCTGGCCTTGAGTTGAAAACTGTTACTTCATTGTGTGTACTTCTGTACTGTTGGATGAGAAAATTAAAGTAGCAAATAATTTTCAAGCCAACATTTTTATGACCTTTCTATTCGCTGTACGATACGGTGGACCAGTATATTGATTTTATCTGCATTTGACAGGTTTCATTCTTCCTCTACTTCAGTGCTTCTATTAGATCGATTTCTTTTTGCTGTTTCTGTTAAACTTTTTAACATTTTCTATCAGTATGGCTATATGAATCACAAATATTACTTACTGGTTACCTAATTATTTGTTTTCTTCTCCTATAAGCCTTTTTGATATAAATATTGAATCAACTGTGCATAATTTACCTACAATAATTCATCCACCGTCAAAGAATAATATTTATCGATTGAAATCACTCATCAGCTCTAAATGGATTTTTCGAGAATGTTGTTTTTTCGTTTTGAAAAATTGCGCTATTGATGATGATGCTGATCACCATGGTAGCGATGGTAATGTATCCGAAACGGTCTCATCCGAACTCGATATTTCCATCGGTGAGTGTTGGTGCTTTGTTTATAATAAACTTTCCCTTCCGCCGACTGGTTCCATTCGCATCGCATATCGGACGATTATGAGCGAAATTATGAAAATAAAGAAAAAAAAAACTCACACATATTCACCCAGCACATATACACACGCCTACACACAAATTAATTGCACCATACACAACCGCCACTACTGCCCTGTACCAGCGTACAGTTTAGCCTGGAACACCACGGTGCGATTTACTGTAAACTTATCAGCTCACGTGGAAAATCCTCTTTGAAGGCGAACGGAAGTTTCCCAGCCGACTAAAACAGTGCTGGATGATTTTCTTATTAGCTCGAGCGCTCACAACCGACAGTTTGATAGGGTTTAATTATTCGATTAAACGCTAAACGTGAAACAAGCAAAGCGTTTCTCTCGGGAACCCACAATAATGTCATTGTTGTTTGGGCATACAATGGAAGGCCTGGGCGTAACAAAAGGGGGAAACATTTTCCGGCGATACGAATTGCTTCCGACCCTTGTTTTACTGCGCATTATCGCAGCTACAAACGTTTCACGAAATTGTTAAAGAGAAACACTTAAATGTGATAAAACATTCTATTCCTATTTATAGCTCTCTGGTTTGCCTTACGTTAATTGTTTCATGCATCATTTTCATCTAGATATTAATTATGATAATACCATTTCGACATGGAAATTATACCTCAAAGATATTTTAATTACCTCCTACAATCAATAAAACACGTGCACAGTTCCCCAAACTGATTCTTCCTACCCGTTTAACAATATCGTGTACATGGGAAGCAGTTTTCCTTGAACTATCAACCCATTCATCCGCCTAATTTTCGTTCCAAGATCTGTACGGGGAGCATCGGAAATCGGAAAAGTGGAAAACTATTCCTCAATTTCTACAAGCTATTGAGTATGCTGCTGTTAACCATCGCCAATGCCTGTATCACCCTGTACTTTCTTCGGCTTCGGCCATATGATTCAGAGAGCGCGCGCGTTGTCACTCATACACAAACGCTATCTAACGCACCCACAATCCATCGCGGACGTGGGTGCGTGCGTACATTTGTGGTGGTGTAAGTGTGTCCACCGAACAGCCCCCTTTTTTAACGTCGTTTAGTATAGCCAGCAACACTACTGCTGATGGTACGAAAACTGTAGCATAAAATGATGCTAAGGATCGCACACGACACTCTACAGTGTGTGCTGTAACTTCGGCGTAACTAAACTACTAATTGATTAAAAAATAATAAGTTACGCTAACAAATATATTCATATTAACTGATAAGGTGAATGAAAATATTCAAAATTATTTCTTGAATTTTTTCCATTTAAAACAACCTCTAGCATGACGTTAAACTATTCTCACTTCTACCGCAATAAAATAATTTTTTGATTATTTTGGATTAACATTTTTAAAATAAAAGTATTTTAGAATCTTTGCACTAGTTTAATCTCTTTACTTTTGCTTCGTTTCTTTTACCATGTCGTTTTTGTTACCATGCATATTTTTTGTTGCAATTTTGTAAATATGAACTTAAATTAGATACTATGATTTTTTTAAATTTAAACATTAATCTGTTTTATCATCATTTTACTTCCATTTTGCTTTTTTTTAAAACATTTATAATTCGTTTCCAAATGTACGATTATCTGGGTGATGATTTAGTTAGTTTACACAAGATCTTGAGTCAATCATACTTTAAGTTATTTGAATACGTCAGATGAGCTAGTGATTGGTCTAGTAACATCCGCAGAACTGGCTGGATACATGGATTTCGTGGATTATAGGAAAATACTTCGATTAAGCCAGTTTTTAATAAATAAAATTAACAAACATGAAAACTGACCGTCACTTATTTACAAACATTAAAAAAATTTATACCCTTCTATACACTCTTCAAAATAAGTATGCATTAAGAAACACATGGTAACAAAAAAAAACTTTACAGCAAATATTTAATTCATTTGTTGGGTTTTTTTAAAACACATTTCGTCAAACTCGACCAAACTCGTGCCGTGCACTGTACCGTAGCACTACTACCAATACTATCACAACGCTGCTACCTACCAGCCCATGCGCCGGCACTGCACGTTCCAGGCACCGATGTACCGATGTCGCTGGCACATCAACAAACCAACCCACCGAATCTCCCAATGTCTCCTCCTGTTGCCCTTCGGCGCAGACGCCGATTGGGATCGTCTCGTCAGAGAAAGGTTACCCCTTGTCTGTCGAAACCGATTGCACTACTACTGCCGGCAACAACAAACGTGTGTCGACGGTTTCGATTCCGGAGGGTGTCCGTCCACACGACCGGAGCTGGGAGGCGCGTGTGTGTGGCAATTGGGGTGGCAGAAGAAGAAGGAGGTCCAACCAGACGGCAGCAGCATAAAGAAACCACATCGCACAGCGGCGAACTAGCGAACAAGCTATCGGATACACATCGACGCACATGGCATCGGGACCGCAGTCGAGAGTAGCGTTTCGTTCGTACGAGCCGTTTTGCGTTCAGTACCGTGCGCGACATTCGGAATGCGCGTTGGCCGTCTGCGCGACCCTTCGCTCGCGAACGTAGCGGCACACAACACATCTCTTTCTCCGGTCCGGGGCAGCAAACCAGAAAACAACATATAATCGTCCCATTTCACACCGAAAAAAGTAAACGGTCGCGGTAGCATCAGTCGGCAAAGTGCAGCACGCGAAGAACGAAGCGGGGAGTTATTCTTAACTTACCCAGACAAAACTATCCCCCAGGCGTGCAAGAACGTAGCGTAGTGTTTTTGACCTAATTTTCCCGAATTTTCCGTTCCGGTGCTGGAGAATCCGGTCTGCCGAAATTCCAGAACAATGTGGGCACGTTCGCAGCTCGTACAGTGCCGGTGACGGTGAACTTTGTCCATTAAAAGTCCAGCGACGGAACCGGGGAACTGTCTCCGCTACAAATCCCGGTCGGCTGTCTGGTGAAGTTTCTTTGTGTGTGAAATGGAAGCTCCCTCGGGATAGGTGTGGAAAACCCAAACTCGGAAAACGTGCCGAAGCGGTTCGGGTGGGATTGAAAAGAATCCGCGAAGAATCCCTCCGGCTTTATCCGGATCTGTGCATCTAACACGCGCTTCGTCTTTGATGTCTACCATTTTGGATTTGGGCCTTTTCATTAAACGTTCGGTTCGAGTTTTGGGTGACGTGAATAAATTTCAATTCTACGCCGTCTAGCCGTGAAGTGAGCCTAAGAAATTCAACCAAGCAGCTGGGTAAAAACGTTTTTCCCGACTGGGTTTTAGTGAAAGTGTAGCTTGTGGTGATACACAGTGGGGCGAAAAAAGTCAATTTACATCACAAGTGAATTTCAAATTTTATCCTCATAAAGCCCGCACGGAGAGGTTTCGCTACACGCGATCTTGAATGTGGGTACACTTTTGCACATCTTCACACTGTTTTGCTGTGCAGGCAGTCTCGGAAAGTTATTTTGTAAAAGAAAATAAAAGTTAGTAGTGCAGAACGACCTTCGACCGACAGCAGCAAGGAAGGAAGTTCGTACAGTAATGATAGTGATAAGCTGATTGTGCTAGTGTGTTGATTGCAGAAAGGAAGAAAACTAAAAGCTGGTAGGGAACCAGCGCAGAAAGGGAAGGCCAAAATCAGCCCAGTGTCCTTGCAAGGCATCCTTCAATTATAATCAAGCCATGGATACAAATCGCTAGCATCTAACAGCTAGCTCGTGCCACGAATTACTGACCTCTTCCGTATCGTTTCCCGAGCCCGCTCCGGGTGGTTTCATCGATTTTTGCTGCTCCTGCTTCATCGCTCCCCATAACTGGAGCAAATGTAACGCAACGCTTCACTGCGCTCACCGGTACGGCCTCTTAAGCAGCAGCTAAAAGTGTGGCCAGCTCGTTGTAATAACATACGAAATTCCACGTCCCACAAGACCGGTAGCAGCTCAGTTCAAACACCGTCTCGATTGAACGATCAGATTGCCGGTGTGCGAAGTGGAATCCGGTTGCCTATATGTGTGTTGTGACCCGTGGGTGTCTGTGTTGCTGATTTTAAGTACGGAAATAACAGTTTTAAATAAAAACAAACATGAAGGACACCACAAATCGCCGATACCGCTCGCAACGGTAAGTTTACCATGGAAAGATATGGATAAGCTACCGAGCTAAAATCCTTTCGTAAGGTGAATTGAAGGAATGTTATCAATATTAATAGCCAGGACACGAAGGTTCTTCGCACACGTTTCCTCGTTTTTGGGGTTCGTTTTGTCATTCTCTCGTTGGATACCTTCCATTAACGGTCTTTATCTGCTGCGTTAGCAATGTGTGGGACGCATGTGAGAGGTGTGATTTCTTGGAAGGATTTGCAAAGGGATCAAGAAAGGATGTTCTTTGCGCTTGCCTCGTGAAGGGTCTACAAAAGTTTAATTGAGAAATGTTGTCGACTAGGATAGTCCCAAGATTAAAGCATACTTTCTATAATTGAGTTTTTGCTGGTCAGATTTCTGTATGAATGCAGAAAAATATATATTTCACAACAACGATCACCTTCTTAAATCACTCAATAACCTCATATTCACAGACCAACGCCAAACTGCCATCTTTCCTCTTGTCCTTCACCGCAATATAACCTTCAAATCCCGATGCTACCGTTGTCCATGCAACCCCCTTCACAACTACTGGCGAATGTAGAGTGGTCGACCCTCACCCCAAAAAACTACAAATCCAAGCCAAGAAAGCAAACATTTTCTTCCGTGCCAACAAAAATCATTCCACGCACACACACACACACGCCCTCATTTCGATCGCTGTTGTGTGCTGGCAAGATCCGTATGCCTACCAGCGCCGGAAACTGTCGGAAAGATAAGAGTACTTATAATCCGATCGGCTGCAATGACGCGCTGGGTAGCAGTAGATGCGTGTAGACCGCCATCATCACTGTCGTATAAGCGTATTAAGGTGACGGCCGTAATGAGATCAAGATCAGGCAAATTCCCTGCATCACGATCGTCCCAACGGCACTGCACGCGATGCACGTATACACCGGGCCAGAGAAAGGAAGGAAACTCCGGTCTGATCGTGATGCCGCAGTGAAATTCGCCCGACTCCGACCCGATGAGCAATGAGCAGCAGTGTTTGTGTTGGCCCTGGTCAGGACAGGGCAGGGTCGTGAAGCCCTGATCGTGCCGTTGTCCATGAACGCACGGCTGTAAAGTTTTTATTTGCCTTTCCATTTTTCTCCCCTTTCGTTCTGTGTGCAGTGCAATGCAAACAGCCGGGGTGCATGTACCCTGCAGATGCGCTTGGAACCCTCCCCACTCGGGAGGAAAGTGTCTTCAAGACACGGAGCGACACGGTGCTTATGACTTGCGTGTGCGAAACGATTGAAACCTCCGTAGGTTTTTGCATTGCGGTGCGGGTAGCATTTTACTATTCGTAAGATGGTACGACTAATGAGGTTCCAGTACGGTTCACCGTTGTGGGAGGTATAATAAAACAGACGATAATCAATGTCGCATCTCGTCAACTCGTACGAGCGTGTGCGGTGGGTGACGGTACCATAAAACTCTCCAGAGATCGATGTCATGGAAAGCTTTTTTTTCTAAAAGCAAGGATAGGACATATCACCTGCATACTTGAAACGCGTTCCTTCCCTTCAAGCTGATTAGCTGCTGGTAATAAAAGAACACTTATTCTACTTCACGTACCGTTGCTTCGCGGGGCTATTAATTGGGCGTGAGCAAAGGTTTGATTGTTAGCCGTAAGAGTGTTATAAATAGCAGCTACTCTAAGCCTACAACGGACTGAAAACCCACAGCTTTCCTATCAATTGAACCCGCCCAGAGTCTTGACTAGCACTTGAACCTCCAAGAGGAACTTTTTCCTGCTACTAGTGTGTTACGATAACGTGTAAAAATGCGCCTACCCACCCGAGCGGCCGCTTATCTCTGCTGGACGACCGTTTGCGTGCTATTTCAATTTTCTTCCGAAGCACCCATTGAGAAGCCCCTAACGGTCGATGAATCAATCGCTACAAAGTCTTCCGAAACGTGCCCGGGAATATTCGAGTGCGCGTCCAGTGTGTCCATACTACCACAACACACGCACATACACATCCAACATTGATCGCCAATAACAGCTTTGCTGTGATTAGCATTCCAGTCAGACCCCTTTCGGCTTGGGTAAGCTTAGCGCTCTAATAGTATTAGTCGTATAGGGTAGAGTTTTTTTTTTTTGCTCCAGCCCGTTTTCGCGTGATAGTGGTGAGCTCGGACAGTGAAACGGAAATTGTTGCACTCACTCGGACCTGTTGACGAAACCTGCCGCGAAGCTTGGCCGCTTGGCAGCGTTCCAATGGTAACTCTCCTAATGCCGAAGCAATTTGCAATCCGATGCAGCCGGGAAATTTATTTCATTCTCCACATAACCGGACCAAAACATCTGGAACCCATGCAAAGGAAACGCCATTGCACCATCGTGAGAGTTCAACAGCACAGACCGTGTCGGTCAGTGAACCAATAAAACATCATCCCCCGTAGAACAACACCCCACAAAGTCTACAGGAACAACGGCAGCAAACAACGAAATCAAGAAAACAAGAATACAAATGCGCTAACAGTGCCATCGTAAAACTGTGCGCCACGATTCGCGCTGCCCTCTCAACATCAATAGAGTCTCGCTGGCGCCCAGTGTGCACGTGTGTGTGTTTGTGTGTATGTTTGCGCTTCCTCCATTCTTTCATTTCGCTTCCGTCTCCGTTTCATTTAAAAGCAAAGATGCAAATGCCGCGCGTTGACAGCAACAAATTATGCGCCGCCATTCTGCCGTAACCGCCTCCATCTCCCGTCTGTCTACTTTGTGCTGCTCATATGATCTCTCATTGTTGGAATACGAGATAATCGAAGGCAGTGTAAACAATCCGCGCCAACACCCGTATCGTCCCGTTGTTCATCGGTAAAAAAAGATGTCTTGGTGCGTACGGCCGTGTTCTGACCGTATTACATGCACTGTGATCGTTTGATCGGTGCGTACTGCGACAAGATGACTGGGTGTACAGGTTCAAGTGAAGCCATTCACATTTTGTCACCCGACGTGGTGACTGCCATTAACAAACAAAAGCCTGTACCTTGCCTCTTCGTTGCGTTGTGCATATGAAAGTAGTTCTTTTCGCTATGACCCACTTTCGAGCAGACGGAATCCGACGCAATCGGCTACTGAACTAGAGCAAGGCCTACCGGAAGTACTTTTGAAGCTTACCATTACAATTCACAGAGATCTCAGGTAGCGCACTACAAAGTACTCTTTCGAGAGACAGTTGAACTCGAGCACGAAATCGTACACCCGGCACGGTACGATACGCGACCACAGCAGTTACGACGGCGCCACCAGAAATTGGCATTGACTTACATATGCCACAGGACGGGAACTGGTTTTACAAATGCGACCATTTTTCGTGCCCGAACAGGCTTCACAGAAGCGATCTTTTGCGATCTCTTCGCGATCAAGCCAATGACGCAAATTCCAACTTCCCAGCAGTGTCCACGTCTGCAAAATTGGGGTCTGTTAAATTATTTCAACTATTTGGATTTGGAACCTGTTTTGTGGACAAAACGACGACCACCAACTCACCTTCCAACGGGGAAGCCCTTTCCTTACCGGGTGAATCTTGCTCGAACTGGAATTTTCGAAGATCGCGCCATCCCAAGGTCTTCTCCGGGGTGTTTAATTCGCGGACGATCCAATCCAGTAAACAGCGCGCTGTGTACGTGGTGCAATATGCGTAATGATCGATCATTAGCGACGCGGGCAATTGATGGCCGTTCCCAAAGCGAACAATCGTACAAAAGGCTCGTTTTTGCCGTGCTTCAAGTACATGGTTGCGCTTTGTGAGGCTTTTTGTTGATTTATTCTACCGCTGAGTTCTAGTGGGGACGTTTGTTCTAATATTTGCCTATTTGCAGGGGCCTTACCAGGGTTCGCCTATCGCTGAGGCGTCTCGTGCGATTGTGCGATCGTTAGCACGGAAGAAAAACTCTAAACCACTTCATGTTGGCCCATCTTCTCTCTAATCAAATCTCAACCACCACCTAATCGTGGTTGGCCCACCCACAACTACCGTTTCCTCCTCCTCCTCCACGACCAAAGACGCGATTGCGATTCCTCAGCCGCACTGCTGATAACTGCCGCACGCAATGCCCTGCCCGATGACACACGCCGTACTTCACGCTTTGTGAGCATTCTGGATCCAATCACTACTATCCGGGGGGAGGTCTCCGTAGTGCTCCGACAGACCCCGGCAGGGACGGTACGCTCTCTTACGTTAACGGAACAGTGTTCGAAGCAAGTTTGTGTGTTGCATTTCTTTTCCCAAAACTGGAAAAGCAACCACGGAAGACATCGTGGTGGCATCGTTGTCGCCGATGGCTTTCAAGTGATAACAGCTTGTTGTTGTGCAGAACTGTGTACTGCGAGCTGTTCCGTGGCATTGCAGGCGTCACAATAGTGATGTAAACGGTGTTTAAGCGATATATAATATCACCGCCACCGTCACCGCGCCGGGTAGTCTTCACTCGCTCAGGCTTTGTTTCTGGTTCGTGTGTTGATTCGATCCTTCCCTCTGAGGTAGAAGGAATGGTGTGACAATAGCCGCCACTCGGCTCACCCACAAGCAGCTTAAGCTTAGCGAACGAACCGGGCCCGAGCGTGCAAGTTGTTCTCGAGGTCCACATGGTTGTGTCTGTCGAACCGTGAGTGCAGTTCCCGCGATAGTGAGCTGCGTGTTACATCGTCGTACCGGTGGTCATCCTCAGTGATCGGTGCAGTGTCCACTGTAAACCGGAACTCTTCCGGCGCGTTCGTGTGTTTGTGTATGTGATTGTGACATCTGTGTTTTGTCCAAGAAGAAAATGGATTCGATGGAGCTAAAAGAAAGGTAGTGATTTAACATTAGCAAACACCGTTCAATCGTACTCGTGGCCGAACTGTACTCGAACTATACACTATTCGCGCGTCTGACGTATGCGAATCACGCACCGAGATTACGGAGAGATTACACTGACCCAACATAAAGAGGCCGGCCCTGTTAATGGCTTCGTAATGCAGTAGTAGATCTTTCGTTATCAGCGTGCTCTAATCGATCGCATTCTTCCTCCTCTCGGAAACAGTAATCGAAGCGCGCGCGCGCGCGCCCGGATTCAAACGGCGAATCCATGTGGAGCTCTAATTGAATCTTTACTCCAATCTGACCATCACTGATTGGCAGTTGTAAATCGTACAATTGGAAACTGACTCGTGAAATATTATCGTTGCCCAGTAGCAATCCAACTTTTTTTATCACCTATACACCTTTCTGGTAACGATGTAAACCGTTGCGAATAATTGGTGGGAAATCTGGTCAAAGAACATGATTAAGTGCGAACGCGACTACTTGATAGCACCAGGTGCAGTAGAACGATGCACACACACACACCTGTTTATTTGCCCGATTTACAACTCCAGGAACATTATCGTTGCCCAGTGTAAACCTTCTTGCCACACTCACTGTCCATTCCTCGATTGCTCTGGATAAACATTTGCTCGAAAACAACTTTATTACATCCAGGGCAGCTAAGTGTCCCGCGGGCAGTTGCCTGCGGTGACAAGTTCTGACACGGTTGCACCTTTATCTGATACACGTTAAGCACTGCAGGCAGAATGGTCCGCCAGCGGTAGCTTAATGTCAGTGATCTAGACATCCGGAACTACTGCACTTGAGCAAACGGCAAACATGGTTGAGCGTGTTGCCGGCTGGACCAGGTTATAATTCACCATCTCTTGAGGATTGTGAAAATTATGGCCCTCCTTTACGATGCGTCCACTATCTTATGAAATGTATCGGTGTGTGATAAGAAGAAAATGAGTATTTATACTTCGTCCGGAGTGCTAAGCATTCGGATTTTAAATAAACATCAGTACAAATCACTGCAGACGTTGCATCGCAATAATACAGCGAGTAAGCAATGGAACGTGCACTACATTTACATCTGGACTGGAAAACAGTTTTAATTTCGCACCCTTATTCATAAGGGCTAAGAGAGAAGTTTTTTATAATTAATACGTGACAAATTCCGGTTTGAATGTGACTCTACACGCTATCACATCAATCTTGCACCGCAGTTTGACTTCGTTTTGCATTGATTTATGGCTATGATGCAAATCAATAACAAATTTCGTTTAGCCTTAGTTCTATAGCCTTCCTACCTAGCCTTCCGATCAGTGGATTAGCATTTTCCCATACGCCACATAACATCACCACCGAGTTCAGATCCAGCTGCTAAGGTCATGGAAAATGATTGTGCCAGCAGGTCGCTTTTCGCTTGGAGATTTGCTGTTTTTTCCCACCGTACGATCGTATCACCCTGGTTGTGTCACAAGAATAATAAGGCGCATATATGCCTGCTTTGCATATCTACCAAGCTAGCAACATCACATCCATGGGCACGTGTGACAGTGCTTCCGGGAAACTTTTCTACCCATTAAGATGTCTATCGTGTGTGATGGTTCACGTTATAAGTTGAAAAACGTAACTAAAAGCTAGTGTTTTTCCGTCACCTCAGTTATAACACTTTCACCTCAGTTAGCATTGGTTAGCCAGCTAATGACTACAATTAGAAAAGTGGACTGATGGCGCACAAATGTGTTAATAGCAGGATACATGATACGCAGCAAAAACACACATACTTCCTGCTGGGTCACTTCCAGTATATAATTATGCAGTTAATGGAATTTCTCCGCCTATGCCCGTTTAACATCATTATGACCAGCCTGTGTGTTTAGGACAACTTTGCTTCAACTGTGTTTTAATGGATGCTGTGTGACATGCATGTCGCCGAGGTTTAAACTTTCATGAGCTGCTCCAGAGGATGTTGCCACTTGGGCAATAGATGTGAAGATGCCGCTTCGAACCTCGGCTCGGTAACACAATGAACGGAAGTAACAGTTCTTATCAGATTGTGTACGCCGGTCACTGGTGACCGCGAACCCCACCACATTTTTAACCAAAAAAGCATTATCGAGACTCTGTCTAATAGGTTCAAAAACGATCAACAAACAGTGCTCGACTTGTTGAGCGTGGTGTTGGACGGGTGATAGCAACAAAACGCTGCTTCGATCTGCTCTCGTACTAATCGGTGTATAAAGTAAGCAAGTTTTACAAAGTGTTCGTGTGCGGTAATAGTTTAACTGGGCTGGCTAACGATGCAAAATTAGTATCAAACAAACCGTGACTTTGAACGCTTTTTTGTTCAATTGACCTCCACCACTGCCGTTGATTTGTTTACCTACCCCGTGTATCTCCCCGCGAACAAGTAAAGGAGGGTAATTGATCTAATACTTTTTTAATGTTTCCGCTGATTAATACTGTGTTTATCAACTGATTTGTTCACCTTCAAACCGGCTTATTATTTTCGCGTACTCTCCCTCCATTTTCCACAAGCTCAATGTGCTCAATGTGTTTTTGCTTTTTTTTCTCGCTCTCCCTTACAGACCCTGGATGATGGATCACGGCGTTGTAGACGAGGAAGCTCCCATCGACCCGAGGCTAAAGAATCGGACCTTTACGGCCGATCAGGACTTTGAAGGTGGGTGTGTAAACATGTGCAAACATATGCCCTCGTTAGGATGCGAAATTCGTAGAATTAAAAAGTAATCAAACGCGACCTGTAATACTTGATTGCTCACCAAAAAAAAAAACAAGGTATTGTGCTGCTAGATGGATTTCTCTACCGGGAATTTCCATCAAGTGGGTGTAATAAAAAACATGCATTAATTTATTGTTTTTACACTGCAACGCTTGAGATGGGTTGTTTGGTCGATACGTTCATTGCACTTTGTTTGCACGTTAAAGCGTGTGAGTGTTTTCTGCTAGCCCCTAGCCTGTACGGGAGTCAAATCGGTTACCAAACCACTTCTGGCCCTAGGAACAGCTGTTGCATTTCCCGTTCCTATCGCCCGATTGTTAATATTAAATTCATCGCAAGCTTGATGCGTTGTGACGACGTTGTGATAACGAGCAGAGAAAATGAATAGTGTCAACAAGTCGTTGATGTGCGAGTGCACGTGCAGGATACATCGTTTAAGCCACAGCCACTCGTCTAATGCAATCTGCTGTACATTGAAGGCCTTTTTGCTGCACCACACTGTCCTTGCTTGCTGAACGGATCTACAAACACACGCCGTTCGAGCACTTATGCAAATAATGCCTGAAGCTTTGTTAATTGATCGACATCCTCAGTGCTGTCGGTGCACCGTCCTGCTGCAGGAATCGTGGGGCTTGAAATTAACGCTTCGTTGATTGCTTACCTTTTACAGGTCACCGAGCGCACACCGTCTTCGTTGGCGTCCACATTCCGGGCTCATCCCGTCGGCATTCGCAGCGCCGTCGGCACAAGCACCACCAGGCGAACCGGGAAAATGGCGACAAAGGTAGCGCAGGATCGGAATCGGAACGGCCTGGTAAGAAACTTTTATCTACATTCGTTTTTAACTGTAACTATCAAACATTGGTAACCATTAGACGTAATTGGACATGATAGTAGTAGTGTGCTAAAATTAAATGATCTTTTGTTTGTAAAATCTTCCAAAATGGCACTAAATATAACTTCTTCCACTGCTAGTGCGAAAAGCATTAGCATACTTTAACCTGTAATCTATACTCTTTCCTTTCGAAAATCTTCTACCCTTTCGTCGACTTTCTATCACGTCGATTTACTGATTTAGTCAATGCGAAACCTCATATCGTCACACAACGAAGAATCAGCATTGTTGATGAGGGTGAATCTTGTAAGATATGTTTCTTAGTAGTTTTCTTTATTATAGTTTTTAACCTTCATGTTCATGCATGCTTGTCCATCAGCGTGGTTTTAAAGACATTTTTTTGCTATTACTTCATTTTGCTTCGCACTGTAACAATCGAGAAATAAATTTAAGTCTCATATTTCTATTCGCGCCTGTGCTTAGGCAATTCGCTGTACACGATTACAATACCGATTGGTTTTAGTAGCTACGTAGCTCATAACTTCTGATTGTTACAGACTAATTGAATTCTTTTAACCATTTCGATAAAACACACTTTCTCATCACTTCTCTTTCACACAAAACTTTTCCTACCGTCAAATGAGCACCTGTACAGCTCAAATATTGGCTTGTTTTTGCAGTCATCACATCGCAAGCTATGCACTCAATCATATCAAAACACAAACTAATTGAAAAGATTACGCCGTCGATCATTTGGCCTACCCCTGCCTGCCCGGTCCGATCGACTCCCACGAAAGGTACCTCGTCCCCACGTGGGAAACCCCCAGCAGAGCATAATTTATTTAGCCTTCTTGACACTTATTATACCGGCACGCAGTCCAACAGGCGGCTTTCGATTCTTCATACACTATCGCTTCAATCGCCTCCATCAAAAGCCTCTCTGTGATAGCGCGCAATATGATACAAACCATGTCTAGACTGACTTCCGACTTATTGTGCTCTGTTTTGTTAGCCTCTCTCTCTCTCTCTCTCTCTCTCTCTCTTTTGTTACAAAGTTTTGTTTGCCTTCCGGTTTTTTTTTCGGGAATGGCTAGATAGCCGCATGCTTTGCTATCGCGTTACTTCCATACTGGCCGCCGTACAGTCTAATTGATTTGTTATTTATTGTTTTCTCACCCAACCCACACACACACACACACACACAAACAAACAGTGACGCCACCTGCACAAAGAGTACAGTTCATCCTCGGCGGTGAGGTCGGCGGTGAAGGTGACGGTGGCCAGCATGAATCACATCCACTGTTCTCCGAGATGGAGGAGCTGGTCAAGGAGGGCGACGAGATGGCCTGGAAGGAAACGGCACGCTGGGTAAAGTTCGAGGAGGACGTCGAGGAGGGTGGTAACCGGTGGTCCAAACCGCACGTCGCCACACTCTCGCTTCATTCGCTGTTCGAGCTGCGCAGCCTGCTGCTGAACGGGACCGTCATGCTGGACATGGAAGCGGTTAGTCTGGAGCAGATCGCCGAGCTCGTGTGCGAGAACATGGTCAACTCGGGCACACTGCCGGTCGAGGCACGGGATAAGGTGATCGATGCGCTGCTGAAACGCCACAAGCATCAGCACGAGTTCGGCAACAAGAAAAGTCGTCTACCGCTCATCCGTTCACTAGCCGACATTGGCAAAAATCATTCGTCTTCGAAGAGTAAGTATGCTTGGGTTTTTTGAGGTTGACTGGATCGCGATAATGTGAAGGTCCTTCACATCCCTTCACTGGGTATGACTTCCTGCGTGTGTGCGTGTGTGTCTGCTTCCTTGTTGGGAACACCTTGCTGGGGTTAATCAATGCGCGGGACCACCAATGTCATGTTTGTTAGCGCGTGGGATAACGCACGCCTTCGTTCCACGGAATGCGTAGTGCACCGGGGAAGGATCACTATCACCCCGCTCAATTCACAGCATCAACGTTCACACACAACCACTTCGATCGAACCACCTTTTTCTAGATATGCCACGCTCATCCACCAGCAACTCGTCCAACTCAATCCCAATGCACGTCGTTTCGTCGGCACCCTCGGGCATGCACGAAGAAGTCGAATCCGCCCTGGCATCGGTATCACCCCAAACCGCCCTGCTGTACGGCAGCAAAGATCAGCGGGGTCACTATCTAGCACTGCCAACAGGTACCAAAACAAACCAACTTCGTACACACAAATCACAATTTATTTGACCGTCCGTCCGTCCGTCTGTCTGGAGTAAGACAAAGCATCGTTCTGTTTATCCCTCTTCCCGTTTATCCTGGTAATGGTGGTAGTGAGATAATGGTGGTGGTGGCTAGAAACGTTTCTCCCAGACAAAAAAACTCCAGATCGTTCCTCGTGGTTTGTCGCAAGAACCTAACTAATTTGCTAAACATTGTACAATTGTGCTTGTGTATATATATAGCGCTAGAGTCCAACATTAACTGTGCCCGTAAATGCTCGAATGTAACCTTACAAGCAGCTCGCTACAATCTACTGCTACAGTGTTGTTACAGGTGATGGAACACTAGCTCAAAATGTGCTATAACACGTGGTTGCTAAATGTTCAAATTGTTTACCTGCCGCGTGTTTACACACAAACAGTGCAAAATATGTTATTTATTTATGTATCAGATGTATATTAATTAGTCAACACCCTTTCAGCAACCTAATTGTTTGAGGTTCCGGCCGTGAAAGAGCTACTTCACACACTTAACTAACAACGCTACACCGCGTTTCTACAAAGTACCGTGCGTCTCCATCGGAAAGGGTCACACGTGTGCACAGTTCAAGACACAGTTTAAACCGGGATGGTTCATGAACCACTTTAAAAAAGTAATGTGTGTATCCGTGTGTTTATGTGTTGCGATAATTTTTGTGGCGTATTTTTTATATGTTGCGCGATGAATTTGACACCATTTTAATGAGCACCAACAAAGTCTCGAGACCTTCGCACACTCTCGGGATGGTTAGTGGATAAAATGGAACGTTTCATGACACCGGATACTGTGCTATGCGTCTACTGGACTGAACAAGTCGGTTATGGATGAAATTTTCCATGGTTCTTTTTGTCTTTATCGTTATCTACACTCTTTTCACTCTTTCGAGTTCGTTTTATTCGTGCAGGGCCTTCGTTGTCTTTTTTCTACCTCTGTTGCGTGTACACAAGCCTCGTGTCTTATTTCCGTAAATATTGCAAACGTTCGTCTGTCCCCCGTTGCGTGTGTCATAGTAAATAAATATTGCCATCCCTTTTTACCCTTCGCTTTCCAATTCCTTCCACGCGCTTCTTCACTGTAGACGACATTTCGCCAACGGCTTCCCACTGTGGTGGTGGTGCAAGTGGTAGTGGTGCAGGTGGAAGTGGTCCAGCAGGATCCACCGTTGGAGTAACTACCTGGTTCCATGCCGGTGCTTCAAGTTCCGCCGCTTCAACGAGTGCGACCGCTGGAAGAGGTTTTTTCAAAAATAGCTTTCTATTCCTGTGTGTTTCTCTATTTTTTCTCGTCTCTTGTTTATTTTCTCTCCCATTTCTGCGTGTATACTGTGTCCCGTTGTTCTTGAAAGCATTTTCTATTGCTATGTCTATGTTTTACCTTCTTTTTTTTATTTTTTCTTCACTCTCGACACACTCTCCAATTATCTCTACATCGGTGTTTCACATTCGCAGCTCATCCTTCCCTACTGAAGTTCACCAATACTAGTTCCATCTTGATTGTCACACATTTCTTGATTCTATCCCTCTCTCTCTCTCTCTCTCTCTTTGTGTGTATTTTCACGGATAGTTTATTGAGTGTAAAACTGTGGCAAACACCATTAGCGCTACAGCTGTTCTGACACTGCTTCAAACTATCGATCGTCTAACTATTGCGTTACTTTAGACTGTTTGAGCATTTGTTGTGTGTAGTCTCTTCGCATTCCAGCTCCAGTTTTCATTTCACTCACTGTGCTCATTCCACAATTACTTTCCATTTTGACAATAGCCTTCACATTCACCATACTTTTCGTATCATTCACGTAGCCATAAAGAGCTTACAGTTTCCCTAAGTCTTCTCATCATAAGCCGCGCAATCACACTAACTTTGTAAACCTTGTTCCTCATACTCTCTTTCGGTGTTTGTTTGTGTGCTTGTGTCCATTTCATGATGCTCGATCGCTTTAAATCACCCTTCATACATTCTCATTTCGCTATCATTCACGGTATGGACACGAAATGATATAAAACAACGGGTAACCAAGGGAAAGCAAAAAAAACTGATTCTTCCTACATTCGCAAACATCCATAAGCTAGCTCCATTGCTCGCTCATTCGTCCAACTCGAACTGCGCTATTGGTACTTAGGATGTTAGCCCTAAATAAATAACAATCACAAGTCAAAGGCACCCCAACTGTTGGGTTATGTCCATGGCAAAGTGGAAGAAGCTAAAAATCAATCATATTTGCTTGCGAAGTAAAGCTTTTGCTAGCAAACAGAAGAATATTGGCATTGCGACGAATGTTGTGGGGAAAAAAGATTTTTGGGCTACATTTTAAACATCATCATCATCACGAAATCCTATCAGCACAGGGTTTGGTGTACCATTTGCTGCATACAATAATGATAGTACACACCGCATTTTCCATCACATTGTTGAATGTCTAATTTTCGTACATATTAGCACAAACTTTACCTAGTGTCATTTTACCATGTGTGCGCGCATCCGATAACTGAACAGCTTGCCCACATACAAATACCCAAACAAGCAGCGAATGCTAATGTTACCAAGCAAGCAACACAGAAACCACCCATATCCCTCCCGTCCTTTTTCCAGTTGAAGACCAAACGAATACTAACAGTCCACCGAATAGTGCTACTAGCAATGGCAGTAACCTGAATGCATCCAGCAAATCGACCAACGGCAACAGTGGCAGCGGCAAACACTTAACCGTACCCGGAAAAGCCGCCGGTAAATGAACTCCCACTTTCACTCACTTTTAGCACACACACACACCCTCCGTTTTTCCATTTTGATTGCAAGCCTAGTCCCACTAGTTCCGAGCCCGTAGACACGGAGAAAATGCACGTTTCGTATAGAGAACAGCGCAATCTGGCTGCATCCATTCAAACACATGCTCATCCCACCCTACACGTTTGCATTTAGTGTTAGATCGTTGCGACGGTTCGTTAGGCTTCAGGCCACGGCGCTTGAACCATCTATTCAAATTAGTTCCTTTTCGTTCGTATAGTTTGGCCAGAGCATTTGGTGTTTTGTAGAACAGTTTTTTTTATTTAAAAAAAATCCGCGTAGAACACACATTCATGTTGCGAGAATAGTAATTTGTCATCCACTTCACATTTTTTTTATTTAGTAGGAAATATTGCAATTTTGCAACTGTCCCTATGCCGTTCCAAAATAGTTCATCACCAATACCACACCAATATACAACGGTGGTTCCTTCAAGACAATAGTAGTAACTCTGATCAATACCAAATCCCTTTAAGGTACAAAAACACACAACGCGTAACAATACAACCAACAGAAACATCCTCCAATTTCTAGCACAAAATCGTTCTGACCTAGATATTCCCGATGTGTGGAAGAACCTAAACCGGCCAATAATACGATAGTCTACGATTATCTTTGCATCGTCAGATGGTGGCGATTCCCAGCGGTGCAAAATGTGTTGTACATAATTATAGATTGAAAAACCGTACAGGTACCGATAGATGTTACGGTGGGACACGTAGGGAAGGCTTCATTACTAATGCAGTCTTAATTTTCCACCGAACCACTAATTTCTGCAATAGAAATCTCGTATCGTACGTGCGTTGACTGTTCGATTTGTTCTTGTTTAGTGCTGAAAAGCTGTGCAAAACTTCACAGTGAGCTTGCCAAGTGTGGTATCAGCTACAGAAGTTAATTGTTGCTGCAGTCCCAGTTAATTCCTAGCTTAAACTGTACTAAAAACCTTGTAAAACTAGAACTAATTACTAATCCAGTGTATGCCGCATGTTTTTTATTGAAATCCTTCTAACTCGAACCTTCCAACTGTAGAGTATGTTGTGTATTCTGTGTTATTTTCCACTTATCCTTCGTAGTTAGTAACCGTAATACATCCTCTCTAATACTACAACAAAACAGAACATCTAAATGCTTATACAAGAAACAGGATAGTGACAACCTGTTACAACAGAACACCTAGAGGACGCACTTACTGCATTTATAGGCAAAACCATCACTAACTAGCTTTAAAAACTGTTCCCACCATGGCAGGAGAAAATATGACGCAAAGCCCGAGCAATGTGTCGATGCCGCGCAACACCAGCTCGGGTGAGCTCCAGAACGGGGAGCATAAAACGAACACACACTTCATGCGCAAAATTCCACCCGGTGCCGAGGCAAGCAATATACTCGTCGGCGAGGTGGACTTTCTCGACAAGACGCTGTCGGCCTTTCTGCGGCTCAATACCGCCTCGGTAATGGGCGATCTGACAGAGGTTCCGGTTCCGACGAGGTAAAAACGGTCGACCGAAGCGATCACGCGAACGCTCACACACCCTTTCGTACGCACAGGTTCATCTTTATCCTGCTTGGGCCACCCGGCAGCCATGGAAGCTTCCACGAGATTGGGCGCGCAATGGCGACCCTCATGTCGGACGAGATTTTCCACGAAGTTGCCTATCGCGCGAAAAAGCGTGAACATCTGCTGGCGGGTATTGATGAGTTTTTGGACGCGGTAACGGTTCTGCCGCCGGGTGAATGGGATCCATCCATTCGGATAGAACCACCGGCGGCGATACCTTCGCAGGAGGTTCGTAAGCGCCCACCGGAGAAGAATCCGAAGGAGGAAATAGACGAGGAGCTGGAGGAGCAGCGCCAGCGTGAAGAGGCCGGTCTATCCCGTACGGGTCGTCTGTTCGGAGGACTGATCAACGATCTGAAGCGCAAGGCACCGTTCTATCTGTCCGACTTCAAAGATGGCCTATCGATGCAGTGCGTCGCGTCGTGGATTTTCCTCTACTTCGCGTGTCTCTCGCCGATCATCACGTTCGGTGGATTGCTGGGAACGGCCACCGGTAACAATATCGCTGCGATGGAATCACTCGTATCGGGCTTCGTGTGTGGCATCGGGTATGGATTCTTCTCCGGCCAACCACTCACCATTCTCGGTTCGACCGGTCCGGTGCTGGTGTTCGAAACGATCGTGTACGAGTTCTGTATGAAGGTGGGATGGGACTATCTGACGTTCCGCTTCTGGATCGGTACCTGGATCTCGATCATTCTCGTCGTGCTGGTTGCGGTCGATGCGAGTGCACTCGTGTGCTACATTACGCGGTTTACGGAGGAAAACTTTGCCTGCCTTATCGCCGTAATCTTCATCTACAAGGCGATCGAGAATGTGTTCCACATTGGCAAGGAGTATCCGATGAATACGGCGGGCGGGAAGTTCGATTGCTCGTGTTTACCACCGGTTGGGCAGGAGCTCACGTCGGAAGCGGTCCATACGTGGTCACAGTACGATCTACGCACGTGCAAGGTAAGTGGTGCGATTTGCAAAACATTACCAGCAGCTACGATCCTATCCATGTTTTCTCTTCTAGAGCCTCAACGGAACGCTAGCCGGTGTGGACTGCGACAAGCCCGAGTTTGTGTCGGACGTCTTCCTGATGTCGATCGTACTGTTTCTCGGCACGTACATCATATCGGTGATCCTGAAGGACTTTAAAAATGCGCTCTTCTTCCCATCGGTCGTGCGCCAGTTCATCAGCGATTTCTCCGTCACGATTGCCATCTTTTCGATGACACTGCTCGACGTCTTCACCCACGTCGCGACACCGAAGCTGGACGTGCCGAGCGAGTTCAAGCGCACCATCCCGGACCGGGGCTGGATCATAATGCCATTCCACGAGAGTAACACGGCGTGGTCGTCGGCACTCGCATTTCTGCCTGCCCTGCTCGGCACCATTCTGATATTCATGGATCAACAAATTACGGCTGTGATAATCAATAGGAAGGAACACAAACTCACCAAAGGTTGTGGCTACCATCTGGATCTGTTCGTGCTGTCCTGTCTGATACAGATATGCACCATCATGGGTCTACCTTGGTTAGTGGGGGAGGGGAATCTCCAGCAGATCACGTAAATGCAGTTGTTGATACTCTTTTTTCTTTCCCCCCGAACAGGTTTGTTGCTGCCACCGTGCTCAGTATTAATCATGTCAATTCCCTGAAGAAGGAGTCCGAGACGGCTGCTCCGGGCGAAAAGCCACAGTTTATCGGTGTACGCGAGCAGCGCGTTACCCACATACTGATCTTTTTGATGATCGGGTGTTCGGTGCTGCTGACACCACTACTATCTCACATTCCGATGCCGGTGCTGTACGGCGTGTTTCTGTATATGGGCGTATCGGCCCTCAAGGGACTGCAGTTCTTCGATCGTTTGCTGATCATGCTGATGCCTGCCAAATACCAGCCGGACTACATGTTCTTGCGACAGGTTCACTATCGCCCACCATTGCCTTTTCATCTCGCGAAACTCTCAAAGATCATACTAATATGTTTGGCTTTTATCGTGCGATCGCTCTCTCTCTCTCTATCTGTTTCTGCTCTGTAGGTCCCTATAAGACGTGTGCATCTGTTCACCATGATTCAGCTGGCCTGCTTTGCCGTGCTGTGGTTAATAAAATCGTTCTCCATCACCTCGATTCTTTTCCCGCTCATGTTGGTCGTGATGATCGGTGTGCGAAAATCGCTAGACTACATCTTTACCAAGCGCGAGCTCAAGATTCTGGACGACATCATGCCGGAGATGACGAAGCGTGCCCGGGCGGACGATCTGCACCAGCTCGAGGACGGCGAGGTGGGATTTTACAAACGTCTGATTGGGTGCTGCATCGGTCAAAAGCTGATACAGCAACCCGTAACCACGATCAGTGTTACCAAAGTGACGGAACAGACAAACAAATCCAACAGCACTAACCCCAACAGCTAATGGCTTTTTCCCTTTTTTACTTCAATCTGCTCGATTCCGTGTAAAGTTCCGCATTCAGTCCCTTTTAGTATGTCCCGTTTACTAGCAAAAACTTTCCGCAAATCACCTCTGTATGTAAGCGTTATCGACACGACAGCTAGTATTGTTACTCCTCCTTAGTGCCGCAATTTGCGTTTGTGCTGTTTCCGTTGTAGAGGAAGCGCACTGTAGAAAGCTACATTCCATTAGCTAATTTTATTACTGTTTATATTTAGTATTTATAGTGTACTTTGCACCGTTTACCGTTCGATTCGATCACTGCACCGCTAAGGGTTACGAGTAGAGTGTGTGTAATGTCTTGTGTTACTGTGTGACGATGTATCCAATTGTAATGTTTTTGAGTGGTTCCAGCCTAAGCACATCACTATTATTATCTATACATACATACAAACGTTGTGTAAATTGGTACTTTACAACACATTTAACTTTTGTTCTCTACAACATTTACAACGAATAAACAAAAACAAAACAGTACACAACACACATCACAGCGAGGAACAGTTAGCTAACAGCACTAATAGTTTGATTTGAATCGATGTTTTTTGCAGTTCTGTTTAAATAGTTTGCAACTATAGGCTTATTTAAACCATTTCTCAAACACTAGCAAAGTTTTTAGTGTTAATTTTGCTTTCGTTTCTGTTGTAACGCGTAAGTAGTATAATGGAAAAACAAGGATTAATAAAACGACCCGCCCACAAAACATAAAACGCTCCCTACATTCGTTACTATCATTTTTAATAAATATTTTTCTTACACTTTTATCACACTTACAGTAATTTAACTGTAGAAAGTACACATGAACTTCAAATGCTTTGACTACTAACCGGTAGGATGAATGCCCCTGCGAGATATGCAATGTTATAATTAATGTGACATTCACCAGACGCAACATTGCAGCCCTTTAGGGGCAACGGCTTAATCACGCAAAAAAAACTTTAAATCTCCAACGGACAAACGTTATAAAATATGTAATATAAATTACAAAATGTTAAAATAATTTACATTTCTTATATAATTGTAAAAAAAATTGCATCAACACGTAACACAATTATAAGTAATAGATACTAACAGTAGGACACAATTAGCCATTGCTTGATGTGAATTCAAAGATTCATAAAATTATTTACTTTAAGCGGAGCAACATAGTACAAGCAAACTAAGCAGATTTGTTGAGGACCATTCTGCTTAGGAATAAGGACTACAAGATACTTGATTTGTCACTACTTATAATAGCAAAAAAAATCCTGCCACACAGATAAATCTTCAATTTTAGTCGATAATTATGACACATTTATCCACTGTAACAATATCTTCCATTCAATCCAGATTCGTGTGTACTCTCTATTGTTTTACCTACTGTACAAAAATACTTACATTTAGCATCATACTAACACTTATCCATTTATCAGCTAAATCAAAACAAATCCGAAAGTCTCGTTTAAAAAAATAGTGTAATCAAGACGAGACCGATAACACTAGACTTTGCTTTCGATGTTCCTTAGCTCCAAAGCTACGGTCGAAATAAATGTCTTGTTGTATAAAGCCGGTTACTTAATGGTAGCTTTTATTCTTACACTACTTCGTTCTTTGTCACTCGCTGTCAGCACAACAATACTTGCTATTATTTCTGTTTCGTTTTGCTTTACATTCACATTGTTTTATTTCTTCTCCTCGACAGGAAAACCGTACTCTACTAACTGCACAGCGAACACAGATCATCGTTACTAACCACTAAACACTGACAGAAAATGTTCGCTCCAAATATTGTTTTTATTTGATTTGCATGCAGTTCGCTGTACCTCTCAGTTCTCTACTAAAAAATATGCATAACTATTTTACCGCTTTGGCGACGCAACTAAAACGTCATCTTCTTACACACACCTGTTTGATGACGATTTTAACGAACATGTTGTGTGACAAATTTCAGTCATCTAAAAAGGACATCGCTCAAACCTCATCTCCCACTTTTCAAGCTTGATTGAAGTACACAAATGCACACAAATCTTACAGCGAGGATACAACTTAATCGAAACCCCGATCTGAACAACGTTTCGTTGACCTTACCTTACCCCTCAGGACTCTGGACAGCATTCGGCGGATAATCTGCAGCTATCGTTGGAGAATGGGACGGTCAACGAAAAGGGCAAGATTAACATATCGGAGGAGGTCAATCGGACCACCATCTGGAAGCAGGTCAACAATTGTAATGTGCTCTTCACGAAAAAGCAAACACCGGCGACCGATCGTCAGAAACAATTGTAAGCACTAAATGGACTGGTCAGCTTTTTGAAGCATAGTTAACTAATATTGGATCTGGTTTTTGTGTTGCAGATCGAAATCAAGTGAAACCGAAAAAAGACTGTCCACAATGCGCGAGGAAGATGAGGTGGCCGATGAGGCGGGTCGTCAATTAAGCCAGCAGAAAAAGACACAGGTCTAAGCTTTTCCACACTCCGCACGTTTTTGCAGCATCTTATATGTATGTGTGTGTGTGTGTGTGTGTGTGTATGTGCGCGTGAGCGTGTGTCTGTCTCTCTTTTTGTTTTTTTTTTGTGCGTTAGGTACTAATTTGTAAGCAAAACGATCGCACATCTTGACGCCATGTTTCAACCATAATACTATATTCCACGAGTGAAAACCACTAACACTCACAAGCTACTACTAAACCCCTACATACAGATCGTCACGACTTTACACTTATGCACACACACACATACCACACAGACATCCGCCACCGTTAGTACGGACTTGATGAGTCCTGATGATGATCCGCTCAGGCGAAACGGTTCCACTTGTATTGCGCAAATGTACGTGTATGTAAATGCATCCTGTGGATGGTTTGTGAATGTTACATGCAGCGTTCAATGTGTTTGTGTTGACTGAAAAACGTTAGTAAATTTGCATCGTGTTGGCTGCAACGTGTATGAGCATTTAATACAAGCATTTCATTTTTCTAGGTAACTGCAGTTAAATGGTATAACTAGAAACGATCATTACAGTCTGTTGGTAGTTACTTAACTAGTTGAATGTTTGGATTTACTCTCAAAAAACAAGCCAAAATCAGCTTACACGCTTAATTGATATACGTTTCATACACTTTCTTTCGATTACGTTACAAAGATCACGTTTAAGGCATGCATAATAGAGATCGTACCCTTTTGTTACCGACATATAGCAACCGTCAGAACGTTTCAAAAACAGTATCCAACCGTAGCAAAACCCCGTTAGCAGCATCATTTGAATTCGCTTCTTGCGCTTGAAATAACAAAATAAAAGTGAAAAATAGTATTGCCTTTCAACATAGCTCCTCCCCGTAGCTTCATAGCGTAGCTTAACATCGCAGCGTGGAGTAGCGTCGTCCACAGAAAAAAAAACCATGATTCATCCAATCACCATAGTTACGCCCGTTACTACGCTAGCTAGCTCCGTGTGTGTGTTTTTCGTTACCGCGTTCATAACCCATAACGTTTCGATGTCGTTGCTACCGTACACGCTTTACTAAAGTTAGCCAAACAACCCGATCCTCCGATCCGAATTATTGCAGAAAATGAAGCGCGAGTTTTGGATGAACTCCCGGTCCGGCAGCATTAACGGTACGCGTGCCAATAACAATAGCAACAACAACAACAACAACAGAACCGGGGACAAGATCGTTGGGCCGACCGAGGGTCAACCTGCGATAACTCGCGGAGGTAAGAGTGCTTCCGAAACGCAGGTGTGAAGAGATGGCGCATTTTACCAAGGTTTAGGGGACAGTATTGGGGAATGATGGTGGGTGAGGCGATGCAAGCGATCCTTTACAGATCGAGTAGAAATAATTGAATGAAAAGTATATATCAATATAAAAAAAAAACGGAGCCGACCTGCAGACAGAGCATCCATATTGTTCCTGCCCTTAAACTCCCGACATTATTCTAATGTCTGCTAGGCAATTAAATCCCGCCCTCCCTGTTTAAAGGATGAACTTTTAAAAATCACAAATTTATAAACCCAAAAGACTAGGAGGGAGAGAACGAAACGAAGAAGTCAATCAACCCGTGTCGGCGTTGCGGCAGTATGGTTTAGCGCATTTTTTAGAACCTAAGAATTCCTGTTACGAGTACTATACTAGGATGTACGTTGTACCGGTTTCTCGTAACACAACCAGTCCCGTTTTACCCGTGCTGTAGGACAAATTAAAACAAAAAAGGAACAGAAAAAAAAAATACATTAAACTATTTCCAATGGATAAAAAAGAATATCACAACTGAAGAATAAATCACACATTTGTATATTAAGGTTAACAGCTCCTTTGTTCCTTTACGAAGGATTTATTTTCCGCAGTCATCCTCTGATTAGCTTCTTGGTGTACCGAATATTAGTCCTAATTAATGGTTAAACTTAACGTAATCGAACTATTTACATATTGATCATCCTTTGCTGCATCTAGTTCTTTTTCTTCTGCTTCTTGTCAACCACCAAACCCTGCGCCACTTGGTACTCGTGTACCAGCTTTTCCTGTGCCTCCGGCATACACGGTGAGTACCGGCTGTATTCCATACTGAACTCACCCTTGCCCTGGGTGCTGGACCTGAGCTCGCCGGCGTATCCGAACATATCGTTCAACGGCACCTCGGCGTACACCGTAAACCACCCCTCGGCACCCTCCGTACCCGTAATGATACCGTGGCGCTTGTTCAGCTGCCCAATCACCGTACCCTGGAACTCTTCCGGAGCCGTCACTTCCACCATCATGATCGGTTCCAGTATCTGCCAGCTACCATTTTCGAACACACTCTTGATCGCACCCTGGGCGGCCAACATGAATGCCAGCTCGCTCGAGTCGACGATGTGATGAGCACCGTCCTGCAGGCGGAACTTTATGCCCGACAGCTTGTGGCCGGATAGCAGACCCTTTTCCGCCATCTGTTTGAATCCCTTCTCAATGCCGGGAATGAACTGTTTCGGCACGTTCGTGCCCATCGTTTCGTCCACGAACTCGATGAGCGTGTTCTGGTGGGGTGGCAACGGTTCCAAAATGCCCGACACGCGGGCATACTGTCCCTGACCACCGGACTGTTTCTTGTGCAGGTAGTCAAACTCGCACGGTCCGATAAGCGTCTCGCGGAACGCTACCTTCGGTTTACCGAGCGTTACCGGACAATTGTACTCACGCTCCATGCGCTGCGCGTAGATCTCGAGATGCAGCTCGCCCATACCCGACACGAGCGTTTCCTTCACGTCCGGGTCGTACTCGAAATGGAAGGTGGGATCCTCTTTGGTAAAGCGTGCGATTGCTTTCGCGAAATTGTCCCGATCCTTCGAGTTGCTCGGTTTGATCGCCATCGATACGACGGGATCGGGCACGAAGATCGATTCCATGGATAGTTCCAGCTTCGGGTTCGTTACGAACGTATCGCCCGATGCGCAGTCGACCCCGAACAGGGCGAAAATGTCTCCGGCGTACACTTCGTTTACGTCCTCCATTTGGTTGGAGTGCAGCCGTACCAGACGGGCCAACCGAATCTTCTTTCCCGACCGAGTGTTGAAGATGTTATCACCCTTGCGCAGTACGCCCTGGTAGCAGCGAAGGTACGTCAGCTGACCGAATCGACCCGCTTCCAGCTTGAAAGCTAACCCGACGAACGGATCCTTACCATCACGGGCCGGGTTGAGCAGCACCTTCTGTGGCTCTTCATCCTTCTTCTCGATCAGTGCCACATTCTCGACCTCTCCCGGGTGGGGCAAATAGTCCAGCACTGCATCCAGCAGCGGTTGGACACCTTTGTTCTTGAGTGCCGTACCGACGAGCACCGGAGTAAAGGCTCGCTTTAGCGTGGATCGTCGTATCGCTCCCATTATATCCTCGACCGTTGCCTCGCGCTCTTCCAAAAACAGTTCGCCAATCTTTTCGTCCACATTGGACAGATGCTCAATCAGTTCCTGCCTTCGTTCGACACACTCCGTACGCATATCGGCCGGAATTTCGTCTTCGCGTATTTTCAACCCAAACGGTTCTTCGAAGTAAAGTGCACGCTGCTTCACCAGATCGATTACACCCTTGCAGTTGCTTTCCACCCCGATCGGTAGCTGCACGAAGGCCGCATTATGGTTCAGCTTCGAACGCATCTGGCCCAGCACACGGTACGGATTGGCGCCCGATCGATCGAGCTTGTTATAAATCACACATTTGTATATTAAGGTTAACAGCTCCTTTGTTCCTTTACGAAGGATTTATTTTCCGCAGTCATCCTCTGATTAGCTTCTTGGTGTACCGAATATTAGTCCTATTTAAATGTTAAACTTAACGTAATCGAACTATTTACATATTGATCATCCTTTGCTGCATCTAGTTCTTTTTCTTCTGCTTCTTGTCAACCACCAAACCCTGCGACACTTGGTACTCGTGTACCAGCTTTTCCTGTGCCTCCGGCATACACGGTGAGTACCGGCTGTATTCCATACTGAACTCACCCTTGCCCTGGGTGCTGGACCTGAGCTCGCCGGCGTATCCGAACATATCGTTCAACGGCACCTCGGCGTACACCGTAAACCACCCCTCGGCACCCTCCGTACCCGTAATGATACCGTGGCGCTTGTTCAGCTGCCCAATCACCGTACCCTGGAACTCTTCCGGAGCCGTCACTTCCACCATCATGATCGGTTCCAGTATCTGCCAGCTACCATTTTCGAACACACTCTTGATCGCACCCTGGGCGGCCAACATGAATGCCAGCTCGCTCGAGTCGACGATGTGATGAGCACCGTCCTGCAGGCGGAACTTTATGCCCGACAGCTTGTGGCCGGACAGCAGACCCTTTTCCGCCATCTGTTTGAATCCCTTCTCAATGCCGGGAATGAACTGTTTCGGCACGTTCGTGCCCATCGTTTCGTCCACGAACTCGATGAGCGTGTTCTGGTGGGGTGGCAACGGTTCCAAAATGCCCGACACGCGGGCATACTGTCCCTGACCACCGGACTGTTTCTTGTGCAGGTAGTCAAACTCGCACGGTCCGATAAGCGTCTCGCGGAACGCTACCTTCGGTTTACCGAGCGTTACCGGACAATTGTACTCACGCTCCATGCGCTGCGCGTAGATCTCGAGATGCAGCTCGCCCATACCCGACACGAGCGTTTCCTTCACGTCCGGGTCGTACTCGAAATGGAAGGTGGGATCCTCTTTGGTAAAGCGTGCGATTGCTTTCGCGAAATTGTCCCGATCCTTCGAGTTGCTCGGTTTGATCGCCATCGATACGACGGGATCGGGCACGAAGATCGATTCCATGGATAGTTCCAGCTTCGGGTTCGTTACGAACGTATCGCCCGATGCGCAGTCGACCCCGAACAGGGCGAAAATGTCTCCGGCGTACACTTCGTTTACGTCCTCCATTTGGTTGGAGTGCAGCCGTACCAGACGGGCCAACCGAATCTTCTTTCCCGACCGAGTGTTGAAGATGTTATCACCCTTGCGCAGTACGCCCTGGTAGCAGCGAAGGTACGTCAGCTGACCGAATCGACCCGCTTCCAGCTTGAAAGCTAACCCGACGAACGGATCCTTACCATCACGGGCCGGGTTGAGCAGCACCTTCTGTGGCTCTTCATCCTTCTTCTCGATCAGTGCCACATTCTCGACCTCTCCCGGGTGGGGCAAATAGTCCAGCACTGCATCCAGCAGCGGTTGGACACCTTTGTTCTTGAGTGCCGTACCGACGAGCACCGGAGTAAAGGCTCGCTTTAGCGTGGATCGTCGTATCGCTCCCATTATATCCTCGACCGTTGCCTCGCGCTCTTCCAAAAACAGTTCGCCAATCTTTTCGTCCACATTGGACAGATGCTCAATCAGTTCCTGCCTCCGTTCGACACACTCCGTACGCATTTCGGCCGGAATTTCGTCTTCGCGTATTTTCAACCCAAACGGTTCTTCGAAGTAAAGAGCACGCTGCTTCACCAGATCGATTACACCCTTGCAGTTGCTTTCCACCCCGATCGGTAGCTGCACGAAGGCCGCATTATGGTTCAGCTTCGAACGCATCTGGCCCAGCACACGGTACGGATTGGCGCCCGATCGATCGAGCTTGTTAATGAACGCTAGACACGGCACATTGTATCGCTTCATCTGTCGGTTCACGGTCAACGTTTGGCTCTGTACACCACCGACACTGCACAGCACCAGTACGGCGCCATCCAGGACACGCAGTGCACGCTCAACCTCCACCGTAAAGTCGACGTGCCCGGGCGTATCGATAATGTTAATGTTGTGATCCTTCCAGAGCGTATACGTAGCGGCCGATTGAATCGTAATACCGCGCTGCCGTTCGAGCTCCATCGAGTCCATCGTTGCGCCTACATTATCCTTTCCCTTTACCTCATGCATTTCCTTGATGCGACCGGTGTAGAACAGAATGCGCTCGGTGAGTGTCGTTTTGCCGCTATCTATGTGTGCCGATATGCCGATGTTACGGATCCGTTCCAGCTTTATGTGTTCCGCAAGCGTTGCATGGCTGGAGTACGATTTTACGTTCTGTCGGTCGGAAACATGGTAAATTATATAATGCTTCTAATGGAAACCACCCTGAGGTAGGGGAAAAACACAGGAGCTGCATTTGGTTACCTCCAGGAACGATTTTGCGACAGCCAGTGTGCAGCGCGATCGTATCAGGTTGCTGATAGTCATCCTGCGGACTGGAATGGATCTCGGGCAATAGGATGAAAATTATCAAAAACTGCGCTCGTTTTACGCAATTTGGGATAATACCGGCACCACTCGCGAATACGGACAAGACAAAACAACAAACCGCATGCGACAAAATGTCATTTCGACTGTCAACTGTACTGGGTGCAGCAGTAGCCCAAGGCAAATAGAGTTGAGTGTCCATTTGTTGTTGATTTTTATTTTATACAAAAGATCAATAACTTTTCCACCAATTTTGGACAAGTGGAATGTTTAATTAAGATTAAAAATACTAGCACCTCCAGCAAGAACGAATACTGATGCAAACTGTATTAAAATATCTTTGTTTCTGCTTTTCCTAACTCAAATGTCAAATTCCGTGGCAAAATCTAGTTTGGTCTAACCTTCCCGTCATAGCCTACTCAGTCTCTGATAAAAACAACACAGCAAGTGGTTTCCCAACGCAGCGTAGAGTGTTGCACAACGAAAGCGGTCGTCCTGTGTATCCTTTGTTTGTTTAAGCAAAAAGTGAATCGTGTTCGTGTTATTCCTTTCTCTACCCTTCTCAGTGAATGCGTGCAAGTCTGGTGAGGTTTGCAAAAATGGTAGTGAAACATAAGGTGACCGGTTACGAGGAGTTCACAAAGCTTGCCGAAAGCTTGGAAAGTAGCGGCGAACCCGTCCATATCCTGTTCACCGGCAGTAAGGATGAAAACGGTGATAGCTGGTGCCCATACTGCGTGAAGGGTAAGTAGGGATGTTGGCCGCTCCCATCATTCGCCCGAAGATAAGATTAATCATCGGGTGATGAATGTGTCCCGGAGGAATCGATTCACACACTCCCCTGTTGTGTCAATGCCGATGATGGTCCATTCTTATCAATTTTGTATCTTTTTGATACTCGTTTTTCAATAGCCGCCCCCGTTGTCACGAAAGCCTTGGAGAGTGCCCCGGAGAAGAGCCATTTCATCACGGTTGAAATCGAGCGTCCATTGTGAGTAGACTACGACGATGGCAGAATGATGTCATTAAGGGTGACACAGCATAATTTGAACACTTCCGTTCCTTCTTCCCTTCTAGCTGGAAAGATCTGAACTGTCCTTACCGCAAGGACCCCCGGACACATCTGGTTTTTCTTCCCACGCTTCTACGATGGCGTTCACCCCAGCGCCTAGACGGTTCTCAGTGTGCCAACACTGAGCTCGTCGAAATGTTGTTCGAAGATGAAGATTAATCCTACGTGTACCGGTGAATCCCAGAGGTTTTATTTCTATTCCTTTTTTTTAGCGCCAACCGAACACTTCCGTTCCTTCTTCCCTTCTAGCTGGAAAGATCTGAACTGTCCTTACCGCAAGGACCCACGGACACATCTGGTGTTTCTTCCCACGCTTCTACGATGGCGTTCACCCCAGCGCCTAGACGGTTCTCAATGTGCCAACACTGAGCTCGTCGAAATGTTGTTCGAAGATGAAGATTAATCCTACGTGTACCGGTGAATCCCAGAGATTTTATTTATATTCCTTTTTTTGTTAGCGCCAACCACAACGGTCTAAAGCGTTTCATCTACAATTTCGATACTTATTGATACAATACGTTTTCCTTGTGTTTCATTTACCATTCAACCAATAAATAACAGAATGAAGTACGTAAGTCATCGTATGCGCTAATGGTAATGTTTCGAAGCAGCAATCGAAGTTTTGTAAAAACGGCCACCAGCCTAGAAGTTGCTTTTGTACTTCTTTACCTCGATCATGATCACATGTATGTTCACCAGCTGCGCTCGCGCGTTTGGCGTTAGAAGCTTGTAGAACTTGTGATAGTACTGGACAAGTTGGGCCAAAGCGAGCTGCAACAGCTGCGATCCCGTTAGTAGCGATGGGAACGAAAGGAACACCTCCCGATTGAGATCTTCCAACGATTTCTTCCAGTTGGCACTAAAGTTAGCTACCAGCTGCAGCGACCGACGCTCCTGACGCTTCAGTTCCTCCGTTTGCTCCTTATCGCGCATCTGCTCACAGTCTTTCACAAACTGTATAATACCACCGAGATGTGGTGCCAGTATTTCCTCCACATATTCTGCGCTGCGGGTGCTCAGCAGTTCTCGAAAAGCTTCTGCTTCCTTCGAATTATCACGCGTCCGTTCCATCAGCACCCCCAACACCAGATCATAGTTGTTGATCAAATATATCAACTGCTCTTTGCGCGTGGTAAAGATGGCGGCCATGCGTAGCATAAAACATTTCACCTCTTCCTGTAACTCCAGCAGCATATGGCTGACCAGCTCGTTCGGGAAGTTTTCCGTTATGCCGACAATCGCGGCCGAAAACTCAGCATAACGGCGTGTAATCTAAGCAACGAAAAGTCATTCGATTACAATCGATCTTAGCGTCCGTTGGCGAGAAATTGTTTCAACCTACATAATGTGGTCCAGTTTCTTTGGGAAACTTGGTCGGATCACAGTCCTGAATACTTTGAATGTTCATACGGAACACTTGCTCAAATCGGGGCCAAATCACCGCGTGCAAGTTGTCCCAATACCTGCAGAAGAATGTTCAACGTATTATTCGCTTGATCTGGAACCCATGCCTAGATTCAACCGATACACTTACTTATCCAAGGCGGGCACACAACGTTTGTGGCACATTAGCTGGTATCGAAAGCAAAGCTGAATGCACAGAAAAAGTGCTATCGTGTCGTAACAGTCCTGCACGTATGTTTCCAAATTTTTCTGCAAACACACAATCATAAAATTGCTCATAATCTCCCTCCAAATGAAGCTGTATTCCGCAATACTTACTATCAAAAGTGCGGTCGTTTTGCCCATAATTTGATTAAACAACTCCTGTGCCTGTGGACCACGAACGATGAAAAAATCGGTTACGAACAAATACTCCCGGCACGCATTATCGACCAGCGCGTACTGCTCCGACCGGAACAATGCTTCATAAGCGTACCGGAACTTTTGCTGCGCGTGAGGCACAATGATCGGTGCTTCCAGCTGTTGGTTAAGTACTTCGCCTCGGTCCCCAATCGAAAACACGGTGCTTTTGTTCTTCAGCGAGCTCGTTTTCGAGAAGATGCTTTTCGGCACGGAATCATCCAGCCCCATCAGATCATCTTTCGACACCGCTTCCTCAAACTTGAGCGATCCCAACCGTGTCGAGTAACTCTTGAAGTAGCTGTAGTAAATCTTGCTCATCGTGTCCACGTACTCGTTGCAGATTTCCTGGGCCACGGCGCGCTCGTTCGACAGGATAAACTCAAAGAAAAACTTGTACTTTAGCATCGCGTTCTGTGGTATCTGATAGTTGGCCATCGGTTTGCGGAACTTGTAGATCTGTTCCATCAGGTAGAGGCGCAGCTTGCTCATGGCTTTGATTTTCAGCTTCTGCAGCACATCGCTCACGTCCTGCGATGATTTGCTTTCCTTAAAGTTAAGCTCCTTCATGAGATTCAGCTTGTGGTTCAGCTCGTTCAGGTGCCCCATAAACTCTTTCTCCGTCACGGGACTGTCCATGATACAGGCAACCATTTCCTCCGGCACGGCCATATCTTCGATGAATTGGGAAATCTGCGCCCTTATCGATTGCCGATTCGTAAGCTGCACCGACATCGAGACGGACTTTTTCTGCAGCGAGGTAATCTCGGTGCTGATGTTGTTCAGTGCATCCTGTATGTCCATCAGCATCGATTCCATACGCTCCAGGATGTTCGATGTGTTGCCGATCTGGTTGTGCAGGTTGGCAATATTTTGACTCTCCTTGATGTAATCATCGATGGACCTATTTTCCACCTCCTTAAACTCTTTCTCGATCTGGGCCGAGTATTGGCGCAAATCGGTACCCGTTTTCAGGATCTCCTGCACCTCATCGTCCTCGATTTGTTCGCCAATAAGTGCCGCCTCTGCCATGATAACCGAAAACCAACCAAATCGCAGCTGACGACAACAAATATGCTAAAAATTTATCTTTTGTTGATTGTGTTTGAGAAAAAGTGCCATAATCATCTGACAGCTCGCTCCACGTTTCAAGGTTCATACATGCGCTGTAAACAAAACAGGGTAATTCGAAAATGTTGCGCCTGTCACTGCGCTTCATGGCACGTGTAATTTTGTTTACTTGCAATTCGGTGCAAAGGCTAGCGAAAAACCGGCCAATCAGCATACTTTCCGCCCTTGGAGTACATACACAATCACGTACGAGTAGAATGATGGCCGAAGAAAGCGCGAAAACCGGTCCCTTGAAAACGATACGGGAGGGCAGTGCAGAAATACTGGTAGCGGAACACGTATTCTACAACCCGGTGCAGGAATTCAATCGTGATCTGAGCATCTGCGTGCTGACCACCTTCTCGAGGATATACCAGCGGGAAAAGAACGAAGAACGCAAACGAAAGAATCCGTCAGATCCGGACAATGGGACAAATGTGACGCTAGAAGCGGGAGTAAAACAAGAGGTAAAAAAGCGGAATATTGTACACACATTGGATACAGCACAATTGAGAACCGGGTTGGTTTGCTTACAGGACGGAGGGCACACAACGTTTGTGGCACATTAGCTGGTATCGAAAGCAAAGCTGAATGCACAGAAAAAGTGCTATCGTGTCGTAACAGTCCTGCACGTATGTTTCCAAATTTTTCTGCAAACACACAATCATAAAATTGCTCATAATCTCCCTCCAAATGAAGCTGTATTCCGCAATACTTACTATCAAAAGTGCGGTCGTTTTGCCCATAATTTGATTAAACAACTCCTGTGCCTGTGGACCACGAACGATGAAAAAATCGGTTACGAACAAATACTCCCGGCACGCATTATCGACCAGCGCGTACTGCTCCGACCGGAACAATGCTTCATAAGCGTACCGGAACTTTTGCTGCGCGTGAGGCACAATGATCGGTGCTTCCAGCTGTTGGTTAAGTACTTCGCCTCGGTCCCCAATAGAAAACACGGTGCTTTTGTTCTTCAGCGAGCTCGTTTTCGAGAAGATGCTTTTCGGCACGGAATCATCCAGCCCCATCAGATCATCTTTCGACACCGCTTCCTCAAACTTGAGCGATCCCAGCCGTGTCGAGTAACTCTTAAAGTAGCTGTAGTAAATCTTGCTCATCGTGTCCACGTACTCGTTGCAGATTTCCTGGGCCACGGCGCGCTCGTTCGACAGGATAAACTCAAAGAAAAACTTGTACTTTAGCATCGCGTTCTGTGGTATCTGATAGTTGGCCATCGGTTTGCGGAACTTGTAGATCTGTTCCATCAGGTAGAGGCGCAGCTTGCTCATGGCTTTGATTTTCAGCTTCTGCAGCACATCGCTCACGTCCTGCGATGATTTGCTTTCCTTAAAGTTAAGCTCCTTCATGAGATTCAGCTTGTGGTTCAGCTCGTTCAGGTGCCCCATAAACTCTTTCTCCGTCACGGGACTGTCCATGATACAGGCAACCATTTCCTCCGGCACGGCCATATCTTCGATGAATTGGGAAATCTGCGCCCTTATCGATTGCCGATTCGTAAGCTGCACCGACATCGAGACGGACTTTTTCTGCAGCGAGGTAATCTCGGTGCTGATGTTGTTCAGTGCATCCTGTATGTCCATCAGCATCGATTCCATACGCTCCAGGATGTTCGATGTGTTGCCGATCTGGTTGTGCAGGTTGGCAATATTTTGACTCTCCTTGATGTAATCATCGATGGACCTATTTTCCACCTCCTTAAACTCTTTCTCGATCTGGGCCGAGTATTGGCGCAAATCGGTACCCGTTTTCAGGATCTCCTGCACCTCATCGTCCTCGATTTGTTCGCCAATAAGTGCCGCTTCTGCCATGATAACCGAAAACCAACCAAATCGCAGCTGACGACAACAAATATGCTAAAAAAATTTCTTTTGTTGATTGTGTTTGAGAAAAAGTGCCATAATCATCTGACAGCTCGCTCCACGTTTCAAGGTTCATACATGCGCTGTAAACAAAACAGGGTAATTCGAAAATGTTACGCCTGTCACTGCGCTTCATGGCACGTGTAATTTTGTTTACTTGCAATTCGGTGCAAAGGCTAGCGAAAAACCGGCCAATCTGCATACTTTCCGCCCTTGGAGTACATACACAACCACGTACCAGTAGAATGATGGCCGAAGAAAGCGCGAAAACCGGTCCCTTGAAAACGATACGGGAGGGCAGTGCAGAAATACTGGTAGCGGAACACGTATTCTACAACCCGGTGCAGGAATTCAATCGTGATCTGAGCATCTGCGTCCTGACCACCTTCTCGAGGATATACCAGCGGGAAAAGAACGAAGAACGCAAACGAAAGAATCCGTCAGATCCGGACAATGGGACAAATGTGACGCTAGAAGCGGGAGTAAAACAAGAGGTAAAAAAGCGGAATATTGTACACACATTGGATACAGCACAATTGAGAACCGGGTTGGTTTGCTTACAGGACGGATTACGTATCCTGGAGGCACTGTCTGCGACGGGGCTTCGGAGTATACGGTACGCGAAGGAAATACCTGGCGTTAAGGAAGTCATTGCAAACGATCTATCGAAATCCGCCGTCGAATCGATCGAACAGAATGTGAAGCACAATCAAATGGATCATCTCATCGAACCCAGTTTTAACGATGCGATGTAAGCCGCCGTTTCTGCCTATTTAAAAGCCATTTCGTTAAATAAGTTTTTTTTTCTTTTAAGGACCCTCATGTACATGTCGACCAAACCGGACCAACACTTTACGGCGATTGATCTCGATCCGTACGGGCATCCGACACGCTTTCTCGACGGAGCCGTTCAAAGCATTGCCGAAGGTGGTTTGCTTCTTATCACAGCCACCGACATGGCCGTGTTGGCTGGAAATTCTCCGGAAGCGTGCTACGTAAAATATGGATCCGTACCGCTTAAAACTAAAGCCTGTCACGAGATGGCTTTGCGCATACTGCTTCGCTGCATAGAAACGACGGCCACCCGGTATGGAAGGTACATGAAGCCTTTGCTTAGCATATCGGCCGATTTCTACATACGCGTGTTTGTCCGCATTTACACCGGGCGGTACCAATGCAAAAAGAGTAGCAGCAAACAGTCGATGGTGTTTCAGTGTACGGGCTGCGAAGCCCTCACGTTGCAACCGTTGGGCGTGCTGAAACCAAATCCCACGGAAGCGAACCCACAGCAGATCAAGTTTGGCATTCCAACGGGGCCATTTGTGGGAAGCCGCTGTGAGCACTGCAATCAGCAGCACCATATGGGCGGTCCGATTTGGTCCGCACCGTTGCATGACGAAGAATTCCTAGAGGAACTCCTTGAAACCGTCGAACAAGATGATTCGAAGCGATTGATGACGATCAGACGGATCTACGGTACGCTGGCAGTTATCCGAGAGGAGCTGCACGATGTACCACTGTATTATGCACTGGACCGTATGTGTGGCATACTGAAGCTGGAATCGATCGGAATGCTAACGTTGCGGTCAGCTTTGTTACACGCGGGCTATCGCGTATCCTATTCGCACGCTAGCCGTACCTCAATCAAAACCGATGCCCCCATTAGTGTGCTTTGGGATATTCTTCGCTGTTGGCATCGGTTACATCCGGTTAAGGCGGAACGATTCCTGGAGGGTGTACCGCTGACGGCAATTTTAAGCAAGCAGCCTTCCAAAGAGTACAATATCGATGCAATACATCCGGACGCGAATCCGCCCAGTCGGAAGGAATCGCTTAGCCGTTTTCCGGAGAATCCTACCGCACACTGGGGTCCCGGAACACGGGCGACTCAAATGTAAGTAAACAATCAAACTAGATCGTTTATCATATCAACTAACATTCCATTATACCTTAGGGTCAGCGATAATAAAATGCTCAAAAGTGTTCAGAACCAGAACAGGCGGAAGCAAAAGAGAGCCCCAAAAAACGAAACGACGAACCGGGAGAACGATGTCAAGGCCGATAGCGAGTCACCGGATAGGAAGGTTCCGAAAACGATTACTACGGACTGTTGAGGAAGGGAGTCTATAGTTACTATGGGAATGCCGTGCGTCGGTATGGTAATGTTGTACACACGTTGACTACCACTGAACAGGGAAGGGAAATCGATTAAACACAACCAGCCTTCCCACATGCCTATACATTACACGTTAGTTTACGCGTATTGTTGTTATCGTAGCAGGCGATATTTTAATGCGTACTGAGCGATGTACAAGTACACGCCAGAAGCTTACCGACAGCGGGAAAGTGAAATTCTTTTTTGGAAAGTAATAAATCTTGAGAAATCGTTAAAAAGTTTCACCGTCTTTCGATTTGAATCTGAAAGGGGTGTTTAATTTGAAGTATCCCACCACATAATGGTGCTGAAGGAGCCAGAAACGCCAGTTAAGCGCGAACGAAACGAGGAACACATTCCCTGCATCGATGGGGAAGGAGTTTACCGTAAAACGTTGCCTGTCCCACCGGAGCCACATCCCTCGAAACGGTGGTCCGATTCGCTGCCACCCAACGAACGTGTATTTTATCATCAGACGCTGAGTTCGGCACGGCGTGCAGCACACTTCAGAAATCATGGGTAAAATCATGGACATTACCCATGGCCTCGGGACACAGAGATGGTTATCATACGGATCTCCTTTGTTTTCTCGTACTTGCAGAAAAATTCCCGTCGATTCGTTGGACATCACGCTTGCCGCCCAGTACAACCATTCGGATGATTTATTTCTTGGCAAGAACGATGTCGTTCTACAGGAGGAAACGCTGGGCAAAAGTACTTTTCGACGGCTGCGGAACACACGCGATCTGATTCCGGAGAAGATAATCCCGCTTAAGCATCCGCTGCTCATTGGTGGATTACGCGAGAAAGCATCGCCCAACAGTGTGAAGCTGATGAATACTGGGCCCCATACGCCGCTAACGAATCCTGGCTATTCTCGTCAGTCGGGAGATGGAAATTTCTTCAATTATTAAAATTGCTTCGTTTCGGATAATAAAACATTTCAATGTTTTTACAATTGCTTTGGTCGAAGGAAAAAATCCGTTTTATGTTATTCTGTTTTATTTGATCTTTCCACGGCTCCACATGCTCCCTCCTCTCCCCCAGAGCGAACAATATGCGGCTGCTAAATGCTACCATAGTACAGATACAAACAGGTAGAAAATGAAAGCATTTTTATTGGTGTGTTGAAACTCTTAAACCGTCGCCGTCTCTAAATCATAGACGAGCTTCTTTCAATGCTCTTAAAAATACTAACCCTAATAATGTTAGCGTAATCCCAAATCTGGCCGTTACCTTAACCATGTAGCACGGTGTGACGTTTTAAATTACAATGCATTTGTTTTGTATGTTTTTTTTAACAGTACTATGGGAAAAGGAAACAACACACTATCGTCGAAAATGTACAGCAGCAATCGCAACACGGATAGGTTAATGAAAATTTTAATTCAATGTTAAATATGCTCTTGTTCCTCTGTTGCAAAGTGTTAATACGACGAGACACGCGTTATTGATAAAAAAAATTATAAAGAAAACATTACAATTAATCGCAGTTCCGTTTCCTGGGCAGCAAGACCAAGGCTCAAATCAACTTACCAGTCGCCACCGTAACACGATCCACAACACCTTCTTGCTGCTTCTATTTCTGATCTCGTTTATGTTGCTATAAAGTTTATGATGCAGGATCACCTGGTGGCTGCCCAAGAAAGGGAACATAAGGTAGAAAGAAAATGCCGTGGAATTTACTAGTAATAGAGTACACTACTGTTTCCTTTTTCTGAATCGTATGTCAAGATGCTCGCCTTTTCGCTCCATCTACACCTTATTCTTGTACATATTTGTATTTGTGGATTATTATTATTTAATCCAAATTTCCCTCAAAATGATGAGTTCATCAGCAAATAATGTGATTTGGGATAACTGAATTCCCGCTTTTTTAAGCGATTATATAATGATCGTAAAACTCCTTCAAAACTCTCATTTGAGTTTGCGAATGTGCGTTTTGTTCTTATCTACGCAAAAACATAAGGTTTCACTCAAATCCATTCCATTCGGTACCGTCCCCATTCCCTTGCATCAGCTTAGTACCAAGACCAATTCCTAGTGGGTCTTCGCTATGTACTGTACACCACTCGCAACACGTGCAACGGAAAAACAACTTCCGATGTGGATTGGTCGATGTCCCTCAAACAGAAACAGTTCTTCTGTAGGTCGTAGAGTAGCGGATACTGGGTAGATTTAGGTTAGTGTACGCCGTTCGTTGTTGTTGATTGTTGCGGCGCGCGGTTGTGATTTTGTGAACGATGTTTTCAATAGAGAAATCTGGAAAAACATAAAACTGCATACTATTTGGAATGGTTCTATTGTTCGATGGTTGCTGCTCGTCGATCGTCGGGCATGATTTCTACTTCCTACTCGCTCAGCAGGATACACATAGTCAAAGGACAAAAACATATACTCCTTAACGAAGAAGAGAAATTCGATACGCTAAATGTTTCCTCTAGAAGGGAAACCGCATTCCAGGATGTGGCTGCTTTTCCACGGCTCGTTGAAAAGTAAGATCAAGTCACCAAACCCCTTCCTTCTGCTTTCTCCCATTCTCAGTCTTTCTCTCTATCACTGTCTCCCAGGCGATTAGTAGCAGCCATATTGGACAGTGTGTGCACGACGTTTTAGATGGCACGAACCGAAGAAAACAGAGCAGCATAACATCATCCCGAATTACATATGCAATTGCCGTGCTTCTTTTCACCGACGTGCTGCTCTGAACATTGTTGTAGATTCGTCACAATGGTGCGTGTGCATGATCTCCCCCATTCCATGGGACACAGCTAGGGAAGTATGAATCTACTATATTCACGGCAAACGACACGGCACGGCGCACAGCACTGCTCGAAGCTAAGCAAAACATAATCGGGCTGCTGGCTGCTCACTGCTACAGTTATTTTCTTGTTGTCTTGTTAGCTGTTCCCGCCGCCATGTATTACTCTAATTTCCCCCATTAGACGCGCTGCTGTCCTTCGTCTGCCATCAGCTCGCGCAACCAGCAGAAGTGTGAGCTCGAAACCGCCAAAGATGTCGCTCGATGCGCCACTCTCGCCTCTGCCTGCTCCTGCCCCAGTGCGTCTGTGTTCACTGCTGTTTGATGCTCAAATAAGGAATCAGCAAACAGCAGCACAGCGCACACTTGCTGACTATGTTCGTGCTTCCGACGCGGCTGCCGTTCCTAGGGCTTATCAATCACGAATAAACCCTACAATGGAATGTTCCATCTCAAGTGCAGAATATCTCCAAAACG